>OU015463.1:53129502-53729502 GCA_907164805.1 Brachyptera putata
AGAGAAAGAGCGAAGGAAAATCATGTCTTCATAATGAGAGCATTATAGTTATGCACCTTGTCACTGTTATACTGTTGTAACTGGACCGAAAAGGATGTAGTAATTATGCCATCATGTAGTCTTAGCATATCGTTTACTCGAGTATCATTTCGTAGTATACCGTAATATGTAATTGGCTTCTCACTTGGAGAAATCTTTTTTTTTATTCCGATTCACATATTAACTAGTTTTCTTCAAGCCCATGCAGTGGTTTAATTTGTGCCGGAACCACCGGTACGGCGTTCCGGTTCCATTTTTGAATCCGGTACGCACGTTTCGTTTCAAAATTGATGAAAATCAGTTATGAGGCACATTTTTATTCGTTCACCAATACTATTAACATGCACTAAATGGAATGTGTACAGATAAATGCATATTTTCAATTCCGAGAATGTTTATTTCATCATATTTATGAATAATTATTGTTAATGGAAGATGAAAATAATTACAAATTAATTCTTTCAAATACTTTTTATGGCAAATTGTGATTTTTTCATGATACTTCTGTAATAGCGGTGGGGGAGGTGAAAGATAGAAGTGATGGTTTACTTTGAGATGCGTCCCGGTTCTTTTTTATTTACAAATTAAGCCCTGGGCCCATGAATGTGTAAACGTGTGAAGTTTTTGACCTCAAAATCAGCTTTTCGTACACTCGCTATAAAATGACAGATCGAGTTCTCTCGGTATTGAGCTTGTATAACACCAGCATTTGAATTGACTGGCACTAATAGAATATAACACTTATCACATTATTATAATATGCGCGTATCAGTTGGCGAGTGTTATGTGCACTGGCAACGAAAACAGGAAAACCAATGAAGAACATGCAATTCGAGTTGAAATAGCTGAGTTGATGGAAATGTTGCATTAGCTATAATTTACTACTATTACTTATTAGACTATTAGTATTATTATTCTAGCAACAAAAGAATACCAATTTTCTCCTATATCTTTATAGTGGATGTTTATTCTAATTATTGAACCTTCTTGAGATCGATGATAAGATTCTAGAATAAGACATGCATATGAATAAGAAATATACCAATTTCGGTGATACATATATATATATATATATATATATATATATATATATATATATATTATATATATATTATATAATATATATATATATATATATATATATATATATATATATATATATATATATAAATATATATACATATATGCGAGTGTGTGGGTGGGTGGGTGGAGGATGTATGTGTGTGTGCTATGTAGATAGGGGATCATATTTTTCAACTTGATAATGGACGTATACAAAACGATTCTATAGAAACCTTTTGAATGGCTTTTGACCAAATGATAAATTAAGTTCGTTTGATTTTCTATGACGCATTTTAATTAAACTTTTTTGAAAAAAGTTTTTACCGTCATAGCTTTTAATTCAGTTTTGAAGTATGATAAGCTATATAATAAAATTCCAAGCATTCACAAGCTAGTGAATATATATATATATATATATATATATATATATATATATATATATATATATATATATATATACTTTTTTCTCATTACGATGTTTTCTTTCTTCCTCTCAGAAGTCAGGTAATTCAACGTCGATAAATAGAAAAAAAACAATAGTGTTCCCAACTTCGACTTATATATTAGTTCGATATACATATGTAATATAACTTCAAGAAAATATATATCCATGTCAGGAATTGGTGAAGAATTATACAAACAAACCACCTTTCATATAAGATTCATTAATTTTGGCAAAGATAAAGTGGTTCCTATACTTAACGTAATCATTGTCTGCTATGTGTCCGTATCATAGAACACAATAGTACGTAATGATTAGTAATGTTAAAAGTAAAATGCTGACCGGTTGATTACAAATTAAAATATATTTCAAATGAGAATAAATTACTACTATATTAATCATTAATATAGCACCATATGCCAATGCCACATCGGAACATCTACTATTCTGTAAGTGTGTATATATAATCATGAGAAAGAGTTCTCATGTGTACCGGCAATGACCTAATGATCTCTGTTTGAATAGGAATGTAAGGTGACAATACTCAGTCAAAAAGTGGCTAACTAACAAGACAAGTACCTAATGAATGCACATCACTATCACTCATACAGAACCACATGTATGTCACATGACTAAAGCTCACCTTACTCACTTCGAACGCACATAATCACTCACTGAGATGCATAAGAAAGGCGAGTCGTGGCAGTAGCACGATGCTAGTAGCAAGGGAAGAAAGGATGAAATGTCAAAAGAACACAATTCTATCGCGTCAGAGATAATTTTAACCATCAAATAGGTGAGAAAATTGAATGAAATCACACATTTCACAGACAGTAGGAGTTCAGTATAAATTAGGGGATTGAAAAAAATCAAACTGCTTTGTGTGAAAAGAGGATATTTGATTCGACTATTGTAGATTTGAGATGGATGTGAATCAACCAAAAGCTGTAATTGAAGAGAAGAAAACAGATCTTAGAGCCGACTAGCACTTACTTCAAAGAAATGTATAGCGTGAAAGAAAATGTGGATGTGTATGGGTATGGGTGATCGGGGAACAATTTCGAATTTCTTGAGTTATTTCTGTAGATTTTTTTGTTGAATAATTCTTTGACATATTATCAAACTAGATGTATTTCCCGAATGTTTTTATTCGAATATTGTGAATCCATCTATCTATACAGTTACAATTCACCCTATCTATCAACGTTTTACGTTCATTATGTTCACTTTCACAATAAGTATTATTATTCCAAACTATGAAGTATATTCGAAAACTCTACACACCTTCACTTAGGCCTATATGTAATATAGGCCCTGTACTCGAGAACCTTGGTGAAAACGCTCAACTTGTCACGTCTTCAAATCCGTGATCATTCAATAATCCACTCCGAAGTGAATGAATATACAGCTAAATATAACTAATTCTAACTAATAGCTACTTAGTTCCCATCTAGGCCTAGTCAATCAAAAACTATATTTTACAATTGTTTTCATTATCGTGCACACAAATATAATATACAGCGATATTGGCCACTCCAAATGATAAATATAAATCAAATAACTTCTTGCACACAAAAATATAAACTCAAGAACTTGATATATAATAATTTAAAGTGAAACATTAATCTATAGCACTTGATGTGAGATAATTTTGTTTGCCGGAAATGAAAAGTGTTTCAAAGCGTGCAAAGACATCTGGCTATCGGGTATGGCTATGATAATAAGAGAATTCAATCATTTCTCAAAATAACTGGAAATAACAAGACGTCGAATGAATTGAGTTTTTCCATTATCTCCTGGAAACAAATATTATCCTTCTATGTTGCACTAAGAACGACAAAGTGAATTCATTTGTCGGACCAGAAGTGGATTTTGTGCGATATTTCAATGCCTCAGGTTTATGTTATTCTTGGTTGAGGTTGAGACTAGTAATTAGAGTTGATTAGAGACTGGAGTAGTTACTTAGAATTGGTCGATTTAGGATTTCGAGTACGCACAACCACGCAGTAACAAGGTCTGCATCGGGGCACATAGTCCGCTGGTCGCCAAGAATGTTTGTGGTAAAGACATTTGCTTTAGCTGTCTCTTCAAATAATGAGGCTGTGTAATAATGCGGGTTCCAATAAATTCCATTTGTTTACTTGAAATATTTCATTGTTGAATCTCTGGAGGTAAATCACATTAAATTACTGTTTTGCGATCTTGTATAATAATTATTCATTTATTCATTAATTCACATAGGCGAAGTTTTCATACGGTACATGACCACCCTTCCACTTAACTTATTCAAAACACAATATATTAATTGAAATCAAAGGATAAACATCAGCAAAAATGTATTACATAAAATCAAACTATATAGGCCTATAATCATATTATAATCAACAATAGATAATGGAAAATATAAATATTCGAATAATAATAGAATCTGAGTTATAACAATGACGTTATTAACAATTGAGCTGCGTATTGCTACAGCAATTACTCAATTTGAATGTATTCAAATATATAAAATATGAATAAGCAAGTGTAACCGGGTTCAATCTTCATCTTCACGCGAATGATCTTATGAATCATCAATGATGAGCTCAGCAATCGTACCTCATGTGGACTTGTACGCCTATCGATATTTCCAAGACCGTACCTGAAAAATCAAGCGATCTGGTATGAAGACATTCATTCACAATTTTCTACACTATTTACCGTTTTCTCACGAGGCACTCTAAGGGCACCCGAAACTAGATTTCAACGAATAATGACGATATTCATTTCCATATTTTTAGAGGAAACTAGAAATCATCATCTTGATATCAGAAATCATGATTAATTTTTTTGTCCCCCATAGATCATGTGTCATGACGTAGGCATTACCGATTCTGTATAGGAACATGAACAGAATCGAGTAGTGAATTCGTCACGACTCAGAAAAAGGGCCGGGTCCCGGAGGACAAAAAGTTATAATTTCTAAAATTGAGGTCATGATTTCTAGTTATTTCTAAAATCATTTTCGGATAAATACCGTCATCATTTGTTGAAATCCAATGTCAGGGTTTGGATATCTTTCGAAGATAAAGAATGAATAGAATGAGAAAAAGGTTTTGTATAATACACAAAATCTAAATGATATTCTTGAAATTAATAATGACCTCATGCCCCACCCCACACCTACATTTAGTACTGGGATAGCATTGTAACAAAGTAATATCTAGTACTAATGTAAATTAACACATACTATTCATTCTTTATGGCAATACTGCACATCTAGGGTATTTGCTTAAGATAGGTGTAACTTGTTTCAATAGTAACGGTGTGACATGGATATGTGCAGAAGCAATGAATATCTCATTGTCTACAAGTACTGCGGAAACATGTGAATTGTGTAATGTACATTGTCAATATAATGAAAATAAATTAAAAAAGTGTATTTATGAGTACAATGGGTATATGATATCACACCAAAAATTATAAGTGCCACAATTGTATACCAATGTATCAACATTGGAAAATATGTTAAGTATATAGTAGGTTATATCCTAAAATCCAAATTATGTCTCATATAGTATATGCTACACACATCACAGACACGCGAACATAAAGGCCTGAATATATATATATATATATATATATATATATATATATGTATATATATATTTGTTTTAATGACATCGAAACTTGATACAAAATCATTGTTCCCCTATTAAGGCTAAGGATGAGAGAAGGATCGTTTGGACGGGGCACCACAAGGGCGATCTTACCACCCCATTTTATATATATATATAGATTATATATATTATATATAGATACATTTCGATGTAGTCGACGATTTATATACTCTCCTTTCCGCTGAAACAATTTGCATAGTTACGTATGTCATCGCTTAATGTGTTCGTTACGTCTCATCGGGTCAGTGATAATTAAACAAGATAAAAATGAAATCCGTATTTTAATTAGTCTTGTAAGTAAGTGTTGTATGTAACTTGTAAGCCCAAGTCATTGTAATGTAATAGTAATGTACATTTTACCTGCGTGCATACCAATTACAGTATAAGTTAACTTTTGATTATATATTGTTGTTAAAATTCACCGTCGTTCTTCTCACCTAAGGTAGCAAGTTAGAAGTTAGTTAGATCGTTACTCAAACTGAAATGATGCTTTAAAATATGAATATTCATTTGCTGTATATGTAGATATAGTGTCGTCGAAAACGTGCATTGAAGTTCGTCTACTCCCCGCAGCAGCGCGCTGCATGCTTTTCATCCCCGGGGCAAAGTTGGTTACCCCAATGACTACACATCGTCTCTCTTTCTCTCTCTCTCTCTCTCTTTCTCTCTCTCTCTCTGTCTCTCTCTCTCTCTCTCTCTCTCTCTCTCTCTCTCTCTATTTCTCTCTATTCTCTCTCTCTTTCTTTATATCTATCTATCTTTCTCTCTCTCTCTCTCTCTCTCTCTATCTCTCTCTCTCTCTCTCTCTCTCTTTCTGTATCTCTTTCTCTCTCTCTATCTGTCTCTCTCTCTCTCTCTCTCTCTCTTTCTCTCTCTCTCTCTCTCCCCCTCTCCGTATCTCTTTATCTTCTTCTCGCTGTCTCGCTCTCACTTCTATAACAATATCATTTAGCATCCGTGATCTCTCTTATATTCAGATGCCTTGTGTGTAGATTTCTTCCGAGTTTCCCAGAACAGAGTGTAATAAGAGAGGGAGAAAATATAAGGTGGTAACATTGAAAGATTGTGGGTGGGTGTGACTCAGTACTCTCAAATACTTGAAGTAACTGTTTATTTTAGTTACCACTTTTTTCAACATTTCCAAGCTTTTCCAAAATGGAGCATTTTTTCCGCCGGCCACATATACTTGATCGTTCTATAGACTTGTTCTTCGTGGGTTCTGGATTATGCGTGTATATTAATTTGATTACTGATTACTTTTTTTTCAGTATCAATTTTTGTTTATAACAAGACTCTAATATGGTTTTCATATATGAATGGGTGAATAAGTGTCCATTATTTCAAATATATCATCAATACAATACAATTTCGAAATATTTTAAAAAGTACACAAACAATTTTTTCAATAATGTAGGCCCTACATATTTTTTTTTGTCTTCCATAATTTCAGCATATCGATACTATACGAGAATGAGTGTAGTATGTATTTTGATGAAAGTTGCTAGTTCATCAGTTCAAATGTATTGCCACACTTTAATGGAAATTTTGCAAGTTATAATAAAATCGAGGTAAAAGAAACATGTATATACTACTACATGTATGTACTACTACAACCAACGCGTACATGGAAGAGCGCTTGGTTCTCCTGGTTAAAGGCTAAAGCTTATTCGAGTCCCAAAGGAGAACGTAATCCCTAGAAACTAATTTTTTGATCCTCTTTTTTGCGTGAGGCGAGTGGTTAAAATGACAACACTGTAGGATATAAATGCTAAATGCTTCTGATTTCACTGTATATATACGATACGGTAGTACAGTACAGTTGGGTAGTTTCGTTCGTTTAGAACACTCTTTATTCTCATTCATAATGTACTCATATTGTTTTTCGATTTACTTCATCACATCCAAGTTTTAATAAACCTCAAAAGACTGTATTGGACAAATTGATAGACAATTATTTGTGTAGGATGAACCATTGTAGGTCTGTGTGTTACATAATTCTTAACAATGCCACCATTCTCCATCACCTGAACAATGCAACTTCTACCAGACTCACATACAGTATATATTACAAACCAAATAATTACAAACCAATACAATGATTATTATGACTTTAAGTTTGTTATACGCACAAAACAATAATTATCATGACTTTAGTTCGTTAGACGCACAAAAGCGCCATACGTTCTCCAGTTCCTCTACCGCCTGATGCCTTGCCATCGCCATCCTATACAAACAAAATAATTAATGCATTATATATCTACTCATTCTGATCATATATACACAAATTAACCTCCTTCTCCTGGTTTGTGGATTCAGTTGACACGGTTGATTTGCATATGATTTTGCAATGTTGAGAATTGTGAGGATGTATCATTTTCTTTTGTTCTCACTTCGGCTTATGAAGTCAAATAATGTTTCATTCAGAAATCTTGAGTTTCAAGTCGCGTTTTCATATTAAGCTTGCATTAAAACATTACATAGTTTTTGTCTTTCAAATTGCAAAATTATTTTCTATTTTCAAGCTAGTAATAGTTTTCGGTTCGGATAAGTGAAAATGGAAAAATAGGAGGTTCTTTAATATTTCTCCTGAAAATCATTGCGATAAGTTGCATCGTGACCTATTATTATACAATGGAAAATTTATAATCTGTATTAATCATCAGTTTTTGTTCGGATTATCACGAGATCCGAAAAAACAGATTGAATAATTCGAACGAAGAAGTTTACCATTGACTGTGAGCCAGAAGTACATTGGACATGGTCGAACACAAAATGGCATTGTATAAAACCACCCCATTAAGAAGTATGTACGAATTAGGGCGATTGTAATCGTTTATCCTACCTGCCATTAAAACATTCTCTTCGGAACGACGAGCCGTGTATTTTATTTGGAAGGTTTTGTCTTTGCTATCAGTTTCGTCACTATGAGAACTTCATTCCAATCGACCAAGCTCGCTAGAGCCGCGTGTCTAACTGATGGTGACATTCTTTGTGGCCAATCAATGCCATACATCACACGGCTCTGAATCTTGCTTTTTGTCAGCTTTTATGGCGTAAACCGCTTTGCTTGCCTAAATTTCTTCAGCTCTTTGTAGACGTCGACAGCTTTGTTTAACCATCAGCAACGCCAATAACTGACAATGAAATATTACACACACTTATTTTTGTAATGATTGCCGTGTAAAGATTTTGTGTAAGGAATGTTTGCTTCATTCCTTGGGTAAACGTTTCTAAATAATTATTTAAATGTTTATAGTGTTTTTTCCTATCAAAAGTTCAAAATTTATGGTTAGCTATTTGTATGTTTTTATCTATTTTGAAGATTGAAAAACCGATTATAACCGTTGAGATATATTAATTTATGTGTTTGATTACGTTAAAATCTGTGACGTATGATGTTAGTGAATACAAGCGTTTAGTCAGGGCAGTTGAGCCTCATTCGTCTCAAGTCAGCACACGATAGTTTCTCCCTTTCATGTTAAACAACCCCTTGAATATATCTAGGCGTATGTGTCCTGTTGGTCGCGTACAAGAACAATTTTAATTGTAAATATATATCAGTGTATTCAACTATAGCATAAACAATCAAATGCTGGGTCATACTTCAAATAAATACATTTTTCACTGAGAAAATTTAGAATTTCCCAAATTTCAAGTTTGCATTATTTACAAATAATTTCAATTCCTGTAGGCCTATTGCTTTATCTCGGTATCGATTTTCAATGTTTCTTATTTTTCTCATCTGAATAAAAAACTATCAATTTATATAAAAATTTGAAATCTACTTCTCCTATTTGTAGGCCTACCGAGAATAGAAACAATTGATGTAATTAAAAAATTGAATGAATTGCTTGAAGTGCTAGAGACTTACCCATGGTTGGGCAATATTATCTAATATATTCATGTTTTCCGTAGGCCTACACTGACAAGAACATCAATATCCGTCATGGGCCTATATCTCTTGTTTTGTCTGTCGAAATATGTATTATTCTCTTAATTGTGACCAGGACTATATATTACACATTATTTAATTCACACTTTGTTGTAATTCTGAAGAGCCTTACAAAAAGTATTTTCTTTTATAAAATGTGAACAATGTCTTTAGATGAATTGAGAGGTGTCCGTACCTTGTTATATTTCTGAGCCCTTTGCATCCAAGAAGAGGCACTTGGTACGAACTTTGAAGGAAGACCGATGGAAAATGTGTCAAGAGAGGGTTGTACATTCAACCCCTTGACTCATCTTCAGTCATAACTATATGAGAAGAGAAGTCAAGACTTTGAGTGGTCTCCCGTTGAAATTGATGACTTTTCAAGCACGCAGAAGCAATGGCCAAAATTCGCTTCCAAGCCTAGGTAGTTGGTTCTATCCCCAAGCACTGAACGTTTTATTCGAGTGTATAATAGACAATTAAGCGTGTTATAACTAGATCACAACCTTACTCAAAAGTACCGATTAATAAGATGATGTTGCATGAAAACACTTCCGCTATTTCTCGGGAGGAAGGGGTAATAATCGTTATTGTTATTTGCAAAAAAGCATGACTTTGATAATCTTATTTTAGAATATCTGTTTTTTTTGTTTGCTTCCTCTGAACTAATGCGCGGCAATTGTCAGTGGCTAACAAGAAAGGTTGGCCGTTTCAAAACGTTTTTTAATGAAGATTTAAATCGTGGCTGGTATAAAATATAAAGGAACGAAAAAACACACGATAAATAGTCGTTGACTTTTTTATTTTAGCTGGTATTTTACTAGTGATTTACACCGCACCATTAGATCACTTGCCCCGAGCCTCGAGGGCAGATGTTGCCCATGTCCGACTACTGCATTAACCACGGGCTCTATTTTGACAATTAGTAGGATGCTTTGTTGCAAATACATACTCAAGCTTTTTAATAGTAATATACATTTTTATAATCACTTAATTTGTAGCGATTGCTAACTGGTTGAAGCTGAATCTTCAATCTTCTACTGCAGTATGAATTTTCATGTTTCATATCCGGTTGCAAATCTGAGGTGATGAGAGTGATAGTAGGCCTCAATTTATAATCCTCAAGGTGAACATACAGATCGTTTGATTTTGTTAATGCCTTCGACTCTGATATCAAACAATCAACCAGTTTTTAATTTCAAACATCAATAACAATAGCACATTTAACTAGCTTGCAATGAACAGATATATATGTCTGACATTTCCCTGGCTACTCAAACAATTACAGAAAGGTTCTATTATACTGCTTGCATTAAACTTAAATTACACAATGATAAGTTTCGATGCACTGACCAAATACACCGGTTAATAGTAATTTCTCGTGCAAATATTTGAATTAAAAATAATCTGAATTGTAAGTCTGACATTAGTCATATGGACATTGGTCAGTAATCAACTTTGATGAAACTGCAATCAATTCCAATCAATTCAATATTTGTTCAGAGTTCTTATTTGAACAAACATGATTTGGGAGTCACGGGGTTTGATTCTATTTTCTGTCTGAAAAATGATTGAATACTTTCCTTGTATTTTCAGATAATCTTCTCTCAAAGAGATCTGGACCACCCCATCCATTCTACGTCGTTTTCGTAATCCATTCTTGTATAGCATGACCACTTTTCCTAATCAACATAAAAGCATCTACTGTGATTAAACTGTGTAAAATATGAGTATATCATTTTCTTACTTTATATTCAACTGATGTAGTAATACATAATTATTCCCCCCAGCAACATAACGTTCACATTAATGAAACAATTAAACTTGCACTGCAAATTACGGGTCTAATTAACAGCGTTCCTCCTTCATTTTACACCGATATAAGTCAATCATTGCTATAATTAGACTCTAACAAGTCGACTCGAACTGTTAAATGCATTTGATGTTGTGTGGGCACAACAATTGCAGACAACTCAAATACTTCAATCGATTAGAAAACAGATGTAATGTATTTCTGTCTACTCAGTCTGATTGATTCGAAACGTTTCGTATACAAATGTTTACATTTTGTATTAATTAAAACTTTCCATATAATGTGCACTATTTTCCACGATTATTTATAGAACCAACAATATGAAAGGTTGGAAGGTTTTTCTTCACCACATTTTTTTAAATCTTCGGAATTAATATCAATAAATTGGTAATGTCATATATAAGGTTATTGCTTGGTATATTATGTGCATATAATTTCAACTTATACCGACTGTTGTAAACTGTCGCATGTAGTTTTAATTTATATATCTACTGGTCATAAGACGTAGTTGCTTGCCGACTGACAGCTTCGTAATATCCCCGCCGAAGATTAAAGGATCTTACCTCAAACCATCTTTATTACATGACACCTCACCTTGTCTAGTAATAATTTTAGCGTAGGTGTGCTCAAGAACCTCTTAGCGATCTCACTGTTAGTCTTCTATCTGTTGATTTAAGTGCATCTTACTAGCTCGTAAACGGTATTAAATAGCCTCATGGAATTGACTTGAGATACGGTGATGGTGATTTTCTTTTTTATTAGAGAACTTTTATTTTTTATTATTATTTTTCCATGTATGTTTGTGATTAAGCTTTACGATAGTAATAAGATGCGTTATAAAATGTAGTGTAATTATAATGTTTTGGATATACTGTGTCTAAGTGAATGATTCCTTTTTGGTGTTATATGATGTCTCTTGCGTCCACTTGCTGTTTCCCTTCAGTTCCTATGTTATTGCGAGGTTTTAAGTCTAGACTCTTAAGATTGAGTGACTGTAGTATGTTGGTGGTCTGTATCCAAAAGATTTCCCGCTAACAATGACAAGTCTTTTATTAGAAAATCAGGTTCGAGCTAAGAAGATACACGTGAAGATATAGGCCTACTCTGTGAAAATTGTTGTTTGCTTCGATATCATGCCAAAATCTTTACAATCATTTGTTGTTTCTGTGCAATATTGGTGTGGAAACACTCAATATCGACGAATTAATCAAGTTCAGAAATCAACTTATTCAACCAAACCACGGTTAACAACGCAGTAACAAGAACAGGAAAGGGACCATAAGAATAAATAATATTTGCCAGTGACTGAAAAGCACCTTTCTAATGTCACTCGCACATCCAGTTGAAACCCAAGTGCTTTGTTGTCTGAATAGAAATCAAAGTCGATGGAAGTACTTCCTTAGTTTTTGCCTGAACTTAAAATCAATAGGATGATTCCACAAGTATTTTATTCTCCAAAAGAGTTGATGAAAGGAGACCATCCATTCTGTAGATATGAAATAACTCGTAAAGTCACAAATGCTCACCTGTATGGAAAGTGAAAAGGGAAGAGAGTTTCGATCAAATTTCATTTATAAGTTGAGCTTCGTCTACGAGTTATGGCACAGCAAAACTTGGTGTTGATCATTTCTTCTGATTCAACCCATTAACAACGCCAATAGATCTTGAGTCATCATTACAGTGCGTCGTTAAATCTAGTATAAATAAATTACCCATAAATAAAAGTATTCTCTCTTTCTCCATGATGATTTAGGTTACCAGATGTTATCAGATTTTATCAGGTTGTCAGAATTTTTATTTTACATCACTAAATGGACTTGAAATTATGTGAAATTTGAACAATAGGCAAATATAATCTTACCACTCTGCTTTTCAACTTATCCATGTATCGCATATAGGCCTACCTGAACACCGCATGTTCAGTGAATATAATTCATAAGTATGTAGGCCTATGTCGTTTACGTTTTAGGCATATATTTTGATAATTAATCAATAATATATTAACCAATATTAAACACCAACATTTCCGTTGAATGTTATAACATTCAGTTTTTACCCGGTACCTGTATTTACTTCAACACATTTAGATGTTAATGAACTTTTCTTCATAAACGGCAGACTTGAATCTATTTCGCTGTCTGCTTGGCTGCTCGTGATTCCGTACGGTTTCAACAGAATACGTCGAGATCAGCTGTTCAATTCTCAAGTCAAGTGGCTTGTACGTGTGTCGGTTCCCGACATATATCTATCTGCAGATCTTGCCAGTTCTAGCAGTTCCCCAATATGCAGTTCTTATACTTGCAAGAAAACACTCCAGAAAGCAATCATTCCGAGTCTGAATATACCTGAATCTAAATCGTCAACGGTTGAAAAGAATAAAACTGTTCAACTTGAATACAATCAATTTGATATATTATCATCATTCGCTCTTTATGTTCTATACCAAATAATATGCCACAAGTAGCTATTATACATTCATTGTTAATGTATTCGTTTTTAGTCTTAAACGTAATTCGAGAAATTCGTCTAATTCTGTAACAACTTCAACCGCTTATATCTTTTCTATTTATCTATCTTTCTGTAAAGAAGCTTTCAGGCTTCATATCTTATGCATAATATACAATCGTATTTGCATATCTAATTATATCGCATAGAACTAAGACCGATTACCAACGAAGTTTGAAATTCTTCACAAACTCAAATACCCTATAGCTGCTATCGTAAAATGCTTGTGCTAGCTCATATATATATATATATATATATATATATATATATATATATATATATATATATATATATATATATATATATATATATATATATATATATATATATAATAATATGATACTGTTCAATGCTTTTAGGATATATGAGCATCATCACGCGTATAATCTTTCTGTATGACTAGACAAAAATAATACCTAATAGGTCATTTTCGTGGGTCAGACCCGAGTGACGGAATTTCTTCAAAGACGTTTTTTTCTTAGCGTGTCAGTTGAAAGTAACATATCTGTTGTCTTGAAAACGCTGGGTAATTGCGTGTGCCGAAATAAAAAGAAAAAAGGAACATTTTTTTTGACAAGTTGTAAAAAGGTGGTTACTTTATAAGGCAATCATGTCATCATTTGTTCAGATTTCTTTGTACGAACTTATTGGTCACTTTTGTCTCATTTTTCTTCAGAAGTCAGAACAATTACTTGCAATATTATAGCCTGTGTGAGATTGTGAAGTGAGGCGCTATATATGCATACGTATGACCAGCATCCACTGTCAAGAGAAGTTTCATTATAACAATGAAATCAATGCTTATTCTTGCTACTTCATGTATCAAGTCTATATATACAATATATTGATTATAAATAAAATAATATCTCTATGGACATGGCTTTACATCGTCATTCAACATTGCTTGTTTTTGTACTCTTTTTCAAAAACGATTGTTTTTATTTAATGGTTTCATAAAATAAATTTGCATTCACGTGTAATGTTAGATGTTACTTATGGGGGAATTAATTTCCATCATTTCTTACAATATTCTCAAATATTTATTCTCAATGCATTTTCAAAACTTGGAATAATTTGTTATTGTAAATAGGTACCTTCACATAACTATACAAAATGGACATACCTTTTTTGTTAGTGATCAGAACAGCGTATGGGGATTCAACCGTAGTTTATTATTACACAATAGGAATGGACTATCTCATTGCTCATATTCTCATAGGTCAAAATGTATTCATAAGTACTTCATGTAAGGCCCAAGTTCAGGGCCCAGGAGTGGACTGCGAGAAAGGGCCCTTGAGGGGATAAAAAATGGGAGCCCGGAGAGAAATTCAGGACTCACGAAATTTTGCAATTGTTGCATGGCTGAAAAGTAGAATAACATTTAAAAAAAAACAGTTCCATAATACGTGATTTGTGGAGGTGCATGTATTAATTATTGTTCGTATAATATACGGTTAATACCTAACCTGTCTACTCTCATCTCACAATAGATACATAACTATTAGGGGGCCCCAAACCAAGCTAAGCAGGAGGCCCGGACAGCGATTCCCGCGGTTAAATGACTGTTAAAGTGTTCCAACAGTAAATGGGGAAGGGGGGGGGGGGGTTGCTGATAATTTCTGGGCCTAGCGGCGCAAAATGTCTCGACACGGCCCTAACTGAGTATGCTTGAATGAAATGTGTATCATTTTTTATTGATATTATCAATTATTTATTGATAAATAACTGACCTCGGCCGTCTCAATTGTCTACTATAACGATTGATTTCGTTTCGTTTGCCTGCTCGGAAAGCAAGCTTCTCCGTCGTTAACTCTCTCGACAGTATATTTTGAAAATGATCATTCAATTTTTTTTTTCACTACAGAAATAAGCCAAGTTTTTCTCCAATCAACAGTTTTGTCGAATACACGTACTGAATTCGGCGCATGATTGATGACTAAGTCTGCAAGTACAGTACTACATTCAATCTTTCAAATCTAGTTCATTTTTACTCCGACTTTTGAATAGTTTTTGGTCAAAGCTTGAACGTTTATATTTATTATTGTTTTGAATCTATACATTTTATTGGTTCGTTCGTTCTGGATGATGGGCCCCACTCTTTCCGGTGAAAGGGCCTGGATACATTAACAATGACAAAACATGAAAGTGATAAGAACGATGAATGGAAGGGCCTACATGAATGCTCCCATCACACTTCCAACATCTCCTGGACCTCACACAGGTTTCCTGAATTTCAATCGATAGAATGCGTCGACCCAGGGGATTAGCTGATACATATTTCATATATATATATATATATATATATATATATATATATATATATATATATATATATATATATACATATATATATATATATATATATGTATATATATATATATATATATATATATATATATGTATATATATATAGGCCTATATATATACTCAATATGATGAGTAGTATGATATTATCCTAAATCTTGAGAATTCCTCCTCGTACTAGAATAAAGTCATTCTGGAAGAGTGATAATTCAATTCAGTGGAGCGAATTCAAGTAGAAGCAGATTTCGTTCTCGGATATAATAATAATTAATAATTTACTTGACAAATTAAAACATCCGTCCTGGAGGATATGTCTCCTTTGTCCATGTTGTCTCGGAAAGTTATTAATTACAGGAGAGGTGCAAAACACAAGTTCCGCGAGCTAAGGGTGCCTGAGTCAAGTGAACTTCATGTATAAGAAGTATACAGAGACAAACTGACTATTTGTCATTTACACTATATGTACTTCACATTTCGCCTCTTGCTATTTTCTTCCATCTTTATTTCGGTTCGTGAAAATCTATTATCGAGTAACGATATACGCCTCTGCTTTAATTTTATATATATATATATATGGTCTATATGGGCAATTAGTATTATTTTCTACATCAATTTAAAAAGCCGCCCCCTTAGCTTGGTCAATTATCGCTAGCGGTATAGAAACTGAAGTCAGGTCGGGTCTGGGTTCGACTCCCGCGTTTCATTATCAACCTAGCTGTTGGTCGTTAAGCAGCAGTGATTGAATAACCAAATTAAAAAGTAAAACATAATCCTAACTTAATAGGTAAATAGTAGGTCTATGTACCTATTACGATTTAAATGTCCCAGCTGTTTAAATTTCCTATATGCACGAGACTCAGTATATAATACTCAAATGATTTGTAAAATTCACAACTTCAACACACTATCAACACGTTATTGTTTGAATTCAAATAAATCATATTTCATCAAATTAGCTTCGTTATAAAATATGTAGATATAGCATTGTTTTCTTGAAGTAAACGGGACTGAAGCTTTCTCAATTCGATTGAATTAGTTTTTGGATCTTGATTCGAATACCGTCTTCGTCATGCTGTAGCCCATCGATGTACCAGCACACGCGCTAAGAGCAATCTTGATTATAAGATGCAGAAAATGAACTGTATTACAATCGGAATAAGGCCAGGGCACAATACTAACTTTCAAGTCTTGGTCTTTCAATACGCGCTAGACACTGAAGAAATCATATAAATATTCCCTGCGGGAGACAGCAAATTACTTTATTCATCGGTATATAATAACTTATATTCTTTTACTTTTGACGTTGGTAATTTTTGTGCTGTACATTAATCTTAAACTTATTCTATTTTCTAATTTATCTCCGCTGGAAATCTGGCTCCCACTGTATAGAGTGTACCGTCGAATTCTAAGCTATGTTACAAGATAAATGAGATCAAAAAAATAATTCGTAATGTCTTATATAATACGATTTGTATAAAAATAGAATATGAATACATCAATTTATATTAAAATCCAATAATGTACAAGTGAATTATACTCAAGTAACTATACTTGCACTCGCCGTACACAAATTGCACACAATCATATAGGTCTATATATAACTCATGCCTCTTTTTAATATTTACATTGTTAAATGCATATTTTTGTATTGACATTGGCTAGTTAATATGGAAACACGCACTTGCATTATGAATATAAATCCCCTCCCTCGCTAGCTTTCAAAACATTGTCCCTCGGTGACCCAACCACCGTGAACTTATGCCCATTGTTGGCAAATGTAAATTACTTCCAGAAAATACCTACTGCATTTTCAACAACGAAACAATTCGTTCAATCTGAACCATGTTCTAGGTTAAGTTCACATCAGATGATTGATATGCTCTCGTGTATACAGATATGATAAAGGCTTAATATATAAATATTGCTAAGTGGCTTGATGGAACTTCTATCACCCCCGTCGTAATATCTTTTGGCAGCTTTATAGAGATTATTAATACCTCGATAATTGGTACAATATGTAAATATTGGTTCTTAAGATAAGGAATACATAATCCTATGCATAATTCCTCGTGGTATAGCCTGAAGGTTTTCAATGTTGTAAGACTGCTGCGACTCCGCCTCCATCCGTTAGCTGTTCGAACCTGATAATAAAGTACTGTCCTTAATACTTCTTGATGGTGGCCGGCTGACTTAATGCAGCCACCATTTAGGACTAGGATCGGACTATAGACGTTCATATTGATAGCTGGATTGGAACATCGATGATGTTGGTATGGCAAAGACCTACCTATATATCCGATCAACGTACGAGCACCGCGCTAAAAGCATTCTCGTGTAATCACTCATTTGGTCGCACATATGTTTGATGCTACATATCGTTTCATATCGTCACTGAATAGCACTTAGGTACCGATCGGGTACCGGCATAGATAATAGCGATTCTTTCTAATGCTTCAAACACCATCATTCTAATGTGTGCAGTCCGTTCTAGTGTGAAGATTAAGAACATGTTCTCCATCACCTCTAAAAACAATTTGCTTAGATGATCAAATAGGTGTTGGTTGAGAGAAGAACAAATTAGGAGAGAGCTCTTGGCTTGCTCGTGGAGGTTTTACGTCTATCGGCCGAGGAAACATACTCTCATAAATCCGCCTGGCTTGTGATGGTTGGATTACCACTTCTTAGACAGGTCTAATTAAGGTGGATGACGAATAGCCCGCGTAAACAATAATGACCTCTAATAAATTGCTACTATGGTCAGATATTCTCCATCCGTATTTAAGAAAGCGACGTGAGCCAGTCGTGTGCTGGATCGTTTTTAAAACGTAGTTAACGACAAATCAAATCCTATGAAATCTGAAAAGTAATAGATCTTAACATAGGTAAAATATAACTGTAGTGGTAATAATTGTGTCATGGAGGCGTTTTGTAGGCTAAAGTTACTGGGGATATCATTGGTGACCGTTGAACCGACATATTATAGTTTAATATCAATTATCACTCGGGATTCACTAATTAGAAGCAACGATAATGAGTCTCTCTCTCTCTCACACACACAGCCATACATATACGGACATGCACACTCACACAAGGACTACTGGTTTTCTGTATCCTAGAAAAACATATAGCTTTATTACACACCATTTATTTTTGATGGCATTTTCCGAGCAATCGTTAAGTGTCTATCGATCTTTGATCAAGGCGTAATTCGCGAATGATAGAACCAGGTCAACGGATAAAGTAATTGGATGATCAACGATAAATTGAGTATATCTAACGATATGAAGATATCAAATAAAGAAAGTGTCGTAGTGTTTTTTATTCCATCGAAAGACCAAGGAATAAAATACAAACCTTCTCTCCAAGTATCATAAATGTTCCAACACGAATTTAATATTTATATCTCTATTAAATCTCCGTCTTTTAACTTTTCGTTCTTTCTCTAGTAGATCAACAGCGAATTCTCTCCACTGGAACCCACTGGAGACCTCATCAACACCCGATCTGTCTGACATTACTTTTCAACTCCGCATGGTGCGCTGGTGTTGTTCTAACCAGCTGTTTCTCTCGCTCATCATCATCATCATTTTACCTTTCTTCCTTCGGGCTCATATTATCGATCTTGTTCCCTAATGGGTAACTCATGTAGAGTGCTATCTCTCGGCAGCTATTCGTCTTATTATTAGAAAGCATTTGTTTTACATGTGTTATCTATCTAAGCGTGTTGATATTTTAACTCTTAGTCTTCTTTTTGAATAGTTGTTATTCCATATGAGTATATACATTAGATCAGACCAGAGAAAGACCGTACCTTCAGAATTTTGGAGTGATGAACGAACTTGTGATACGGAGTAAATGATACTATGATGTTAGAATGAAAGATCCAGGGAGAGAGAAATAATAAATTCAACCACAATTGAACTTTTCCTCAATATTATGAAATCTGGAAAGTATTGTCCATTTAAACTACCAGGACACATGACACCAAAAAACTTATCAGTAAGATACATAAAATAAAGCTTATTCTTCCTACTTCCTTATCATGGAAAGTGGAAACATAAGAGCAGGTCCCATTCTTTATCACCTAGTCCGTAAAACGTCATCACTATAAATCCCTTATCTTGGTTGTAGCACTGTGCAACTTATATAGGTCTCGACAATGCTTTTGCGGACCAACACGATCACATCATCATAATCGTTAGTGACAGTTGTGACGATTATGTATAACACTGAAAAAAACATTCCCTAGATTGGTCAGTGTGGCTCGAGTTTTTATCTCTTATCAGTTCCGAGAAAATACCTTTGCATGCAATGCTCGCCTGATCGTTTCTCATTATCTGCAAGCTTGCTGTCTCCTCGAGTCTACTTCTTCTATTTGGATGGGACATCATTTTGGCTTTCATCATCATGAATCGTAATGGTTTTGATAAGAGGTTACATGAGAGACCTAATGTCTTACGATTGATCAGTGATGCGATCTGAGAATTTCTGTCCAAGCAATGATCCAAATGCATTCAAGATATCATATATATATATATATATATATATATATATATATATATATATATATATATATATATATATATATATATATATACTATTCAATATTGAACAAGTTGATTATATTTCATTTCCATCACCTGGTATCTAGGATACATTATCCACGTTTTACACATTACGTTGCTTTTATGATAGGACCAATTGTCAGTCAAACTTTCAAAGATGATGATTACGATTCGAGATCGTATCTTTCTTGGTAAATAGAGCCAACCCGCATTTTCTGTCGAATCATTGCGTTCAAGAACAAAACAAGTTCGAAATACTTGGATATTTTTGTCGATTGGATCGAGTGATCGAACCCAATGGGGTTTGTTCTTTCTTTCCATCATCTGTTTAGTTTTCTTTTGACGACAGCAAGGTTATTTGAGGTTCTGTTAATATCGAACTGTGTATCTGTAGGTATTGTTATCTCGCTAGGTACAATAGACGTTTGCTGGCCACCTCTGGTGTGAAATCTAATGAGCTTTTTTTCTCTCTCATAGTCGGTTGTTTTGGTGTGTGTGTGTGTTTGAAATTGGAATGGACCGTGCGGGTGAAATGTGAATATGATCGTATTCTATGCAGTGGGTAGTAGTAGTCGTCTGCATATTGGGTTCGGGTCGGAGATGAGTTACGGCGCTGGGATGGCATTGGGCGCGGACATGAACGTGGACTACACGGGGTGCGCGGGTCAGACATACCAGTCCCGGTCGCTAACTGACCAGTGGCGTACATCACTTTAACAAGAACCGTAGCCTACTTCTCGTTCGTATCTTCAACCAAGTTTATTCATGGTCATTATTTGGGAACACATATTTTGTAAAATGAATATAAATTTTCGGATAAATGTATCAATAGAAATTACGAAAATGAGAACGTCATTTTCAGTTGTCATATATAAATAAAAGTGTCTATAGAATGTAGATAAGCCTATATCGTAAGTTCAAAATGAATACATGTAACTTGTAACAGTCGAGTTGATGATTGCATACGCACGGTGGCGGTCACATAAGATGGTTGATCAAGCTACATTAAAATGCTTCATAAAGAATATATACTGATAATATTCGCACCATAATTTCGGATTGATAACCAACTGTTCTATTCAGAATATAATGTATACAATCAATTTTTCAGAGTGCTCTACATTTCAGTTATAAAACATGATACGGTTCAGGTACGTTATATCTTGGATGTTGGTTTTTCTCCGATTTTCATCCTCTCGTCTATCTATCGAAGCAGGCTGTGAGTAAATCAACCAAGTTTCCTGATATTTCCTTCCTTGATGAACGCACGCCACTATTGTACCGGCCAAAAGCAGCGCTCTTTTGACCACCCTCCGCCACCGACCGCATTTGACGCTGCATGAGACAAAACCTAAAGACTCCTAGAGGGTAACGAAACGACGCAATTTCCGGTGGGTCCCTAATTTTGCTCACCCTTGCCTTTAGCATGTTTCACCACCCGCCGGGCAAACACTGGGGAATGGTGTAAGCATTTTCACCTGAGTTATGAATTATGAGACACGTTGAATGAAAGGCTTAATTTCAGCACGGTCATAATAATAACGAGAAGGCAGAAGGCATGCGTTACATATGAACGGTATAGCTTATGTGAGATATAGCCGAAACATGTTTGCCTTAAGATGCTACAAATAATACTATCAATCAGTTTTGACCAACAAAAAACAAGGTATCCAATTAATACATGTGATATATCCCTGAGGAAAGATCGCACTGCTTCATGTCGTTGTGCATTACTGTTTAGTACTGACGTTATTAGCCTTGCCTCTACTAAATACTCGGCACCTCCACGAGTGGCCGGAAGTAGTGGGCCGAAACAGATCTGATCATGGGGAGAAGGTCTATTAGAATGGTCAGGACTCGTGAATTGGTGCATGTTGAAGTGCAATAACTCTGCATGAATGTTCTTTTAACCAATGATCGATATGATTCTCTTCAGATGATTCAAATGGTTTAATTTTTATTTAATACTTTTTATGACCATTCCCAAGTTGTCAATTCCTAAACAGTGAACATCATCATCACTAAATTTACTCTCTAATTTAGATCTATTTCTTTCTCATTTTTCAGATATCTGTATCTGTGTTTTTAATTAAGCATATTAGTCAAGTGAAAAGCAAATTCCATTCCCACACGTCTGATTGCAATAAATGAGTCTGATAGTTTCAACTGAGAATAATAGATTGTTGGAAGGGCGTACCTTGAATAAGCAGTGATTTCCGTTAGTATTGATCAATCATAGTCAAATGTAGACATTTGAGGCGGCGAATATAGGAGGAGGGACCCTCCTCATATCTTTTTACAAGTCATTAGCTAAACGCACATAAGCTGACTCAGTCTCATTGACCATTGCATCGTTGCATGTGCATTTCTTGCAGCATACTTCCTATGGTCTCTCTTTTTACCACGTTGTAAGGGTTTATCTTGGTGTACCCGAACCACCCTTGATGTATATGTGCATGTATAGTACGGATATTTCGAGTCACGTCAACGCGATGGATTTGCGGTTTGCATTTCAGAACTGAAACCTAATTAGTACCATGGAAGTTGAAGTTTAGCACACACATAAACACACACACCCCCCACACACATATTGTTAAGAAGATCTTTCATAAGTTTTCCTCAGTTTTCACTTTTTGATCCGTCACAATATTCAACTTTGTTGGTTTCGTCATTATTCTTTTAATATATGCTTGAATAGAGCTCTAGTTGAGCCGACAAGAATGCATAGTGTCAAATACATACCAGCATATAACAATAGTAATGTGTTTGTTGTTGTGTCGACGCGTTGAGCATGTATAATGATTCGATATGAAGATTCAAGTCCACGTTTCTTTCACGTTTGGTTCCTCCAACATTCACAATTAACACAAAGAAGTAGGCACATAAAAGAGAGGAGACTCCAGGAAGTATAGACTTGAAGAGCAGAAAGAAAAAGGACAACTAAAATTAAGAGAGATGACGTCGGAATGAAACAGAACTCGAAAGAGAGCGGATGGATGCAAAATGAAATGAATACGCAAAAGTGGGCCTACAGCACTAGACATTTAGAAGAGGGTAGAGACATCGTGAATGTTACTCAAAACCCCAATCATTAAAAAAATGTGTACGCCAAAAATAGAAGTCAGTCATTAAATAAAACATTTCAGTTCGAGATAGTGTGAGCTTGGATGATACGCGTGATGGATGGATGATTGAGATGAATGAGCGTGAGCAGAGATTTTGCTAGGTCCAAGTATCTCAGTTCGTTTGGTTGTTTGTTTCTTGTTGTTTGTTTGTTTGTTTGTGCGCATTCAACGATCAACGCGATCCACACCGACCTCTTATAAGCAATACTCATCTTTCACTTACGTACTGTGTAGTTTTCAGTACCAATATCGAACAGGTAGATTTTGAGAAAATGATAATTGAAAATTTGAGAATACACATAAGAATAATAAAGCTGTTGATAAAGTTGAGAGAATGATGATATTCAATTTTTAGAAGTTACAAATTTACAATGAACATTAACGGACATGTTTTAAATGAAACGGGTAAGTTTCTAAATCAATGTAGGCCCTATGTAGATTTCGAGTACATATATACAATTTTAATATCTCGCTCATTTTTACAAAGAGTATGCTGCTCTCGCCTAATTGTAGATCAACCTTCTTTATATAACTCTAACAGAACCCCTCTACATTTCTTCCATTAAAATACCAAAGTAATTCATAACTATACCGTGAAAAATTGAGCTGGCCACCCAAATTCATGACAATGAGGACCATATAATTGCATTGTATATCCCAACTATATTACACACTGATGGGGTCGTCAAAACACTCATTACACTTCATAGATAGTAGGCCTATACACGTAGACCTGCACGCAATTCTTTGTTTTCACTTTCATAAGTAGAAAAAAAGCGTAGAAGAACGGGCTTGGTTATGTGTCAGTCACACTCCAACCTTTAGAAAATAATTGCATGTAAACAATGAGTTATATTTTGGAACCTGTCTGGTACTCTATACCATGTGTTTGCTCTGCTAACCGGTTAACCATCTCACCAATCAATGTGACACTCCTCAGCGACCGTCAACGGCCAGTAAGCCTGCATTGTTCTAAGTTCGAAATTTAAAAAAAAAAAATGAATCCGTAAATTGAAATGAGTTCCACGAATTTTTTTCACTTGGACTGTAATTGATTTTGGCATATGTCCGTTGCGGGCGTTATGTCCATTTCAACTTTATGTTATGTAATAGAAATTATGTGGCTTATTTATGATACACAAAAGATGAAACGTTGAAAAAATTACTGGTTGAACTAATTCGATTCCTCCACTCCATGGAATAAATACCTGTGTTTATTGTGTATTTATAGCTACGTGGAGAGAATCGTTTGAATTCTTATGGAAAATCATAATTTAGAATTCCCAAAAACATGTCGATCCAGGAAGATACGAATCGGAATGAGTTTTTCTCACGTGAAAATATATTGAACGGCTTCGGGAAATAATCTCCATATTTTCATAAAAATTGGGTGTAGCCGATTTCATCATTTTGATCAAACAAGATAAGTGTGATTTTGATCAAAATGAGACGGATTTTGATCAAGAAAATGAATATCTTTTCCCTTCAACGTATATAAGGATGTTTATTTTATTATTATCTTCACTTGCACAGAGGTTTCTCATTGTTATTTGTTGTAAATGCTGACTTCATATTTTATATGATCTTCACAGATACATACCTTCTGCTAAGTTCCAATCATTCGCAAAAAGAAATATATTTTTGGTTTTCCCTCTTTTTCATCACGTTACCGAAGAGAAATCCAGTCTGAACATTCCCACTAAAACCTCATTATTCACATGTTCCTTTTCCAATATTTGAATTACGTACGAATTCTATTTGTGTGCTCTTTGTATTATTCGAAAATCTTGCACACGGTGATATAAGAATAGCTTCGCAAACATGTTCCAATTTTCTAAGTAAACGCAAATAATATGGAACATGCTTCTCTGTAGATCAGAAAAGTTGGGATGAAAATGTGTATATTTATTCAATATTATAAATGTGCAGATCAGTCTCCATCAACCAGAATATGTGTTTTCCAATTTCATCAATGTTTGCAATGTATTTTTAATTTTGTATATATTTTCCTTTCCAAAATCATTTATCATGTATAATATATATATATATATATATATATATATATATATATATATATATATATATATATATATATATATATATATATATATAAAGATCGTAATTCTTCTCGATTTACGTGACAGTCATTAATACCGGTAACCATTCTATAAGTGATAGCTCACATGACCGTAAAACATATTATGGCTATTGCAGCTTTTCTTCATCCAGTTTTTTCACTGTTCGTGGTTAGTTGAGAATCAGTGTCCTATGACGAACTCTTTAACAAGTTCCGTCACCACCAACTCGCCGTACCGGCTCAAATCTATTACTCAGGTGCGCTCTCATACGCGACGACTTTTTCAAATCCAGCTTGATTTATTAATTAAAAGTCTATAACATATAATATATTTATTGTCTTTCTTTTTGTTTCAGGTAAGTGTGATGAGATTTTACATGGCAAGATTAGAGCTGGCAACCAGTATTGAAGACGATATCCAAGAGCTACTTTCCAGAGCTATGTATATGGGGTATTGTATATATGTATATATATGCCTATATATACATTTATTATTCGTTGGAAGCATGCACGCAACACTTTAAACTCAAAAAGCTACAATTTTTTAATTGCCTCGCAATAAAGTTTAATTTAAACGAAAACAAACTCCCCAACGAATATCTGAAGAGATATTACAAAAGTACACGAGGAACTCGTAAAACTCTATATATACTCAAAAGTTACTTCAGTTTTGCAGTAATCAAATGAACAGAGCATATTACGTAATAGATGAAAAAGTGAAATTTTATTTCATTTGCAAGCTATTTGAAAAGAATGATATAGTTTCATAGTCGAACGCAGAATAATAATGACGAAAGATTCCTAAGATTTTGATGATGGTCAGATTATTCAAGAAGTTGCGTAATGAATGTCATAATTATCATATTGATTGTCAGATGATGCATCCGAATATGGTTATTGTAGATAACATATTGTCCTGGCTGGAATTGGTGGGTACTGTATAATTGCTATTTGAATCTGGCATTTGTAGCAAACTCGATTTGTGTCGGGGTATTAATTAATGCATCGCGTAGACATTGCTGCAGATAGGGTCAAAGTGCAAATGGCGAAAATTGAGTCAAAATGGCGTTCACCTCATTGTTCTTGTATCCAATGGGATCGAGACCTTTCTATCAATGCGTACTAATTGCTATCACTGACATATCCGAACTGATGTAGGTAAGTGAGCGAATTGATATGTTTCGTTATTAATTCTTCAAATTATTAACTTTATTTAGCTATATTATACATCTAGGTGTAGACACAAACATGAAACTTCAAATGAACTAACTTGAAAATTGTCTAGTACATGACTTGCCATTAGTGATATATCTGGACTATAATGTAGTATAGCAGTTAGTGAGCGAAGCGAAATGATTCACAAATGATCCTCAAATTAATAATTCAAGTTCCGTTGGTTAGACTTCACAAGTACTCCGAGTCTACTGTCTGCATAAACACAAATTTCAAATTATACATTTCAACACGAATTAAATTCAATACATATACTAAAACGGTATCATTTTGAAAAGTCATTAACTTATCAACTTCTCAATTGATCAAACCATGGTCCATCAAACATGTTCATGTAAGAGTATAATGTACTAAAGTCGGGATACTGAATTACTACTGACCACTCCGTTGTTGTTGGACAATGTCTATATGTATAGTCCATGTAGTGTGAAATAATTTTCCGAAAGAATAATCTTTCCTCCATAAATACATACTTCGCATATGTGTTATATCAAGAAGCAATGAAATGAATTAGCGATGTTGCTTTTATAGGGAGTATGTAAGCTAAGTCTCCTCACAAATACGGAGGATTCGTGTTTTGTAAGGGGGAGTAGGTTTGAGGGCAGGTGTACTGATTTTAATTAGTACAAGCGTTCACTGATGAACGCCACACTGGAATAGGTACAATAAACTCAATAAACTTGGCTGTAGACAAGCATTATTATTTTAGACAAACTTCACTCCCTGCTCATTCAATGCGATATCCAAAGTTCTGACTTTCTGTTTGCGTTAGAGAGAAAGAGACCAACACAAGTTAACTTTGTTTTAACAAATGTTATTTTACTTTTCGTGCTGAGGTTTGAAGTCGAGATTGCTATAAAGGATGTGCAAGCAAGTTTACCATGCAACTTTCATTCCAAGTTGAGAGAAAGACAGAGAACTAGTCTCGAAGAAAGCCTAAACGAATACATTTGCTGTGCATCTTGTTGACATTCTTATGGACGTTAAACTTGGTTCGAATTTTGAATCAGGTAACTGGTAATGAGCTGGTTTTGCTAATTTGGACAACGGTTCTCTAAATCTGCTGTCTGTATTTCATAAGTTCATTAGCGCATTACGCTGGAGTGAATAATAAAATCATTTTTAATTAGACCTCTTCATATACATCTTTTTGTTTGAGATGTTATTGAAGTTGTTTTTGTTAAGAGAAATAGAGATAGACTCAACAAAATAATGATTATTATAACTTCAGTAACGATGATTTGGAGGAACCAGACCGTATTTTTGAATCCATTTTTCACGAAAAGGAGAGCTTTTAGAACAATCTACGTTACCGCACTCAGCTAATACATGAAGAGCTTTACACGGTTCCTCTACTCAACTTCATTTGGGGTGGTGAAGGCAATCAAATATCGAAATAACATCTAATTTGTTGTCTTTGCTGCCAGTTGGCGTGTAGCAAAGCATTAACATCTGCCCCATCTCTAAATAACTGTACCGAACATTGGGTGTAGATCATTATATAGTCTATGGGTGTAGATAGTAGATATACCACCGAGGTTGCTATTGCAGTACTGATGGTAGTGCGTGTGTGCGTTGGATAGGGTAGGGAGGGGGAGGTGATTCGTGACGTATGTGTGACGTAGACGTATGCGTGTTGGATAACACATCGACCTCCCAAAACGAAGATAGAAAAGTATTTACCTTTATACTGAAATATGTTGTTAGATATGTGATATCAAATATGGTATTTAAACGAAAGTGCACCAACCAAGACCTGAATTTTATTTAGATGAAAAAAGAGTAGAAACTTTAATTGTAGGGCCTACATTGTGTACTTAGATCTACTGGGGTAAAACTCTTTTCTTTTCGCGGAGATGATTATGAATGACCCTAAAATGACCCACTTCCTCAGGGGTAGCTATCATTCAACGGATGTATTTTTAATTTCACCATCTTTTCTTTGGGTTATTTTACCCTGCATTTATGCGGAAAATGCACAATGGTTCATGAACATGGCAATGCAATCGTAGTTTCCCACATATCGCCAGAATAATGGCCAAAAGTTCGCTTGAAGAGGACAGTCCATTCCATGAAAATTTGCAATCTCCAATGATTATTTATTGGTTGCCAATTGTTTTTGAGTCTATCGTAAACAAAGATCATACATTGAATCATTTAAGGTTATGGGAACATATTTTTTTCACGCTTTTAGATCAATCAAATTATAGGAAAACGTATTTTACTGAATATATGTTGGAAAAATGATTCTATTATAGACTGAAATAACAAGCCAATTAATTTTATATCAACCTATAATGAGATAAATATATAGTACAAGTGGGCCCATAAGCTGCTTTACGATGGTATATAGAAGGCATAGAGGCGAATAAAACGAATTAACTTGTCAATCGGACGGAAGTGAAACCACGTTAAAGGAATTATGCCCAACTGAGAAGAGGAGCCAAGAAAGAAGTTTTGCATCATATAACATTTGATCGGCAACCATCTTCGCATGAATTAATTGCTGTGCTCGAAATTTCAATCATCCATTTAATGCGATATCCATGCTTGAATATTTCTTCGCAGGAAAATAGATTTTCTTGTTTCACTATCCGTCTCAGTGGTTGAATAATCCAATCAAAACTGAATAAAAATAATAATTCAATGAACTGCCTGCTCAAGTGAATATTCACAAAAAAATGTTGGGAAATGAATGATATTGTATGTTTTTTTTTATTACTGAAGATGCAAAAGTTCGATATTCACTTCCATCCTCAATCTACACACACACACAAATGCATATGCACATGCGCACACACGCACACACGTGTATTGTATATATATATATATATATATATATATATATATATATATATTCATTCAGTATTAACGAGAGGGATGGCGCTGCTTTCCTTCGCGGCAGTCGGGCGTTCTACGTCTCGTGATCGTGTGGTCGTTTCAACACCTTGGGTTTCCAAATTTTCAAGCCTTCTTTTTTCATTAATCAATTCATTCATATAATCTCCTTCTTATGATTCATTCCTTGCAACTCGTATTGATTTTCATTGACAAATTTCAATCTCAATTTTGGTCATTTTTCCAATATAATAATTAATTTCCTCAAAATGGATTGATCAGAATTTTCTAAAACTTGTTAGAAATATGCATCAGAACAATATAGGCCTACTATACTGTGTGTGTTTTATGAGATTTCCATGTTGGACGGATGAAATGGAAAATCGCATAATTTTACCCTGTGCTATTTTCATGCGAATTCTCCCAAGTTTCAGTTTTTGTTCCTGAAATAACCGTTAAACCGATTCTACTCAACAATTATCTCAATCCATCATCTTCAAGTTTCAATTACAAAAAAAAAAAAAAATACAGTATATGGAATGGCAATTTTTGCTAACCTCATCTATAAATATTATCATCATAAAAGAGCAAGACCATTTCCTTCCTACTATCCCGAAAACATGATAATATAAAGTTTCATCTCAATTTCTCATCATCTCACTCATCATTCACACACTCCAATAGAGCTGTCACCATTAGATTGTGTCGTTCAACACAATAAAAATTAATCAATAACATCATATAAGTTAAACAAAACGAGAAGTGTCTTGTCGAATTACATGTGACATGACTACACTAGTTACTGAGTCACACGACTATCAATACATACATTACACCTTGACACCCAATGGCACAATACGTTTTGTAATGTTTCGCAGCGTTGTTGCGTGACCAATAGCATGGTGCCGGCCGCCACACCCTGTTATCCCTACTGCTGGGCCGCACAACTGTTCAAATCCTGATAATATCACCAATAACGTTATTATTATCGTCACTAAGCATTTTAGTAGCAACACGGATAGCACGCTGGGTACATTAGTGCAACAGAGCTTCACGGTGTAGTGATACCAACAGACTTGATCATTATAATAAAGGGGCTTCTTCAAAGTGAAATATTTTCAGAATCAGAACCTGAGTCCATGGTACCACTTGCCACCATCGTGTTTATGTCGAACTATATAAAACAATAATGATCAACAATGCTATAAACGGCTTAGTAGAATTATTACGTTGGAAATGGCATTTGTTTTTCACGAAAATTATAGATTTTGTAAGTTCAGCAATGTACCGTCTATAGCCACTCTTATCTACATCTAGTTCACAACAGTGTCCGCTAAATCGCGACAGGCAAAAGAGACCGTTGGCTCTGATTTGACCTGAAGAAACCACAAATGCCTGCCATTTTATTATAGTATGTGGGTCAATGCACCTTCTTTATTTATCTTATGAAAAAGTCTATTGGTATCACTACATCGTGGTAGCATCATGGAAACACAGGGACAACGCTGTAGTATTATACTTTCCCCCTAGTTACCTCAGGTTCCCATTATGTATCCTTTGCGTACCTCGTGTATGTTGTGGTGCACTTGCGGTCGATAAATACTTCAAATGGTTTAATATAAATTTGAATTTTTTCAATAAATTTTGAAATTTAAACTCACAACCACTATTTTGTATCACATACTATGTGTGCAGTGCGTATCTATCTATCAAGGTGTGTGTAGTGTAATGTAAATTGATTGCAACTATGTGTGAACATTGTAAAAATGCGAATTTTTCATTAGTTTTGTCTGTAGAATGAAATGAATTTTCAATTACAATCTGAATTTGAATAATGTCTTCTAGTTTTAGAGCATATAATGTCCGTAGATATTCTTTATACATTTCAATTTGACCGCAAACGTAAATGCAGATCGGTGTACTAGAATATGCGAATGCTGCGCATATGCGAAATAGATCACTTTTGTATGTTGATTTTAAAGTAGACTATGTGTGTTTGGAAACGTTCGTAATAAATAATAAAAATAGTAAATTTTTTAGAATTAAATACAAAAGCAAGAGAATTTTCATTCATTTTCTTTCAAACAAATAAAAATTGTAAATTATACGGAATGAGGGTGAGGATAATTTACGTGAAAATTTTAAATATTTTCTGCATGCATAGATTTTGAGAAATATTCGCAAAAATTGAAAACATTGTTCAGCAAATGAATGAATAAAAAATATCAACCATCATGAAAATAAGAAAGCGTTGAACAAGAATTCTTGCCTGACCTCAAGTCTGATTGGGTTTGACTGGGTTCAAATTCAAATTTAAATTTTTAATCAAACCATTCAATGTGACCATCTAATACGTTGTTTATCATGTAATATCAATTACATCATTTTATTCGTCATTTGTCATTGTTAATTAACAATTCAACACCATGAAAACGTGTTCTCGACCAAACTACATATCAATAAGTCAGTGGTCGAACGTTCACAGAAAGAGTGAAAAATATTCTTTATATAATATGATTTATATATAATATCAAAAGTAATCATGAGAGGTGTAAATGAAATTCCTAGTAAGAGCAAAGAAATATTTCCAATAGAATGCCACGAATGAAAAGTAAGATCATCATAACGTCATATCTTCATCTTGATAATAGAATAGCCTCTGCATTCAACCGTTTCACGCCAATCATGTTCAATAATAGGTAATATAGGTCTAATAACATAGCAATTGGCTACATCGTGAAAGGAAAATAGTTTATATTATTCAGTTTTCATTTTAAGATGGAAAATGTGTGATGAATGAAAGAAAGATGGAATCAAATAACTTCTCAGATTTTTGTGCTCGCTATTGAAATAACCAAGTCGTGCATCAACTCATCAACCATTTTGAAGTAAATACGAATCGAGTATGATTATAAATGTACAATATATTTATATTTCATAATTCAGTGGAATGGTATAATATAAATACATATTATGACAATTTCAAATCACGTTTCATCACAAGTGTTCAATACGTCTTGAATAAATTATTGAATAATTCTAGTTCAAAATTTCGATCATTAAATAATTCAAGATCTAAACAGTTGGTATGTTTCCATATTTTCCACTACAAGTTACGGTACTGAGATTTAATTGATGTAAAATGAATAAATACGATCAGTCGTATTCTTGGAAATAATTAGACGACTCGTTATAATATATAATGCTTTTGAATGGATAAATATAGCTGTAATTCCAATAAGCTACGAGCTACCATCCGTGAGAAACTGTTGTAAAGTGTGTATTTGCACTTGTTATTGCTCTGAAGTTATTTTTATACAATGTTGTGATAGAAATACCAGTGATGGCGTAGTTAAGCCATATTATATGAAATTGCCCAAGATGTCAGGAGTGATTATGGGAAATGAATGAGAATGAGAGTCATGTTAAGGCATATCATTATTATGTGGGGTGTATCCAAGGTGTAATTTGTCAGTAAAAGGTACCGGAACGCACCTCGAAGTGAACTAAGTATATATATATATATATATATATATATATATATATATATATATATATATATATATATATATATATATATATATATATATATATATATATATATATATATATAAATATATACATATATATATTATATATATATCTGCCGTTAATTTGAGGTCTCTGGTCTCTTGGTCTCTAGGGACTAAGGTCTCGACCGCTTTCTTCCCAATGTCCCAAAAACTTGATAAAATATAATAACCTATCACCCAATCTTCCCATCATCTCATTCATCATTCACCGACACCAATAGTCATCGTTATCATCCGAGTCCGTCGTTAAATTCAATATAAATAAAAAAAGTTTTTTCCATTGTCAAAATCTTTTTTTTCCATTCTCTGACGTTCATTTTGACGGGGTTGACCTTTCACCCTCTCCCCTTCCCCCAACCAGTCACACCTCACATCTTGTTTCTTGGATTCTACTGTAATGTCGTCAGAATTGTCCGCGGTATTCGTTCATCAAAATGTCACTGGGCAACGTGTCTCATGGGTGTACAATTCCATTTCGATAGACGGAACAAAAAAACAAAATTCTACGTGGAAAGATTAAAGAAACCGTCATTATAATAGCCATATTTCTCGAAATGAAATTTGAATAAAAATTCATCGCTGATATATGAGAAGTTCTGTTGGTGTTGGACTGTTGGACTGTTGGTGTATGGTCTATAACTTAGCTTGTAATGAAAATTATCATTTAACACTGGGATGTCTCACGTTAAAAATACGGTGCATAACCATTTAGAACCTATGACACATTTTAGTAATACAAGTGGATTCGCTTCTATTGATATTACACTCGTAATGGCTATAATATCACTGGAATTGGACAGGTTATGTGAAGTTATGGTTTAACAATTTGAATGGAAGACAAGAAATTACAAGTAATATATTTCGAAGGAACCCATTTAGAATTTTCGATGCTTGATGCTCGAACCAACTGGAAAAGTACAGTTAAATTTTTACATTAAAATGCAAAGCATTTCATTTCTGACATGCCCTACCTGTATGTAATTATTATTTATTTTACGAACCACCAAAGGTGTGAGATAAAACCCATTAAATATATTATTATAATAATATAATTATACTACGCAAAATGTTTGAAAAAATAGATAGAGAATATAGTACAAGACAACCTGTTCCACACTTTGATTCGTGTGTTAAATATATTTAGACCGTTCACATTGATGGTTATGATAACAAGTATTTAAAACGATGAGTGGCGTATATATATATATATATATATATATATATATATATATATATATATATATATATTGGAATATCCATATTCTTAAATTCTTTTCAAATATTGGATGCGTGAGTTAACCGTATCGAGACAAATTGCATTGCTTATTCTCAAGCTATCCGCTTTTAAAGTTAGAAATATCTAGCTAACAAATATTCACGTAGACCTTCAAATGACATGAAGATACCAAATTCATTACTAATACAAGACAAAATACTAACAAAGCAATATTAATGGTGGAAACAATTAAAAACATCAACTAGCAGTAGTTGTACCTCCTTGACTGCATAATATTCTGCTAGACGCTGAATCTTTTTCCAAAGTCTCCATCATTGTGCAATAATAACGAGTAAGTTCACATCATTACCAATGTCGGCTCTCATCCTCTTGTTCACACTATTTGTTATTGACTCGCTGGTACTTGACTTATTGGAGAGTTTGTCTTATTCCCATCCCTGGCGCTATATAGGCCTACATTAGATATATTTCTTGAAAAATGAAATGGGACCGTATTCAATTTATTTTATTCATGATCGCAGGTAGGTGTATACATATATATATATATATATATATATATATATATATATATATATATATATATATATATATATATGTATCTGTGTGTGTATAGGCCTATATATATATATTATATTAATATGTATAAATACATGCATATTATTTATATCTTATATATTGTATATTATTATGAAATGTGAGTGTATAACCACTGTAATAAGTATGCAAAAAGATCTCATCTTATAGTACTAGCTAATTTTGCATGGATGGATCATATGTAATGAAAGGTTTACAAACTGGTTTATCCATACGCTATTATAGATATTTTATTGTATCTATTGTTTATCATCTTTCCAGTGCTATTTAGTGAATGCCACTGAAGAAGTTTCAGGGGATTACTTTTAAGTCCAATATATTTTCATGATAACTCTAAATAACCGATTGGTGCCTGACATAATGATAACTTCGTTTACGTCCTCTCTGTCAGAGTGACCCAACCCATTGAAATTACTTTCTGGTAATAGGTCATAAATAAAAATACTTGGAATTGTGTATGATAAAATTCAGGCTCCAGCTACCCTATATAGGATCCATGATTTGACCATAAATTCATAAATTACTACTTCCAACATTAATTGTTTTCGCTTTTTCTGATTATAAGGAGAGTTCATAAGAAGTGATTTGCTAGTCCTAATATAGTGTAAGTGAAAAATCACCCCCGTTATATTAATTGTGTACTATATTTTCACAATGTAGATTCATTGACATTTGATATTACTGGATTCGTTAAAAGTTTCTGTGAAATCTTCGATTATTTTATAAATGTTTGTTTTCTATATACATGCATTTTGCTCAGTGTTTTATTTCAATTTATTCTTCAGAAAACGTATGTTTTATATAACTAGAATAAGTATCTACTATAATGACTGTTACTTCAACTACAATATTCACAGAATAATACATAGATACCAAAACAAAATACAAACTATTATCTCAACGCAATCAGGACGTAATTTGTTAGAATTATATACACCCGGTTTTTATAATAGCAAAAGTCAGTCAATGTGTAGTTGTATCACCGAATTCACATGAAAATAGGTACATCGCTATTGCGAACTGAAATCTCTATGCAATCCAAATAAAATGTCACATGTTGTCACGTTTAATCAGAAACGTATTCATGCAGTTCCTATTTTTTTATCCATTAACCAACTGTACATCAGTAATTACATTGTAACAATAAATGTAATGTACACATTATTATACATTACTAACATGAATTCATTATTTACAACAGCGAAAGCTATTATTTCAACATAATATAAGCACATACATTTAAATGTTCATATTCTACCCACTCATGTACAGTGCGCATGTCATATCTAGTTTTGGTGTGGTATTATTACGTCGCTCTTCGTGGTAGCTCCACCAACAGCAACTGAGTTACGACTCGACACATTGGCATAATAACTGTGATTTCCGATCACTGAATCTCGTCCAACGTTAAACTGTCCATTTGGCTATAAAGTAAGTTGCAGTATGTAGGATTTACATTCAAGAATGCCTTCTATCATGACAAGTTCAAGATACTTGTTACTTTATTGTAGTTGTCAACGGTAGTCAAGACTTACAGTAATTTTAGCAACTCTTTACAACAAGTTAGTGCATATATACCAGTAGGTGTGAACTATCTCTAGAAACTCTTTCATGATTTTTTATTTTTAATGATGTATAAGATCATAGAGGCAATAGACATGCATACTATGCCGCCAATAATGATTCGTAGACAATAAGCCAATCATCATATTCCAATTGTAATGGACATGCATGTTTGAGTCGACTTCGAGGTAATATGAAGGAGAAACAGGTTTCAAGATAAATTCAGAATTTTTTTGTCTTTCACATTCTTGTCCTGTATGGTCATATTCTCTTCTTCTTCGTGTGTGATTCCGTCATTTTTTGTATCTATTATTATTTATGTGTCCGTGCACTTCAAGCGTTGATGTACTCAAGATTTGTTCGACATTATTGTGTGAATAATATATATATATATATATATATATATATATATATATATATATATATATATATATATATATATATATATGTGGGTGTATGTGTGCGTGTGCTTATAAAGAAATTGTGTAATCTTTTGGTTCAATATCAAATTATAAATGAACTGGTGCGAGTCAGGCAATACGTATGGGACCGATGTGACACCTTCGTGAACCGTTTATAAATTGAATTCGCATGTTGATGATTGGCCTAAAATGTTTATTCATGGAATGGAAAAGTTTCACAATTTACGTTCAAAAAAAAACTTCCAACTGACTTTTTAACTGCATTTTTGTAGTCTTGGTAAAATTGTGTGTTGTCGCCACTGGACCGACGTTTAAATCAGTTGAAAACTCAATTTCATTTCATTCTCAATCTGGTTGTAGTTCAGATAATTGAACTTTATGTACGTAGAAAATCTCATAACATCACTTTTGTATACATTTATATCGTGTACTGCCGACTTATTTCTTGCTTTTCGAGTTCTTATGTGAAGCATTTGATGAAACATGAAGTAAGTGCGTACACGAAGTATGTACATTAAACAATAATGATACGTAGGACAATACAGGATTATAAAATAATAAATTAGCATTTTTTCTCTTTCCTATCGTTTGTATCACGTTGAAAGAAAACTAGTGTGCAAGGCATATCTTTCTTTTTTTAGATCATTCAGTTCTTAAAATGCCTTTTCACTGGGGGTGCTTCCCGTCGTAGCTGATGTCCTTTTTTTAATTCACAAAATCGCCGATGGTGCCGTTGTTTCCAGACCATGACGTCACTATCCAAAGACATTCAGGTATATCAGTCTGTTTGACATGTCATATCTGCGAAGCTACGAAACACTTTGAGAATTTCCGTGGAAGAATTTGAACTACGCGTGTATTCTATTAGACCGTGACTGTAAGTTCATCAACTTTGTGTATTACAATAATATAAATGATTTTATCCCATAATATGATAGAATATCACCAAGACAAGTTCTTGATTCATGCTTTATTGCTTGGGCCGACAGAAATATCATTCAAGTCTGTACCTGGGTAGGCCTAGGCCCTAGCCAAAATGTAAATATGACCTAACCTCAAAAACGTCATAGAAAATCAAAAATTCCTACAGAATGACAGTTGTTCAGAGTTGGTATTGTGTGACGTCATTTTTTCCTGCACGAGCAAAAATATCGGACCCTTCAAAATGATCTCAGTGAAAGGGCATTATAAGATACTGTCTTATCCAATCCAAAAGGCTGTGGTGCAGACAAAGTCAACATTTCACTATCAGCACTGATGTCATATTATCTCATTTCTATAGTTGCTTGCTTCCATTGACGGCGTGTACAGAGCGATACTATCTTCATGCGATCATTACGACATTAATGAAAGATACGCACGGTTACCTTTGTGTGTAGTATGTGTATTCTGTATGTATACGTCCACTTTGAAGCTAGCCCAGGGTTCAAAGACAACGGACGTAGAAAGAAGTTGATTATTGACTATCTCGCGAGTACTACGTCCCATAAATCTATATAAACACAGCTCTGAAGTCACTTGTAACTGATTCCAATAGAGATAATGTATATACGACCTATTATTTGTGGTAGCCCTGTAATTGCATTTGGCAGATTCCATTGGTTCATTACTAGGGCTATTTGTTGTAGAGCCGGTTTAATAATATTGAAGTTAGTCGCCAGTTGCTATGCATCTCTCTGCAATGATGATGGGCCAGCTCTTTCAGATGGGATCTACCGAGCACTGTTGTAGGCCTACTACTTGCCGTTAGAGATGATTGTCTTCCTTTACCAGCTAGTTACTCTTGGAACTATTGAAGATGCAATATAAATATATATATATATATATATATATATATATATATATATATATATATATATATATATATATATATATATATATATATATATATATATATATATACATATATATATTTAAAATATATATATATATATATATATATAAATAACTAGTTTCTCTGCAGAAATATTGTATCTTTCAAATATGGAAACACTTATTAATTGACTTTCTTGGCGATTTGCGGTAGATTACGATGATTCTGTCTGTATCTTCGTATACAACATGATTGAACTTGAATCAGACGGCAAGCACTAGTTTAGTAGAGATTTGAATAAAACAGAGTGACAAGAGAAACAGATCAACGACGGTGTGAGTGAAGTCAAATTAATTTTTAATGTTTCGTATGATAGAGATCAAGAATCATGAAGAGCTAGCTGTATGCATAGGATTACAACATTATAATGTGATTAAAACGGTTTGGGTCATAAAAAGTAGTGACATTGTACAGACGTACGTTCCAGACATGCTAAAAAATATATTATCAGTATGAGGCTCTCGACTTCTATTTTTTTTTCTCTTTTATCAGATATATTTATGGCAGATGAATATTCCTAATTGTAACACATCAACTTACGATTAACGATGATGTAATCTTTATGTTTTTGTATTAACAATTTGAATGTTCATTGTTGGGATGCTGTGGGAAATTAGGAGATACCCCCGTGGCCCCGTATAACCTAGCTGTTTACACACAGCTAGCTGTTTACAGCTTAACAAACCCACCGATTGTTAAGCAGCAGCAGCAGTGATTAGGAGATGAATTCTCATCACAATGTCAAATTTATTCCATAATGACTGAACAAAATTCCACGACGAAAAAACCATCTCACCCGACATGTTAGGCTCAATCTCTCAAACTTATTTCTGTCTCATAACCAACTTTCCTATATATTACCAGCAGGAGACCCGTCAAATTTGCCGTGCAGATCTTATTTCACTATTGGCATATGTCAATGTTCTTTATTAGCACATATACAGCGTACATGCGGTAGCTGCAATGACTCCATTCGTTGGACGCGCAATGATGTGTGATTGTGGCAGGTCAGGTGTTAATGTTGTCAGATGTTGTGTCAGGTCACGTGTTACGGAACGTCCGGACAATATCCGGCTACTTCGAGAACGTCCTCCTTCTTCTCCAGAATGGCTCGCACACCCATCAGGGTAGTGTCATAGTCATGACCCGCCATTCCGTAAACAACGCCTCAATTTTCCACATTGCGTAACTTGCTCATCACTTGCATAGTCTGCCAGCAGGTCAAAATTTATTTATTTTCCTCCAGCAATTTGCATGCCTCCCCCCGCAATGCTAGTGCATTATTGGGCAATATACTTCTACCCTCTTTCCTCCTCACAATCAACACACCAACAACCTGGATCCTTGATACGCTAGCGTTGACAGGTGTACTTCCTAATACATGCCAAAGTTGCAAACAATCTCTTGATTTTTCCTCTTGCACGAGATGTTCATCTCCCGGAGAGATCTCTTAGACTTTCCAACTATTCGTCAATTTTCATTTCCCGCCTCCACCCCTTCACTGCGTTTCCGGGTTCGCATCGAGCAATTTGGCGTTTGTCCCATGTCGATCAGGAAGCGTTCTCAAGGTTTAGCATCAGCCGCAAACATATATACACTTATGGACGGACGATTTTAATATAGGATCTAACGTTCCGCTCGATACAACATGGCGGCATTATTTTGATTCTTATGTCGTGAAGACATTTTTATATATGGTTGACGTGCTTTTTGAAACAGCTCAATATTCACCATTGTAAGTTATAAGTTGTTGATTTGATGCACGCTGCTCTCCTAAAGACAGGCACAGCATGCGGTAATATTTGAGGGTAATCTCACGCTGTGGACTTGTAGTTTCGAGGAATCGTGGCAAAGAGTTAATGGCGACGATTCGTATGCAAGATATGATTGAAACGTTTAAAGATTCTGGCAACACATTGCATATTCGTCGTGCTACATTGTTATTGTGAACCTAGCAATACCGATAGAGTAAGAACTTGCACACTTATAAAGTATCGATTGATAGGTTCTGTCAAAACATATATCTTCTTTGTAACTTGCCTATAACTTACAGACGGTACCTGTAGTTGTAATGTTACTTAAACGTTAGTTAGCGGATCAAAAGTACCAACCGATAGTGACAATGGATAAGGGAGACGACCGAAAAATGCATATATATATATATATATATATATATATATATATATATATATATATATATATATATATATATATATATATATATATGTAAAGAAGAGCCCTCGCTCATTCAACTCACCCCCTCACAAGTTACAACCTAGCTGTTGGTGAGGTCGTTAAGCGGCATTGAATAAAAAGAAAAATTATGTCAATGGCCTATATAGGACTACATATAACCGAGACGTGTGACCGAGTGGTTAGTACACTGAACCGTCATTCAGGAGACTATGGTTCGATTCCCGCCATGGTCGACCATCCCTACAGGAGTTTTTCGGGGTTTCCCTCTGTTGTTCAGATCAATACTGGGATGGTTCCCCAACAACAGGCCAGGACCGACTTCTTCCGACTATCCAAAAGCACCTAATGAAATTACCTTTCATCTCATCATCCCATCATCTCATATGTCATTCACTGACGCCAATAGATCGTAGTCATCAGTAGAATGCGTCATTAAAAACCCAATATAAATCTTTAAAATAAAATGTACATATACCCTATCAACTTATACGAGTTTATTAGGCCTAATATATTTGGCACGAATCCCAATCTTGTTTTTCTGCAATGTTATTGTTATAATGATTATCATAGAAAAACGGCAACAATTAGCCGTTGATTATGATAATTATTTGCTCAGCGACCTCATCAACAGCTAGGTTAAATCAAGGTACGAATGAGCAGGTGATGAAACTAACAAGTGATGATAAGCAAAAGGTAATTTACAAAACCAATGCCATTTGCTGGACTCAAACTCAACATTTCTTCAGTTCCTAAAGCAGTGCCTCAGCTGACTGAACTACGGTGGGCGTCGATTAGCTGTTTCCAAGCGACACGAAGAACTGGTGTTTGATGATCACGTCAACACCAATGGACCGTTCTGTTACAGTCGATCATCTCATCTGAATATAGCATCAGCTCCATCAAGAGCATACATCTACCAGGCCACACGTTGAGGGGGCGTTCCACTGTCGATCACGCGTCTAATACTTATCTTCATTTCATTTATTTATTTATATTGGGTTTAACGACGCACTCTACTGATGACTCGTATCTATTGGCGTTGGGGAATGATAGGCATGTATGAGATGAAAGGTTATGTTGTCAGGTGTTTTGGGATAGTTGGAAGGAGTCGGTCATGACCTGATGTTAAGGAACGATCCCAGTATTGACCTGAATGATAGAGGTAAACCACCAAAAACCCCAGTCAGGATGGTCGGCCATGGCGGGAATCGAACTGCGGTCCCCTGAATGACGGTTCAGTATATATCTACCACTTGGTCACACGTCTCAGTAATCTTAGTTTTATCCTTTAATGTCCTTAAGAGTATCAATTAACAATCCATGGGAGCGGATTTAGCGGAATATCAGTGTTTAGTGATAACTTCTGAACGGTATGATATATCGAGATTCTGAAGAAGAGGAAGCACAGAAAATATCAATACCTTCAAGACGGTGTACGTAATAACTATTTATATTGTGCCCAAATCGCTGATTGTTAGGCGTATAAGGTTAAAAAAAGCATATTTTTTGACCGTTTTTGTGAGAATTGGACGATATGAGATGAATAGTTATTACTTGTATCGTCTTAAAGGTATTGAAAATATATCTGTTTCCCTGTTATTATAATTTCGGTATCTCATACCGTTCAAAAGTTATCACTAAAAAAACTGATATTCCACTAAATCCACTCCCATAAACTCTGTAGGCATGCCTGTGGCGTATACATTGTGACTATTCGCAACATTGTGGTGACATCATTTTAGGTAAATTCCATACGAGTAATACCAAAGATAAAAAGAAGGAGTTGTTAATCGTTCGCCATGGCTGAGAGACCCGTGCAGTTTTGATGAGCGCGAGCAAGAAATACATGCTTTTGTGTAGAGGGAACAGGTTCGTAATACGTTAGGTACGGGTGTTCGACAATTTTACTACAGGAAAACACTGTTACAATTCAATTACTCATAAATAGTCAATAATGACTTCATCATTGTAATCTAAACTGCCAAAAAATCATTATTTTTTTATGTGTTAGTGTGTAATGTAGAACATACCTACATTTTTTTTTTTCAAAATAAATACGGAAGAACTGTAATTATCTCATTCAATTCTACTATGATTTTAATCAATATCGATTGTCAAAATACTGAACAAAAATGTTTAAAACGAACATATGATATATATTATATATAGGCCTATATGTATATGTGTATATATATATATATATATATATATATATATATATATATATATATATATACGTGTATTTATATGCTTAATCTATACAATCAAAGACCACATTTTGATGATCCAAGAACGTTTGTCTCACCGTGACTCGATCGTGAATCGTGACACACATTGAGTCATTATGTTGTATGTCATGACATAATCATACAATGTATGTGGTCAACCTTAACTTAACCATCGAATAACCTTTCAATGAATAGACCTTTTGACTGCGCGGTGCTGTGGGCAATTCAAACCTATATACCGTAGTGATTTTACCTGTTTCCAGCCTAAATGATATGGTATACAGACTACGATCTGTACATCTGTCGACTACCGCCCACAATCGTATGGGCCTATACGCCAAAATCTTCATCAAGTCATTCTATTCCCTTCAACTTCAGCTCGACGTGGGTTCGATCAGCTTCTTTCTGTTAAAGAGAATCAGTAATAGTCGTGTTCATTATCAATTCATCCGCCTATCAAGCGGTACATTTGAAGTGAAAGAGTTCAACTTTTTTGCATATATGTATGAATGTAATACTAGCGTTTTCGAATGTGCTGGTGCTATTTGGAATGTAAAAAAGCAGTAGCGTGATTTTTCTACCGAAAAACGTTTTCTGGGTTATATTTGCATACATTTTTTGAAATATTCCAAATTACGTATCTAAAATAGTGCCCTTCGTTGTTCGGTATAAGGAACGGAACTTTCTGAAGTCATACCAGTGATTTTGAATAAACATAGTAGCAATTAAGTTTATTAACGTCTCTCAGAAACTGATTTAATTCGGTGAATCTGAACGAATTACTCGAGCTTGAAATGGTTGTGAGGAAATCAAATACCTGAGAAAATACCTATCTGGTCCACAACATCTTTTTTGTCCCGTTTGATGTGTAAGGGACCTATTATGCTTTTGTGTTTGTGTCGCTTTGGTATGGCGTCCACTTCTTGCATGTTTTTACTGCGAAACAGCATTTCTGATTTGTTTTATCTTGAAAGAATCATTTTGCGGCATGTCATCTCTTTCGAGACTATGGAATATTAATGAGACAATGGCTGGCCTCCTTTGTTGTCATCAATTTTCTATTAAAATACATCTCGTTATCTTTCTAACAGATCAAACAGTTTTAACGCCAGCATATAGGACTTGTCTTGTCTTCGAGTTGTAACCAAATATCATATCACAAATGAAAATTTCAAACGTGATCTAACAGCATTTATTTCATACATGCTATCCGAAATAATTCTGTACAATTTAATTTGTTTTTACACATTTTGAAGATTACTTACAGTCGAATGGTTCGATGCAGAATGTAGATCCTCACGGATCATCAGTCAAAACCAAATGTAGTCGTGTCGATAAACAATGAAAGATGCTGACTGAAGCTCTTATGTAGATCTGTAGACTGTTAGAGCAGGGGTGTGCTTCAACATATGTTCTGCCACAATAGCAAGCCGTAACCGCCAAGTTGGCAGTAAAACGAAGGCTGAAATCTGCACAAGAATGCTGCTCGATGGCTGGTTTGGAATACAGAAGTCATCCAAATGAATATCTTCGAAGAGCTGCGAATTGCGTCTACAAGAACACTCTTGATATTCGAGAACGGGTGAGACTCACGTGTGCCAACACACAAAACAAAAATCACAAAAAAAAGCTCACTTGATCTGGTTTTTCACTTGGAATGTGGTCGGTGGTGAAATATGGCTGAGTGATTCTTATTACCGTTTTGCATCCGACATTGTATCCTTCTCCGCTCGATCATGAAAACAAGAGTGTGCTAGCTCTGTTCAACGATATAGGGATGATTCAAAGATTGCGTTTTACATGTTTGCTATATCATGTCCAGTTTCCACTTGTGGAGAGATAAAAATCTTTCACTTGCAAAATTTCTCAAATAGAATACAATGGTAGAACATAATGACACTGGACGTAAATTTTGTGCTATGCACTTTGACCTGCGAATGTGTCAAGATTTATGTTTTTCACGAACTTTAATCTCAAAAAGTGTAACGCGCCTAGTATACATAAATGAAAAGATGTAGATCCTCATGCTGATGCTTCAAACTTCGAACTTTTACATAAACTAGTCATTTAAATTCACGGTGCAAAATACTCTCTAGTTGAAAGGGAAACTCATTGCCCATTGGTCAGAACGAACCTAACCTTGACCGAAACTTGACTAAATAATGTAATCAACCCTTTCTTTACCTATATCCAGCACCCACCATCAAGTCGTTCGCTGCAACCACGTCGCGTGATGCACAGGAAATTAAACCAAATTAAACTCACACTTAAATTTACGACACGTCGTATTCGTCGACCTATATTAAACGTTTTAGGACGGTTAAATATTTCAACTTTACCCCTCTCAAACGTTGTGCTGAACTTTTCTAAGCATTAAACCATCAAATGATTGTGTACAAAACTGATGTATACACGAAGTGAAGAAACGCAAACTTTGTTTTTATACATTATATAAACAATGTTTGTGATATTTTATGCCGGAGGGATGCAAATCTAAATATAAGTTGAAATAAAACGCCAAACATGGTTGTAAGTAAGCACGTTGGTACTCCGAAGAGTTTGACAAGTTGGCTTATTCCCTAGAGCTACTGTTCGTTGCAGGCAGCATAGGCTATATAATAGCGGGATACCGACGACCACGTGAGCTGAGCAGCAAGAGTGCCTGGGCCGTCTCTCACCGTCAATCACCATAAATCAGCGTCGTTGCACACCGCCGCATGGCTGTTGGACATCGCGTTTGAACCGAGCACTGAGGTGTTGTTCAATCGCGTAGCCATGTTTACGCGAACAAAAACAGGTGTAGAATGATATTAAATGAGACGTTAGCAAGGACTGAACCAACTTGCGAGTTCTGACTCACCAATAAGTGCATATCATTGTAATTGCCACTGACATTTATATAGAAAGAGAAATAAATTGGGACTAGTGTATGTGTGCAGTGCTATATATTTACACGATTAGTTTCATACTGACTTTTCTTTTGACATATATTTTATCGTTTTTTTATTTTGTCTAATTAGAGCGTGCAATTTAGTCTCCTGCTTATAATGTGTCGTCAATAAAGTGCCGACGCTGTGAAAGATATCTGATTCTAAGTTTTACAGACCAGCCTATATTATATAGAACCACTCCTTAGCTCTTCTACTTCACGATTGGAACTAATCGTATCTCACCTTCACCGTATAGAATGCAGAATGGTTATGTCTTATGGTCAACAATTGATGGTACTGGACATCAGAGAGGTGCGGCCGCTCTGGATGGAAGAATTTTCTTGCGATTATTTGTTTTCTGGAGAAAGAATTTTTATAATGGGATCAGGGTAATTTATTTATAGCCAGATAGGATCTATTGGCATGAGAAAACTGATACTTTTTTATTCATGAGATAGAAATATCACAATTACTTTTGAAGCATTTTAATTAAATTTGTCAGTTGAAACATGAAATGGACTATGTGTTTAAGTCTTATTAACTATTGCGACTATCGGTATTGTCTGAAAGTAAAACGGATACTTTTTAATTCATGAATAAATTTTCACAATATATTTTGAGCTTTATGTAAATTTGTCAGTAAACCATGAAATGGACTAGTGTTCTGAGAACATATATAACAGCACAATATCTTTGGTAATCGTTAATGAACTTATTGTCACCTAATCGGAGAATACATGTCTGAATATATTAAACCGTAACAAAAAAATTTGAGAATACTTTTTTCGTGATGAATATTATTCTATATGGTGAGAATAATCATTCGTCAGGCACCAGAGGTAACGTAGAGGGCAGCCGAGCAATCAGCAACCGATGCCATAGCTTCAGGACCATGTTATATCATAATAACTATTCGATATGAAATACTATAACGCTAATTTAAAACTCAATTTTTTATATTCGGAATACTCTCAGGTACGGTTTTGTATGTGAGTCATAATTTCTATTTACGCCATTGCAAACACCGATGCATATGGATAAACATATTCAATTCTTAAGTGAACTTACCGCAAGTAGAAGAGAACTAGATTAAAGTAGCATATCAAAATGATAATAAAAATATGATATTAAACAAAAAACATCGATAAAAATTATCATAATATATCTCGACCGAAACTAATGAACATAAATTCTATTATAACCTACCATAAGCTTTCCTATAAAAAATATATCCATTTAATCATCTAAAGCCATCAACTGGATGTTGTGTTTTTTTGCGCCGCAGTCCTGTGTTCGATTCTCGTCTCGTGACGGGTGGGGCACAGTCTCTGACTGGAACAGCCTCGTGTAGGGGTTGCGTCACCGAGACGCCGTGACCGGTAGAATGGTCACGAATCACGGCATCTAGGATCACTCCATCAAAACGCGGCACACTTAAACTACAAAGAAACTATCTTCACAATGTTTCTTCTCCTAGGTTTTTTTTTCACAATCATTGCTTCGTAGTGTATATATCTTACGAAGTAGTGAGTTTCCATAGTACCTATATTCGATTGCCGTATTCATTAATCTATTTGTTTCCCTTGCTCTGTTGTGGCATTCCGCACCTTCCCCCTTGCATTCCACTTGACTGGATGTTATTCTCCATAGCGATCGTGTATATTGGTTGAACATTGGACAGTTCAATTGTTGGCCGAATACCGTTAGTAGGGTCTATAAGAAGTAGAGAGTAGTGTATGGTATAAGAACTGAGAGCTCTGCATATAAATCATATCGCGGCGTATCTACCAATGTTTGTCATAAAAAGTGAACTATTTGTCTACTGGCTGATTCATCTGTGAAACTCATCAATTAGGTTCTTCATTCAGTGGAGGATTGTCTCTATTGGATAAGTTTGAGCTTTGGAGCAAATGATCATTTCGATCTACGAGGAGCTTAATATATATTTTGTTGGTTATAAATGTGTTTTGTTATATAGAGATGCAGATCGATCTTGAATATTCTGTGCAATAAACGTTTGAGATGAATACGACTATACGTATTATATGCGATAATAACATTGTTTCATTACAGTTATTCAAGAATGGGCCTATATCTTTTCAATGAAATGCTGTGACGTAATTACAATCTTGGCTCTATGACCCATTTCAAGTTCTACGTTACATTTGATACGGACAAATTCATTCATTTTTCATTGGTTTTGAACTACTTTTCGAGATAAACCTCAGAATATGAAAGATCTTCAAATTATTCTTGGAAATAATTTTGATTCCAGTTAATAATTAGAAAGACATACGTTTCACTTTTTTTCTCATCATAAATTATTAACCAAAAATAGATTCGAGACATGCACATACACTCCTCATCACCCCTTGTTGCAGCCTTATCAACTTCTTCTGAGACTTATACCACGCCAATCTAGTAGGCCTATACAACGTGCGAAGCCTTTGCAGACTTACATTAAGGGTGCATAAGCATATGAAAACATACCACTATACATGTTACAGTTAGATAGGACTGTCGAATGAGTCCACCCTAGATGAGAGGAACGTAGAGTGACACTTGATGGGCCTCTTCTAATAACACCCTCTTTGTGCAATGTACATGCCGGTACGGATACGTGGCAAATGAAAATGTAATGAGGTAGACTTTTCGCACTGGTGCGTAGGCCGGCTAGAGTCTGCTTAGCTTTGAAAATTGTCATGCTTTTGTTCTTACCCACTGAAGGGGGTCAGAAGATCTTGAATGTTGAAAATATAAAAAAGGGGTGCGAAACCGATGAGCGTTTTTTTTTTCCATAGCGCAGATTGGTTGGAGCTATGTCATAGGACATGGGGTTAGAAGTAGCTCTTCAGTTGTAATGAAGGTTTTCCCCTTTTACTTTCCAATGTGGGCGTTCGTTAATCATGGCGGCCATGACTTAGGTTTCTCATTGGTTCATTTTGCACCCTCATCTTCATTGTCTTATGGCTGTATACCTTTACCTTACACACATATATATATATATATATATATACACGTACATGTACACACCCAGACCCAAACACACATATTCACATATATATATATATATATATATATATATATATATATATATATATATATATATATATATATATATATATATATATATATATATATATATATATATTTATATATATATATATATATATATATATATATATATATATATATATATATATATATATATATATATATAAGATATCATGTCTTCAATAGTAAATTTGCTCCTTTCGTGATTGATTTGCGATCCAGGGGACCTTAGCACTCGCGACGTTTCGAGTACCGTACATTTTAGTACCCATCTTCAAGCGGCGTCCACGTCTTCTTCTGAGTCGGCTAGCTGTTTCGATTGCCAACTGCATGGAAACCAGTCATGTCTGGGTACAAAGTTGAGGGAAGAGACCGTCTGAAGGAGCAAAAAAAATCGTGCACGTTTCCCGGTGCCAAAGAAGGCCAAAAAGAGGAAGGTAGAGACACAAACGCGAACACACATCGCTGTGCCTATGAGAAGGAGTACAACTGCAGAAAGCCAAGCTTCATCAAAATGTTGAAGATCAACAGAAACTGCATCATATATATAATTTTAATCATTTTTATTGCTTCCATTAGGATAATCCATACCAAAATATTTGATCTTTATGCCAGAGTAGCACAGTTTTTTTAAATGAAGATCTTGATTCATTATGCAGTAGGCTCTGGTTTTTATCGCCTTCTTGGTGCGAGTAATTAAACAGCAAGTTGAAACAGGGCCGGGTTGGCTGTATCGATGTTTTTTATCACTGAAGTGATTAAAACTATATTTTGGGGCATTTGGATCTAATATTTTCAATATTCACGATTATGTTGTGTATACTAGGTGTGTAGGTTCAACTTATGGAACATTGGATTCATTTGTTTTTAATTATCTCTGATATTTACTTGATGGGGCCTATACAGGTATTTTCATTTTTTACATAAATATGGATCAAAGAAACTCCAGTTATTCATATTATATATATGTATCACTTGTCATCACTTCATAGTTTTAAAATCATCTGCTCATTCGTATCCCCATATAACCTAGCTGTCGGTGGGGTCTTTAGCAAACAAAATCATCGTCACTGATGTTGATATGTGAAAATGTGCCCGATTAAATAAATAAAAACATGTCTGTATTGGATAAATGTTTCTGTATTTGCTAATGTTTTCTGATTTTCTCCACATTGTCAGCTCAACAATGAAGTGAGTGTGACCCGTTACCGTGTGAGTGTTTTTTATGTTGATGTGTGTGTTTGCACTATCGATTGCACCTACCATCTTGGTAGAACCATGCACTCTCCATCCACTCTTGCATTTCAAGTTGAGAACGCATGCTGAGATCGGCAGCCATATTGGATATTTTGCGCATGTATGGAAACGACAACTGCATTATGCTTATCGCCATCTTTTTTACTTCTTGTGTTTTTATGAAATTCAACAGACTTGGTGTAATTATTTCAGTTCTGATCTAATCAGTCCAAAGACATACACTCACGCTTATCACCTGATTATCTCATTACCAAAACGACGAACTGGTTTAAAATTTGAGAGAAGACCAATTTCATATCATTAAAACTCTTTTTTCGAATGTATTTTCATTTCCTTTTCGCTATTGTCCAAGTTGTTTCCATGAATCCTTGTCTCGAGTAGTACATTCTTTGGTCTTGGGACATTTAGTTCCTCACAGCAAGGGGTCACTTCGTATACCGCAGTCTCGCTGCTCGAAAATGACAGGTCATGGCAAGTTAGTTGCCTGTTCCGGCTCAACTCCCTTGCTCGCGGAAGACAAAGTATACCAGAGTGTACTCCATCATAGGTTGTATGGACTTGGACCGTGGATCTCTCCTACAACTCCAATAAACTATTTCAATGTATGAGAAGTTCCTCCTCTATTTCTATTATCGAGACACACAAAACGATAATTGTCATCGTCATCGAGTATTGTATGTCACTTCAAACCGCCAATTGGCGTAAATTATCGAAACGCTTGGCGGTTCCAAATTTCTTCAAATACATGTGGCATCAAGTTACGTTAAGTCGATTGGTGAATCGAATCCCAAACGATTATTTATTGGCAACAGTTTTCCACGAAGTTCGTTCGCTACAATCGATGGATGCCTAAAGCCAGTAAAAACGATTCCCCCATCCAATAAACGTACATCTATCTATCCACTCTATTGATAGGTTCGCAGCAGGGGTGCCGGCCAAGGCTAGCACCGTATCTACCTAATTTCTTTTTGGGGGTTTATATAAAGTATACGAAGTGTGAGAAAAAGTGTTTGATAAAAGGCTTAAGTATAGCACACAGTTGTGTGAAGAATTTCACTCTTCCTCGATGAATTAACAGGACGTTGTATTCCGTTTGGAGAATCATCGGTGGTAATTAATGACAATTCGTTGTTTAACCTATAGAAGTGATTGAAACGTCACATTATTCTCTCGTTTCTGTGCTTTGGAAAGAGGCATCAATGGCTGTCGTGAAAAAAGCTGTCGCTACAAGAACAATCGACAATTCGACATCATTTTATTTCTTATTGTTCTCTTTATTCTGTTGATTTAACCTAAATCAGCCATATTCGTGAATCGTGATATCACCCGTCACTGTTCTTTCATCCGTTTCTTCATTTATACGTCTTCTGCATCACAGAGTAGATCGTGAGAAATAAAAAAAATCGATATTGATGTCAAAAGCTTTGCCGAATTAGATGGTACCTAGATTGGACCACAACGGTGGTCTTCTGGCGCCCATCGCAGTTTATGGCACCCTACCGGTGGATCTTTCCATACCTAATTCCTGTGCCAGCCCTTTCACAGTGGGTTACCCCGCTTAGGTAGGTTATTAATAATACATTTTTACGACAGAAGAAAGTGGCGGTGGACTCACATTTTCAACTGCCATACCATTCTTGTTATTTATGTGCAGGACCAAAGCACCTATAAGAAAAAAATGGATTTCATCTCAGGTAGAAAAGAATATTACGTCAATTCAAAAAATGTCAATCCAAATTCTTTTGAAATGTAATCTATATACAGATGTTAACTCATTTATTAGGTTATAGAACATTTCTTCTTCCTCATCACCTTTATTTTAACCTTCCTTTTCCTTGCTTATTGTAGAAGTTTTCCAGGCCTGCAGTTCATGCAAGGATGCACAGGCACGGCTGTACAACTGTTGAAAGGATTAATAATGAGCATTGTTAGCCATGTAATAGATGTTACCCATAACTTCCAATACACAACCAAATGATAAATTATTTTCATTACCTCATTTACTGATGAATTAGAACGTATTTTGACTTTTTCTCGGATGGTGACATATTATACCATAACGTATAAAGTGATCAATCTCAAGAGAGCAGAACAAGAAGAAGACTTTGTTAAGACATACACGTTGATGTTGAATAACGTTCAAATTGAAAGAAACTTCATAGATGAAGAAGAAGCTTCCCACTTATCACTATCGTCAGCTGCTATCTGAACTTTCTATCAATTGAATTAGGAAACTGATATACGGTGGTTTACCTCATTGGCTTTCACAGCAGAATCGAAGGCCAATGAATATCGGCATCGTACTGATATTTAGAAACAATCTGATTTGATTTGTATGTTATTTAGGTCATTGGCATTACACTTCTTTTGGCATAGCAATTAATGACTTATTGTTCAGGGAATAGCTAAACCATATTATTCTTATGAAAGAAATTAGATTGGATTCTATTAATCAACATATAATACGCTTAATTAAATGCAGTACTGATGAGAAAGGCTATTCATTTAAAGATGCTGTTAAGATGAGATTGTTATGCAATGGTCCGAAAGATGTGAGCATTTCTTGCATCAACGACCACATAACAGACCAACAAGCTAAGGAATGAAATAGATAAGTAATTAAAATGCTTCTCTTCGATACAACCATACAAGCTGGTAGTGATGAACAATATGTTGCGTATTTCCCATGGAGCCACAGCCCCGCGGCATGGCTTCCTTGGTGTTGACTGTATATAATCATCCACTGCGCCGTGGTTGTACGGTGCTGCCACGATGCGGACAACGGGGGCCACTAATAGTGAAACGCACTCCCTCACAAATGAAACGGCCTAGGTGGATCAGTCGCTGACGTGCTGAACTGTCATTCAGGATACCGGGGTTCGATTCCCGCGTTGGTTCTCTAGCTTGACTCTGGTTTTACACGCTTTTCGTCAATCTTCAAAGTAAATATGGGATGGTTCCTTAATACTCGACCATGACCATCTCTTTCCCATCATTCTAACAGACTGAAGAAGCTTGATTTACCAAACAAATCGGGCCGGTACTTGTCCATAAACTGATATATAATAATAAATACAATTTGACACTCCCTCATTGATTAGGCACCTTTTGAATAGTCTTATTTGTTACTATATTCGAATCCATGAAAGACGAAATAACAATATTAGACAGAGACAGATGATATATGGTATCTAACTTACGCTGATGTGAAAATAGAATATGTACATTTCCAACAACGGAGGTGGATAGTAACAGCTGTGATAATAACAGTGAAACATGCCAATTGAAGCAAATCGTTCTGTAGAGAAAGTATTGCTCTTGATAATATCATCATTTATATATAATTAATAATATGGTCACCCTCACAGACTGTGTCTACAGTCCCTTGAGCCCACAAACACATCTAGTATTTGATGTAAGTATATTGGTATCCATGTTCACGTCAACACTCGGACTGCTCTCTGATTGGTTGTATTTAAATGATAAAGGTGTAGGCTTACCAATATTGAAGAACTGAAGATCCTACAACACAACGTCAAGTGGCCATATAAGGTGTTTATTAGGTTGGCCCCTCGACCTCCTTCTCTCCTGGATACAACTATAATTGGATTTGTCTTCTACAATGATTTCTTTGGCTTCGTATTCTATTACACCCTACCTTTTTAAACTAGGTTTGTTGAATCGATTGCATATAAATAGTCTATGGCTCAATGATGAGCTATTTTTGCCACAACAAAAGCACATTGAAAAATAATTAATAATTTTTTATACATATAATGTTAATGAATGTTTATTTATCCTCACCATATTTCCGGAAACAATATTCTTGACAATAAAGTTTGACCGTTGATAGAAGTCGAATAATTCATTCCGTATACATTGTAATTTGTAATATAGTATTCACCTCTTTCTCACCAGTTGGCTTTGGCCACATTATCATGGTGATCCAGTCTGTCTAACTTATATATTGTTTTATTTTCGGCTTAGTTTTATGGGTTACTTGACTTATTCAGAGCAAAGTTTATAATAGCAAAAGTTGGGGCATAGATCAACTGTATTGAAACTCGACTGTCCTAAAAATCGACCAACTGTATTAAAAACCTACTGTCCTGAAAATGTCTACTTCCGAGCAAAGTGTACGCCTACAGATATCAAAGTGGGGGGTTGGCTCCTCCCCTTTACAAATTGTAACCTGCCATTAAATGTTCTATAAGTTTTTTAGTAATGGTTAAGGTTAGGTGGGTAAGATTTGTGTCAAATGAAATATATGGAGGGGAGGAGCCAAACCTCCCACATTAACTTCTGTACAGATTGCTCAAGATGTAGAAGATGTGGTTTTTAGCACAGCTGATTTTAGGACAGTTGGTTTTCAGCTCAATCGAATTCTAGAACTGTGGATTCTCAGTAAAGCTGGTACATTCTCAATCTGATTCGTTGATTTGATTTTTATACAACCTAGATTTATCTCTTCTGAAAGTAAATGAAGCGTATGAAATGTCAATTTGCTACAGAATCAGAATAATTGTACCACTATGGGAAATGTAATGTAATGAACGAAATGAAGTACAAAAGAATACATTATTATATTAACAATACAACTACAAAATGTTGGCCAATTTGTGGAAACCTCGTTTTAATCGAGTACTAGAGTAGGTCTACCTAGGTCTGTCTAAATTGTGACCCACATTAATTAAACGTAATATATATATAAATATATCTGTAAATATATCATATACATAAATATGAATTCAGCATTAGATAGCAATCTTCATTTAGTAAGAATTTAATTTTCGTACCACTAACTGGGAAGTTAATTAAGCGGGTGTTGTTCTGAATAGATGTATAGCCCATCTATAAACATCTACAAATGGATAGAAGCACAGATAATAGATATAGATAGTTCAGCTATAATTGATAGATAACTCAGCGTTGTATACATAGACCACCTTATAGACCGAGCAAGGAGTATGTTGGCCTATTCAAGCTCTGACTATATAACTAAACGAGACCTACTTAATGTAGTTTCAAACTTGGTGTTTTGTATTGACCTAGCGCAGGAGGAACTCGATGTAATAGTGTTAATATGATGTTCGTTTTCACTTTCAAATGTTTGGTACACTATCCCTTTCACCCACACATGTTAAATTGTTACAATCGTTTCTTACGAAATATCTCTTAAGGTTGTTCTAACATTCATAATTTGCACGATGATATTTTTCACATACAAATCGTTTGTGATTTCCACATTTATAACGCATTCTATCCATATTTTTTTATCATGTTATTATTATTATTGTTATTATTATCCGTGAAATTGATATTCAGCTTCAGGCGTATCATACAGTGAGATATTTTTGACTATTGTAAATGTCAGTGATGTCATAATATAAAAACTAGAAGAGAGAATCAAACAAAATTGCATCTACGTTGCAACATAAAATATAAATCATATTTTCTTATTCATAAGAGTTTAGTTATTTGGTCCGGAGGCCGAACTGTCAAGTGCCCATTTTTTCCTCCCGTTGCAATCACTTTATTGGAAATTCACATATATTCCATGTTAACTATATTTATATTTGTTACTGAAAGAGGAGCAAACTTTCCGTGCCCACCAATCAATGAGTATTTTTCATCCAAATCAAATCTGACACAACATAAAGCAGAGTTGATGGGATATATCATCTATCTTTAACAACCTTGCTTCGTTAACTGAAGACTTGTCAAATTCTGATTGTTTTTAATTATTCTCCGCAAGAATACGCGTTCCAACCAACATGTCTATTGTGTAAAAACACATACCACAGGCTGTGTGTATGGCTGTAGTCTGGGTAACTTAATCCGCCATCTACAGCGGTAAAGGGGGTTTCGTCTCGCCCAAAGAAACTAGAGTATGCAAAGAACTATGAACTCGGTAGGTGTGAAAGCAGTCAAATCAAATCAGTGTTCTCGGCTATTCACTTCCGTTAGCTTTTGAACGGTTAGGGGATGGCGAGGGCTCTGCTTGTAGCCGACGTAGTTAAACACACGTAATGGCCATGTGTCGTCGTTCCGTCGATGTTCAACATATGCGAAAGAACTCGGAGCCACACGAAAATGTGTGTTCCGCGGCAAGCTCCTCTTACAATTAAAATATTAAACCGGTCTCGGTAGCTATCCAAAATGGCGTTAATAGTGATGGAAATGATCATCAATTTGACACGTCTGTAATTATTACGAGGTAACACCAGTGGGTGTCGTTATTGGGTGAGCGAGCGACACTATTATTTTTGTTTTTATTTGTTTTATTTTTTTGTTTCTGCTCGCCCTGTTGGTCAGATGGAGTATCGCTTCGGAAACTATAGTAAAGTATGGCATGGGTTCGAACCCCGCGAAATGCACGGAATTTTGTAAACATCCGTGCATCATCCGCTCACTCGTACCCCGAAAGAACCTAGCTGTTGGCGGGTAAATTAGGCAAACATGGGATATGGTGTATAATAGAGACAGTTATTACAAAATAGTTTAGATACGGTATATGATATCATATACAGAGTTTTATCCCCCAAACATATGAATTCGATTTATCGTCAGTAACTCGTTTATAATTATTCACAAGTACCAGAAGGCTTTGAGATGGAATTGTAGCAGACAAATCCTACACGGAATACATTGAATTTTGTATACAAATTCGAATTGAAAAACAAGATGTTTCCGAAAAATTATTTCATTGCACCAAGGCAGGTGATATTTCCTTATACCTCAAACCCGCTTTGCCAGTTGTCTGATGAATTGTCGCAGCTGCTTACATTCTTTCCGGGCATCTTGAAACTCCATGCTTTTCCTCTCCAGGCAGAAGGTCAAGTATATAATATGGGCTTCACGCTTACTAACTCGCGACCATTCGTTATTTGCCCACCGTCGTTCTATTATTCCCATTTTGAGAGAATTAAGGATCCTTTTGGCATCGGGGGTACAGAATTTCAACCTGGCATTCTTTAAGATAGTGCACGTGAAATTGTAAAGATTGCCGCCCTTTGATACTCTTGCATTTGATTTGGTTCCCCGCACCTACCCCTTAGTCCTTTTGAACAATTTAACTGTTCGTTTGGTCTACAGTAAACATATTCAAGTGTTGGTTGTCATCCCCCAGTGAGAACATTGCCGTGTAGTGGATGTGTGTGGAAGAGAGAGAGAAAGAAAGAGAGAGAGTAGGAGAGAGAGAGAGAGAGAGAGAGAGAGAGAGAGAGAGAGAGCGATATAGAGAGAGGTGTTCTGGAAAGGTAAGTAAGGTTATCAATTGACAAAGGCGACCACAATAGATACTCAGGTTTGGCCAGCCTCACCCCTCGTTTCGCTTTTTGGTGTTAATGATTGTTGAATGTTCCTATTATATCGACTTGTGAGAGGGATGATTTACCAGATCCATGTTGCGACAAACGTTCGCAGCTTTATTGCCCGATTGTAGCCTTTGATCGGCAACAGCATCCAAACTCATTCGTAAACTATTAAAATATACTGGTACTTAAAATCCATAGACTTATGAAGGAGAAATATCTTACCACTACAAAAAAAAGGAATGTGAAATTATTACATTTTCTTTTTAGTTTGCGTGTACGTGAAAAAAAATATCAATGTACAAGATATAATAATATTTTTACATCATTTTATTCGTTCGCACCCACATTGTGCAATCTCGTAGTTGATAAAATAATAATACATACACAATTAACAACCTATGCTATAATAAAGCCATAAGATAATATATCACATTCAATTTTTAATTGCATTGAATGTTCGTTTAATTTCTTGTTATTGTAATTATATTTGTTTGACTGTTATCTTACGACGCATTTAAAAATCATTCTTCCGAGGAATATCTTTATCACTGTCACGTGCACTACCATTTACAGTCAATTTTTAAATTATTTTTAATCATTGTCATCATTTTCAATGTTTGTTTTTCACATTTCATAACGAACAATATTATGCTTGTGAGAGGAATTGTTTATTCTTCCCTTCTACTTTTTTCTCTTTAATGTTACTATTGTTAATTATGTATAGCTCAATGAATAACCAAAAATATATTTCAGTTTTTAATTGAAAAAATAGATATGTGTGTTTTTCTAAATACATATGGGCCTAATTGTCGGTATCTAGAAAAATGTTAACTTGGCTTTACTATTCAATCGTAAATGAAACAGTGAAGCGTATAGGTACAAAAGCGGCTCGTAATATGTTATTATCTATTTATATTAGCTATTATATGAACCATATAATGAAGATATCAAGAAGTTTTAATTTAATGTCAGAAATGTTGAGTCGTAAAACTGTGCAAATAATTAGTATCTAATATGAAGGCGTATTTTTATATCATTTTCAACACCTCGAGTCTCTACTAATCAGTTTGATAGCACTAGTAAAAATATTCTCTTTCTTCTCTTTCTCGTATAGCTATCATAGGCTCTTGTAGGCCTATAGTGAACATATTTTTTTCAGGACCTATTTTTTAAACCGTATGCGATTTTGGCATATAATTACATTACAATTCTATATGCATATTTCACAAATACAATTGTCTTATTTTATTGAGAAGTGACAAAAATATGATCACCAAAATTTACAAAGCAAGTAACAAATCATGTTTTGATGACTGTTATTTCTCATATTCATTTTGAGTTGATTTATTGATTCAGTATTAAGTTATTTCGAATCAACTGATTAAACTGAACGTTGAGAAAATGTCACATATTGGGCGTATAAAGTGACCCATGTAACTGAGAAAAGAGTCGCGAAAAATCTATACAGAAAAACCCACCAAATGGCAAATTTCAAAATATGTAGATAAGTATAAGAACCATCATGTATTTGTGATTTGATCAAAATTTGACCAAACAATCCATGCACGAGAGTAAAATATTACCCAATATTGTAATACAAATATGTGCTGCACACATGTCTAACGGATACTAATTATTCTTAGAACGGTTAGTACCTTGAAAACTTCTCAAAGTGGCGGAATAGTTTGAAAAATAATTATTTATCCCATCACTATAAATATATATATGATGAACAAAAGTCTTTGCTTTTATTACCGGACCTATATTTATATATAATACTCTACCTCTACCTTCTAGCTATTACTTGTCCGAGAGCTGATGACAAATGTAGTAATGAAACCAGCTTTAATTGAGTTATGTTCCGGTGTGCTGGTTGTTATTATTGTATTGTGATGCTGTCGATTGGCTGAATAGTGTCGTAAGGGTAGTCGCTAGAGCGGCCCTCGATGCCAGTGACACTCACACCACATTGAGGTGTGCCCCAAGCCCATTGCCCGGTCCCGTCATCCATATCGGTACGTGTTGATCCTTGGCTATTACCATTCCTGCTTGCATACTGCTCCCGTTTCACACTTAACTACACTTTTAGCAAACATAATAGACTAGTGGAGAGTATATAAATACATCATGAGTAAGATAAGTTTGTTTTTCCCTTACGAACTTTTTTCTTGCCTCTGTTGAGGACCTATATATACTTTCTCTCAAAACTATTCAAAACCAGTGATGTGTTATAATGTTTTGAAGAAAAAAATCTCATTCTATTCTTTTCTATCGTTATTGACCGTCCATCTATACTATTTCTATTCGGAAACATGAAAACGGCTTTTGCATTCCATAGTCACGACTTGAAATTTCTTCTCGGCGATCTGGTCTCGAAGTCGAAGGTCCTAACTGTTCTTGTGCCACGGTTCATCATTTTCACCAATTTATTAATAATGCTGGTTCGTGTTTCTATGGAAATCACGGAGTATAACTGTATGTCAGTAAGGAGATGTAAATATAAGTAGAAATCACGACGAATTATTAATATACTGTTAAGCATGGGAATAGGATTGCAAACATGCAGTTCTACGGGGGCTTGTTAGTGCAGTATAAGTATGAACAAAGTTATCATACTTGTATTCAACTTTGGCGGTTGCTGGTGCAAGGGAACCAAAGGCATATTAAATTACCCAATAAGGGGGTACGAAGTACAAGCACAATAATATTGTATTTCACTTGTGATTATGTACAGATTAAAAAAACAGGAATAATAAGGATTCCACATACCTAATAAAGTATAAAATGAATACGTGTTATATTGAAAGCATTCTTCATTCACACAAATACTAGATATGGCTGACTGCAAAGATGTATAATATGCAATATACATACAGATGAGCTTTGTTAAGCTTATAATATGGTGAGCTTCTAGCTACTTTATAACGAGCCAGCTGTGAAATGTGGAAAATCATTTTCAACTGCTCAAATGATAGCCTAACTTTTAATGAGATTGAGAGGTATTATTCCGTTTCCTTGTAACCTAACTAGACAACGATGTCTATAAGTAATGACAGGGTCCGACAGTGCCTAACCCTGAAGGCATCAACCAAATCATCAACTCTACCTTCCTAACCATAGCATATCATTCTATTGTGTTCTTATTATAAAACAAACATATATTCTGTACAAAGAGGTAAGCGCAATTATTGGATTATGGTATATGCAAATATGAAATGTGAGTTTGGAGTGCTACTCACGTTGTGCTCATATGACTTAATAATAGGCCAGGCCCATCCGGGCAAGCCATTTATTCTTTTACTTCTCTAATGAGCGGTGCTTCTCATTCATTGTGTCATATGATTCGAATCCTTAGGCTCGTCGTTCATATATTTTTTTACTATTTTTGCCAGTAGCCAGAAGACAGCCAAACTTTATGGCAGCGGCTTACTAGAAGAGTTGGAGCTTAACTCTATAAGGATTCTCATGAGTGGTTTATGAGGCAACGATTAATGTATTATGCAAATGTTTGTAACTTCTTTCTTATTCTTCTTCTTCTTCTTCATCATCATCATCATCATCATCATCATCATCAACATCATACCAATGCAATGCTGTATTGGTCCACGAGTACCCGCTGTGTTTGCGACCTCGAGAGCTCTTTCTCTCTCACTCACTCACTCCTGATGGCTGTGAGCGACAAGAAGCTTTTTGGACTTGATATCAACCGTGTCACACTCTGGTTGGTGTGGACCCATGCGCGATCATCCCAGCTCCTCAATGTGTGACTGAGAAAGAACTGATTTTCGAGGAGGCCCCCTGTAGTGGTCACCTGAAGGCACTGAAGTTAACTTGCAAGGGACCTGGTGTACTCTTAATAGATGACCTGTCACCGTGCATTGTCGAAAGATGGCGGGGGTCCTTGGATTTATCGTCTGTCACAAATTTGTAGCGTCTCCTTGTTCATTTTCATAGAGAGGTAGAAGCAAACTTTATAGATTCGAACGTACGGGGAACATCATAACAAAACCAAAAACCCTCCCACATATGCTATTATAAGAGTATAAGGCAAACTCACGTGAATTCTTTTGTCCTGTCTGTATTCTCCCCCTCCCAGACATGGAAATGTGGAATATCGAAACGCAGTGTCGTAGATCGAAGGTGCTTCTTCATTCTCTCAATATATTATTCCTGTGCGACAATGCCACGTTTGCATGCTTGATGTCCCGTGGTAACGCAGACGCGAGTTTCGATCATTCTTATTGGTAAAGAGTTACCGCAAGCTTAAACGTGGGTACTCTTTTTATAGAATAGTTATTGAATAATATGATGAGCATTATCGTTGCTTATCCGCTCCATCCTTGGGCCATCTTATATGCCTGGATATATCTCGGAAAAATTGATCAAGTGAAGATAGAAGGTAATAGAATCTCTTCTTCTTGTCGCGTTGTGATAGTGACTTGACTGGTTGCATTTATTGTACTTAATAATATTGATTTTCGGTTTACGACGTCTGACAATGAATGAACGTTTCGTATATGGAAAAATTAAAGAAATTCCATCAAGATCATGGACACGGGTTGTTATGGAGGTGCATCTAATACCAAACGTTAGTTCAATCTATGAAATATGAATTGCCAAGTTTACCGCTCAACTCTATACTAGGTGAATAGGCTTACTGTCTGTCTAGTATCTTCTGTTCAAACATTGTTAGGACGCAAATATCTCGTTTCAGATTGCGTTTGAGTTATTATAATATTTGACTGATTGTTAATACGGTGCTCTATAGAGTGCATATTACCACGGTATTTGTTTGATTCTAGAAATATATTCAGTCAATAGTCATCCAATCATTTCGTGTTCATGATTGACCTGCTGACCGTTGACTTGCGAACGTCAATGAGTTGAATCTTGTTTCCATTCATGAATAAATATGAGAGCGAACCGTGGCTAGTGATCGCCGTGGTCATACACTATACCAAATATCTGTTTTATACCCTTTCCTCTGGCTATGGTTGAAATTCATTTCACAACTGTTAACAGTGCACACAATTGTTACAGAATTTGCTCTCTAGACATGAAAGCAGGAGTTATACATTCATTTTTGATTGAAAAATTAACGTGCTTTATAAATATGCAGTTCTAACGAGTCCATTATTTAGTTAAAACAATGAAATATGTATTACCGGAATTGTTGATTTGGACGATTTTGAAAAAATTGTTCCTTGATGGAAAATGTTCTACCAATATAATATATTACGATCACTAATTAAATATATTTGAATTGATGAACTTCAAGTGAAACTCGTCGAGCCCAGGTTTGTTGAACACCATAATGGGCAATTTCTATGTCCGTTAGTTGAAAATGAAAAATACACTCTCATAGATCCCGTCCTCCTTAACTCGGAACCATCTTTAATCTGTAAATCGTTTGTAACTACAGTAGTGAATAAGGTGTGCAAGCTATATAATGGATTCTTTCAAATAAAATATATATTTGAATAATGTTGTGTTCTGTTACATCATCAGACATCCTGTTCAACTGAGAGCGGCTCAAAGACAGAGTGCATCTTACCGTCAACATTGGTATTCAAACTTATTACCTCATCCAATGGCACACAGGCAGCAGCTTTGTTCGAATTGATTTCAAGAGAATGATGCAAAAATCCATAAAAATCGCTAGTGAACTCATATAGATACTCCATAATCGGGTGCGGGGAAATTCGTCACTATTTGGCTAAGTCTTTGTTGATGAGATGAGTCAAAATGAAGAGACGTTATTCAGATTTCACAGACGTTTCACAGACGTGTGCCAGACTTTAAAAGTTGAAAATTCTGTGAATGAAATGAAACCATGATCGCCGGTATTGCGATGAATATTTTGTTTTCTGATCATGCATGGTATCATCCACCAGATAGGTCGAAAAAAAATGTCAAAGTGGTAGTCAGATTTCTGCATTTATATAACTATGTCTGTGTATATAAATATATATATATATCCTATATACATGGTTGGCTTCATGGTTTCATGGTTCACCTTTTGAGTTACCACCACTAGGACATTATAATGATATGAATTTTGAGACTGTTTAAAAACTGCTACCTACTCCCGGGAGTCGAGCCCGTATCTTCGGATTGCCTGTCTGACGCCTTACCTATTCCGCCAGAGAGGAAGATCTTCTGGAACAATTTCAATTTGTGATATCTTTCGTGCAAATTTATAGACTTGGGATATGACAGCAACTTGACTGGGAATGTACTGCATCAATTGATAGGTTCAGCTATCGGGATCATATGATTGCAATGACTTTTCAGGCTACCACAAGTAGGTTATTGAAATGGTATGATTTTTATATTGCGACCTTCCCCGGGAGCCAAATCCGGATCTCCAGATTATCTGGAGATTACCATGATTGATGCAATATTATTCATTTATCCTATATATGTTCATTATATTTCCGAGAAATCATTGACTTGACTATTACATCATATATAGGCCTATCTGTGTGTATATATATATATTAGTTTGTCAGCAATCATATCACACGTGGATATAGATATAGATAGTAGACATCTCATCAACTAGATTAAAGTAGAGGGTCTTCATAGAGAAGAAATGAACACAAAGAAATGTTCATTTCGCCCTAACTTGAGTATCTGTACCAATGATTTCCCACCTTGTGATTGAAGCCTATATCTTACACTTATCGTAATTATTATCTCTTGCTTCCGTAATTGAAATTCATCTAATGAGCACTTGGAGTTTTAGACCATAGTACTAAGGTATGCGAGCCCCCGTTCCCGCCAAGTTGAAGGAAGTTGTTAAATGCGAATAGAGTATTGTATACAATGAAATCCAACATACAATTTTCTTCTAATTTTGTACACCAATATAATCATATTATTCATCATCTGATACTAAAACACTCCATACCATATTGAAGAGTGGAATACTTTGTTTGGGTTTACTCATAAACCAACCGACCCAGGTATAATAAAATATACTTCAGGAAGTTGGAAGTATTTACATTTTCAGTGAGGTAGTAGTGGTAGACACTGATTCGCGATTCTCTGCGAAGCCAGCTTCTTCATTAACTAGTACCTAATTGCGTTAGTTATGCGTCTATTAATGAGTTGGAAATAGCTAGCGTGGCATAGCTAAGGGAGTGTACTAGGGTGTATAGGTGAGGTGGTCGATGGAGATGCGATTGCACCCCTTCCTCCCCCTTTACCCCCCACCCCCTCCCCGCAATCCACCTACCGATGCCACTCATTCCACGGCTTCGTTGCGTTACTCGGTACTCAAGTGCATGTAGGCAGGGGATGCCTACATCGTGGATTATATACCTTGTACGAACATAAGAAGCAAGAGGGATGATTACAGCCGTAGCGCGTGCGCCCACAGTGGATATCCCCTCGCGAGGGTTGGCAAGGTAACCAAACATGAGGTGACTGGAGACATAACCATTTACTCATTATCGTAGTAGTGGTTATACTGATGATGTGATTGGGATGGGAAGAGGGTGACTCACGATGAAAATTAATGTGTATAATTTCTATTTTTGTATACTTTTTACGTTTCCACATTATAATCACATATAGACCAAACTATAATTCCAGTAGCAACCATTATAAGGGAATGCACTCATCATCGGAAACGTAGCTTATAATATATTCTATACAATTTTATGTTCACTAAATTTCATAGAAAAGACATATTCCCATCGTTCATCATATATGCGGGGGTGTATATTGGTTCAATCTGTTACGCAATAGGATATATATGCATGGTCATTATCTTCAGTGCAAATTACTAGTTTGTGTATGACCCTTTGCAATTACCTCATCTTGAAGTGTTATTACCTTTCTTATAAATAAACCCACGTTATTAAAGTTCTATGCGCTTATTGCTACGGGCTAGCTATGGTCATAGCTACATTGTATACGATGAAAGCGTGTTGGCCATACAGACACAGTGCAGATGAGACGAATAAAGTAGTGACTTGGATGCTATCAGTATTCCCACGATTGATCAAAATCTAATTCCTACCTTCTGGGTACCAATCGCCGGTTTTTATGCATTGGTACCTAACCAATGCTAGCTGTTACAGCTACAGCCAAAGAAATGCCAGTGCATTGACAGCTTGTTTCGGATGCTTTTGCTTCATTATAAAAGAACAATCCGCTTGCAATTTACAGAACGTACATCTTCGCTTTGTCTTCCTCTTCTGGCACATGCACTGGACATGACAATAAAACAGATTACCATCGATAGTTTGTTTTAACCATTTGAAATTACAAAACGCTTTTGTTTATTTGATTGGTGATTTAATCCACACAGTTTGAATATTTAAATAAGTAAGCCTACGTAAAATCCTGTTTGTTATAAAAAGGTTGCCATCTATGTCTAGTTAGCTTGTCAGTTTCAGACCACTTGGCTTTCATTGGTGACGTAGTAAATTAATGGGGAAATCTGCAGCCGTTAAAGAAAGATCATTTATCAGCTATGAGGTTCGGATTTGAGCACGGAATACTCACGATGTAATTAATCAAATTTACAGACGATTTCCCTGTTTTCTGTTAGCCTCCCAAAACTGTGTTTTCAAGACACGTCCTCTGTAATACTCATCTACATCAACTACTTATCATTAAATCATCTTTAATAAGATTGTTGTTTCCAATAAACTTGAGCCACTCTCTAGCCAAGTCGTCTTTCTCTTTATATAAGCTTATGTATGGAAAAAGTGGAGAAGAGACTACGAATACGTAATCAGTCGTACACAGTCGATAACCATAATTCACTCTCTTATACAAGCTAAACAACTGACATCAAATCTGTTTTCAATATTGAAACGGAGAGAAAAAAAGCAATTGCTATAATAGTTTTAATGGTTCTGCTATACGAGAATTATTACTCGACGTCTTTTTCAGACAAAAATGAACATACCCTCGTGTTGTCCAAAGTAAGATAAAAACATGAAAATAGTTACAATGCTCATGGAATGTGAGATCTTTCTTTCAGCCCTTCAGTATGTTGTTCGTGAATTATGAGAATATGTTATTGTTGATGATGTAGATGATGGCATGTTTTGTTCTCATGGGATAGGTTTGTAAAGCATTGTGGGTGGTTAGTGCATGAAAACAGAAGTACGCTATAGATGCATGGTTACTGTACGGTATGTGAATGTATAGAATGTGATCGAAGTATATACATATATATATATATATATATATATATATATATATATATATATATATATATAATGTACGGAAGACCATTGGCTAGAACACCGAACCGTCATTCAGGAGGAGGAGAATTAATTGCGAACGGAACCCATCTCGTACCTCATCGTAACCCCGAAAAAATAATACATTCAGGACCTATGGGGTCAGATTTCCGTCATTGTAGGCCACCGTGACAAGTTTCTTGTATTTTTCCTCTGTTTTCCTTTAACATCAGAACTACAACCGTTTCCTTCACCTAAACACCTAATATAATATCCTTCCATTTCCATCTCATCATCCCGTCACCTATTATTCATCATCAATTCAATTCAATAGTTTATTTGTCCGTAGAAATCTCAATACATAAGTGACATATACATATACACTTAACAGGATGTTAGACTCATCTGATATAGTAGACAATGAAATGATTAAAGTCAGTTAGAGACATAATCAGATACAATAGTAATAATACTGGTCAATTTAATTAAGACCGTTACAATGACAAAAATTGAATTGAGTTAAAATAACAAGTATAAAAATAGTTAGTCAGTTACAATACTAATAAGTCAGATGCAATAATGCTTGATGTCAGTAGATTAAAAACCAATAGGTGAGTTGAAGAACTCTTCTACTGTGTACATTGCTTATTTTACTAGATATCTTTTCAGGAAACTTCTGAAGAGATTGATATTATTCGTTTTCAATATTTCCTCTGGCTGATGATTATACAATTTCATGCCCAAATAGAATACGCTTTTCTCATAGGCTCTCAGGTTATGAGCTGGTATCACTAACTTGTTGCTATGTCTAGTCAAGTGTTGGTGATTGTCCGCATTGAACGTGAGTTGGGACTTGTGCTTGGAAATAGATAGCAATGTCTCTAGGAGGAATACACTTGGGATTGTTGATATTTCTTCTTCGATAAATAATTGTCTGCAATGCTCAGTTCTGCGAGAACGGACTAGAGTTAAGATTGCATATTTTTGTAGAATAAATATCCTACTCATTCGGCTCTCAAAGTGACCCCAGGCTGACACTCCGTGAGTAGCAATTGAGTGGAAGTACGCGTGACATACTAGAACTGATGGTTTCTTCTATAAGAAATCGAGAATCGTTGGGATAATACATTCTAAATACTAATATGTATTTTTCTCTTTCATTACACGATGAAAATACCCGAAATAATAATACTTATCTAAATATACGTCGGGAAAGCTTCAGAACTATAATATATAAATATATATATATACTAGTTTCGGAGATACAGTATACTCAAAATCGCTGGAAGTACTTGGTCTAAACATTGAAGCTGGCTTCGCGCGGGACTTGACTACCGTCGAGCTCCCGCTCAACTAGATGAGAGAATAAAGAACTATGTTCGATTATATCTACCTCATCGCATCATGCTTCGTGTTTGTTATACGTGTAACTGGGACAGTTGTTTTCGTTCCATTTCCTGTTTGATGATCAGTCACCATATCTTGTCACCATTCAAGGCCGCGTATCTGCAACTCCAGAATGACAGTCTCTCACCAAAGCTTGAGCACAGAGAGGTGAGTGATAGAAACAGATAACCAATCCGTTCTGATTTCTTGACCAATGCATACTGATAGCCACATACATCCGTGGAAGGACTTGGCGCTGTTTCGTTGATTAGTTTCCAATTTAGCCGAGGTACCAACGCCCAATCCATTGACCTGCAGTATGCTTCGATCATTTATTATATATGGAAGTCTTTCATCTGCTTAGTATTGTAATCACTTTGGAAGATAATTAGATTCGAGTAATACAAACTTGTTTCTTCTAGTACTTTTCTTGTTGTTTCTTTTCAGTTTGATTCTATGATGACATCGGGGGGCCATCTTTAGAAAAAGAGATCTGTCTATTGCCTATTTATTTACCATCGTGACTATTTAGCAATTGACTCTAGTTGTATCTGCTAAGCACACCGACTGACGTATGAGGGTGGGATGAAGTCGTGTATACAGTGAAAGAAGTACATCTTCCTGAAGTGCGATGCTGATGCTGGAAAAGTTAAGTTTTCAAGCTTGCTTCGAGTGTTCCGTGTACCATATTGATATTCATCGTGGTGATTTCGAAAATGTTATGAACAATTTTGAAGACTGAATTTATATTATCGAGATGTTGATGTAATCAAATGAAACAATACGACAAGATGAATAAATAAGCAATAAAGATATGCTAGTTTTTTCGATGCACAGAGAATTGTATTGTTGATGTAGTTTTGTATTATTGCCGTGAATGATCAGTGTACGTATCTTTTTTTCGGCTATGATGCTGTAGTGAAGTGAGAAAAGTGAAATTCGAGTGAACAGGTATTTCAAGCATTTTCAATAATGAGAACTTTTCAAGACTATAAGATCGAGGTTATTGAGAATTCATTCGATTCCAAAATGTATCGTAACATATTAAATATCTCTTAGATAGCGTTACCAAATGTATCTGTGAACAAAACCTGTAAGAACTGAATCGAACGTTCGGCCCACAACACGTTGTAAATTAAGAGTGGAAACGAGTTTTCTGTTATAGTATTCAGATAAACGAATAAGACCAAAGAGTCCTAAGCAGACGCCATGCTGGTATATGTTGTGTACTATAATATAATGTTATATGTATTATTTGCAACAGCAGCAATGCAATGGAAGTAAAAATCATGACTTTCACAAATGATCCTTATTGATAAGTTATTATATTTCGAGAAGTGATGATTGGATGCTTTAATTGGGTGGGGTTTTCGACTAGCCTTTTTGTTGTAGCATCTCGCCATGCTTTTATTCGTGAATAATTGTACAACGTGACGCCGCCAAATCGGTTCCTATTGGCTTTATCGCGTCGCCATAAGAATGAAGCACTGGGTGCACAACAATCACCTCGTGCCCCACCCTCGGGCCATACCCCACAGCAACCAATCTCGCTTCATCTAGTTCAATTCGCAATACAATAATACATATACATTCAGTGGGTATACAACGGCAAAAAAGGTATATACTGTTTGGTTTCTCATTAGCTGCAGTCGATATGCATATATGTACGTACATACATGTAAGCCCGTGGAACCTAAAGAACATGAATCGTGGAAATAACACATTATATCGTTGAGACAATGGGCAAGGGAACAAATTTGCTGCCGGGAGCTCTTTTCATCATAGTATGTATGATGATCGTGACAGCTTCTTGCATGCATTATGCATACATACACACGTGCACATACTCACACTCACACACACATATATATATATATATATATATATATATATATATATATATATATATATATATATATATATAATATATATATATATATATATATATTTGAATGATATTGATATTCATAATATTTAATACACATTATTATGATGACAGAGTTTAGAATTCAAACGAGATATGTGCAAGCAAGGTATACACGACCACTAGCTATTTTGTAATATTATAATAATATCAGTTCCTTACAGTTCACACCCTGTAGCCCGTAAATATTAGTGACACCATATTACTCATCTTTGGGTCACTTCCATACATCATTATCCGTAGCTTGAGTCGTTAATATGGATCGTACGAGTATTGGTGACGATCACCAATGAGTGATCAAAAACTACCCACCTATGTGCTCACTCTATAGTCTCACCTATTGACCTAACGTCTCTTCTTCTGACCCGAATCTATGACGGCTTCATTCTTAGCTGAATAGAATAGAAAAGCAGGAAGTTCGTTCATAGTTACTTATAAGAAAAACGTGCACGGGAACCTCCTTCAATACTGAACAAGTACACTGATTTATTCCCTAGGAAATAAGATTCTAGTCAATTATGTCTACTATGATGAAAAAAATCCATGTGATGATAGTCACGTTCCAGCTCCAAACTGAGTGTGATCTGTAAAGCTTTGCTTGCCACTTTCTCTCAATACTCGTTTGGCTGTTGTTTATATTGGGATCAAACGTGAACATTAATGCCCAATGGTAGAGCCAACAGCTAGGCCACTAGGTATAAGGTATATACTCGAGCTGTAGAAAACAAGAGGGTCGGATTACGATAACGGAGTACACAGATTCTCTACTCTCCTCCATCAAGTCGTGATCGACAACTCACTGGGCAGAGACGTGGTGTTAGAATGTTAGATGCATGGTGTATACGGCTATTTGCTCTCACTTTCTCTCTTTTAGTATATAGGCGGAACGTAGATCACATAGACGTAGGCCTCACCGTCTTGAACAATATGTACTGTCACGGTGCGGTCTATAATAATAAATAGTACATTTTTGACATGTCGTTAACACAGACTAGACGAATAGAGATTAATGAAATTTCTCATCAACAAATTACGTCATTATCGTCATCGACAGCATGTGACCTATAAAAGCAAAACTGACAGTGGTTTACATGTACCACAATCTTATGGTATTATATGTTTGTCATTAATTCATGTTTAATATCAGTAGTTAGGTATTAACTTGTTGTCACATTAATCAGTTTATAATAAGCTTCACATATAATTTACACACAGCTGCACTTTGTTATTAAGATTATTGCGTGTACGTGATAGTTGTAACTTGTGAATTACCACAATATGTATTTATAATTAAGTTCGAGTGCATTTCTTGCTTTCAAAGAGATTGAGGTTTATGCCATGTATATATATATATATATATATATATATATATATATATATATATATATATATATATATATATATATATATTCCAATATATACTCATAACTGAGACCGGTCTAGCACACTGAACCGTCATTCAGGAGACCGGGGTTCGATTGTCTTCATGGTCGACCATCCTGACAAGAGTTTCCGTGGTTTTCCTCATGCTGTTCAGGTCAATACTGGCATTGTGCGGTGGCAACAGGCCTCGATCGACTTCTTCCCGCTATCCAAAAACCCTTAATAAAATAACCTCTCATCTCATCATCCCTTCATCTCACATATATCATTCACCGACGCCAATAGATCGTATTTATCAGTGCAGTGTGTCGTTAAAACCATTATAAATGAATAGATAAATATTCATTCATATCATATATATGTATATAAGTAATATAACTCGAGTGTGAGGAGAGAAGTGGTTTTGTAGATCGATGAAAGTCGTAAATATAAATTCACTCTCTCACGGAAACAAATGTGCCCATGAGTTACTCATACTCTTGCAGTTTGTGTGGATGGTTCATGCCACACTCTTGTTAATATCTTGATATTCCATGTGTCCTTAAAAATACACTCCATATTGTACTGAGACACTCTCATCTCGAATACAAAATGAAATCTCAATATTGCTGGGTGGTCGTTCCGTTGTTTCAATGTTGGGTTACTCTTTTTATTTTCCTCTTGCCTATACATAGATGGATCAGGATATTTCCCATTCCAACATTTTGGATCGAGAACTTTTTTCTTTCATCACTTTTGTTTACATTTCATTCAGATCTCCTAACGTCTAAGTGCATTCCAGTGTTGCTTGCATTATGCATATAGCAAGGCAATGTTAGGTAGCGAGGTGCGAAAAAGGGGCCGACGCCCATCTCTTATGGTCTTTTATACCTCAGGCGTCGTGGGTCTTACCCTTGAGCCAACAGTGGTGTTAAGCTGAGAAAACGTATTATATATTTTTTGAAGTTGTTAGTTTATTGTAATAACATTATTTGTTACAGAAGCGAGATAAAAGTCAGGAAATTTGATGAGTAATCATAATATCAAAAATTAGATTCATAGAAATACATCGTAATCCAATCTCCATCTATTGCTTATCATGTATTTTGCCATGTTCACATTTGTATTTTGCTAGAATATTACCCCAAAACTCACCCACGTGATATACACATTGCTTCAAACTAGAAGAGTGTTAATGGAAGTCACTTGAGAAACCAGACAAGTGTCGGTAACTTGAGACGACGTCCTACATGATTGGTCATTGAAACTCCGAACGATGACAATCTATTAACCAATAGGAAGGCTTTATTTGATAAACAAATATGGCGCCCGTTGTTGAAGCGTTCAATATGTGGTAAAGCAAGATACTAGAGTGGTATCGTATTCCCTATCTAATAATGGCTGATGGCCGTCTCATCATCATGGATAGAGCTCAGTCTTCGAGTAGAGAACCTATTCATTGTCATGAGAGTTCGGGGCTTCGGGGAACACAAGTTCGGCAATGTCGGATCGAGGTTTAGGAGTTTCGATGCCAGCATGTACAGCATGCATGAAATACTTGCATGCTTCGATAGAAGTTAGATGCATCTCTCCCCACATTTTTCTTTTGTTAATAGATCATAATGATGACATGTGACGTTCCCTTCCTTATCTCAACACCCTTGGCTGACGCGTGGATTGAGTTACATATATCACTCGAATAGTACACGCCAAAATAACTCTGACATTTAACACCTATATACCATAAGGCCTATTTGATATAAATTGTGACTTCAATGGTTTCTTTTGTGTCAATATTGCTCAAATGAAAATTGACGTTTCTCAATTTTAATTTCGTGAAGTTTATTCACGAAGAATGGTATGTCTGTCATATTTCAAAGTGTACCTTACATTTTGTCGTAATGTTACATTTCATCCTTGTAGCATATTGTATTTTTTTTTCTAATGCTGCTTAACGACCCTACCAACAGTTGGTTATACGGGGTACGAATGAGAGGGCGCCTGAAGATCATATACCGGGATAAAGTCGACTCTGTTGTGTGACATGGGTTTGGGTATCCAACCTTATCTGAACCCTAACCACATTCCATTGAAAAGTACCCCGAAGCCCATGTCACACGACCGAGTCGACTTTATTCCGGTATACGCTCTTCAGCGTCCCCCGAGTGAGCTGGTGATAATGAAACGATGAAGGAATGATGTGATAGGATGTATACAAAAACCCATGCCCTATGCGAGACTCGAACCCACGCCCGATCTGACTCTGATTTCTACCGCAGTGCGATACTTGACTGAGCCTCGGCTTGTATTTTTGATGACGTCTATACGTGGAAGTGCCTCTTCGTTATAATGTTTGCATTTCATTGTTGTGTGTGTATTTCGTGACGATGGTATAAGCTAATTCTTTCAGAATGTATGTTAATCTTAATTAATGCAGTGTGTTTTACCTTCATAACATATTCAAGTGGAGGTGCCAGGTTGGAATTTTATGGCTCCTCCACAAAAATGTAATGATTGATTATACTCTTGAATTTTCAATCTCCATTACGTACGTAGATGCCGCTTTGAGCACCACACTCATTTTTACGTATGACCAAATTGCAGGCTGGCCTTTTTTTTCCAAGAAAGTTCATTGAAAAGTACATTCAACTTCATAAAATGAATTGTATTATCGTGCTTATTATAATGCTTATTCTATGATAATTGATCATTGATTATGTTATACATTGGCTATATTCTGGTATTTAGAATTGTTCAAGTCATTCGGTAAAATGGGAAAAAATATACGGTAAGAAAATTCATATAACTCCATAATAAAAAAAAATGTCTTTTTCATGGTCATAATATAAAAAAAATCTCCCGATTTTTCGTGTGATTGTTTATGCATGGCGGGACTATTCTATATGAACGCACATAATGTACGTTGTCTCTAATCTTTTCTGAATGCCGCATAGAGATTTAAAATTATCGCCCCGGCCTCTCAAATGATAGTTTTCTTCTGGCTAAAAGATAATATATAAATACGTGTCTTTTCTGACCCTTCATATTTGGTAACCGTGTAATGGGAAGAAAGATTCATCATTGGATTCGTATCGAAGAGAATTCCCATTGTATCGTACGATAAGCTATGTTAAATGCTCTGTAATTTGAAGACATTTGCTCTTCGGTGTTTTATCATCACTGATTATCGTATGTTTTGTCAAAGTGCACCGAGCCGTCCGTCTAGCTCATACAGACATTGCGTTGCTTCAGAATCTGAAGTCAAGTCGGATCTGGGATCGATTCTCGTACAGAGCATTGACTTTGTGAACTGTCTCGATTTAATATAATATACCCGAGCAGTCGATTGCATGTACCCCTAAATACCTTCGTATAAGGTCCATTGTAACTAACTCATATGACTGACTAATGGATAATCACCCAGCATTAGTAGTAGGCCTGGATGAAATTTCTTATTTTTCCTCGTGCAGTATAGAATTGAATTCAGTATCCTCATTGCAACAAAGTAGAAATTATAATCACTTGAATCAGAAAAATAGAAATTTGAGGATATTACTATTGCAATGGAGTCTAAATACTGAATAGTATGGTCATCTTCATACTCTGTGACATTCAGTATGAACCTTTTTAACTGAAATACTTGGTATCTCCCTTTTTCCATGTAGTGTACTATATGACACTTTTCAGTAAAGGATGGTTAAAATTACATTATCGTTCGTCGTATCGATGTATGCCTATTATTAACATATCTGTGAAATTGTTGACCCCATCCTCCAATGTTCTCACCATTCATCTATATATATATATATTTATATATATATATATAGCAAGACAAAAAATATCGAAATATGTATAAGGTATACCGGTATATAAAGTATCTACAGGTGAGACAATGGGCGTCAGAATTTAGTAATTTCACACCAACGAATGGCTGTCCAAGAGCAAGCCAACCATATTTTATCACCTTTCTTCAACTTGGAATAAGAGAGAGAGAGAAGAGTGAGAAAAAGAGAGCGAGGGAGAGATTCAGAGTGTGAGAAAGAGAGAGAATTGCCTTGCGTCTCATGAGGCTACAAATATGAAATCAGATCCTAGAGGGAATAATTTTGTCACCTAACGTGTAAAATAAAACCCTTGTCTTGTGTTTTCTAAGTTTTATACCCTTGATCGTTCGGCAGCCAACTGTTCTATACCTACATAATAATAGATGGGTAAACTAATAAACCTAAACCAATATCAACACAGGTGATGGTAGTAGGCCTTATAGCATGTCGTGATCTTCTCTTTTGCATTAGATAGGCTATATATGATTTGAACATCGTCATATATCTTCAATCCTCAATGCACTGCATTATCGTATGATGAAGATAATATAATCATTTCTGTTTTTTCCTCATAATTTCCTCACAATGTGATTGACTATACGACTTGGATCGGGTTTGAAATGTTCACCCAGTTTCGATTATACCCACAGGTAGGCCTATAATAAAGTAATGCATTTCTTTCCATTGAATCCTATTGCATATTGCATAGGATATCCTTCTTTTGCATTCAAAATTATTTTAGAAAAAAGCTTTTTTAGAAGCATTTTCACAGAACATATATTTCCCCTTGATTCATTTGACCATCTCTAAGAGACCTGTCTTCGTGATTGCATTTCATTGATTTGAATGTTTGTTGAATTGCATTAGGTTATTACCTGTGAACGAGGATACAACATCGGATATAAAACGTCAGGTGGGAAATAAAAAACGTAAATCCCAAAAATTCAAGATTGAATAATCAAGTGGTATAATCGATTAGAAATCGATCTGTTCTATTTTTTCGGAACGTTCCCAAAGCCGTGAACTCTCGAACGTTTGTTGACAGAATTGGGTTAGGGGGAGAGGGGTCATCGTCAATTATTCACGCAATCTCTTTCTCTGTGTGTTAGTGTTGATATGATGTTTAATCCAGCTGATCTGATTAAGAAGTTGCAGCTCAAATAATGTATGTGTTGGTGAGATCAACTCAATGAAATCATTGTGTCTGTCAGTAGCAATCAAGATCATCGGACAGCATTATGAAGTAATAGTCTTTACTATGACATCATATATAGTAAACGGACATGGAAATGTAAGAAAAAACCACTAAATTAGAATTTCATTAAGTACGGTTATCGAATATATATAACTAAAATATATAAAGAATATTTAAATTATAATTAATAGATATTAGTCGATGTTTATGTACAATATATATCATATTATACGGAGAAACGTGAATCCCAAGAATCATACATCAACTCAAATATGTGGTGAAATTCGATTACGGAAGTCATTCTGTTCCTTTGCAAGACGTACCAAAACCGTGAACCCAAACTGCTTTGAACTGAACTCGATTAGGGGGAGCAGGTTCATCGTCAATTATTCACGGCATCTTTCTGGTTTAGGTGTGATGTAGAATACGGATCTGATCAGAAGTTTGATCAAATAATGTATGTGTTGGTGAGATCAACTTGATATATATAAATATTTGTCTTCAAATAGCACATATAATATCATGAAATTAATATAATAGGCCCTTGGTAACAAATAGAAGGGTACCCGGACAATTACGTATACCGGGAATAAAACCAAAATAAATGTTAGATTCTAAAATATTGTACAGACTTCTCATAATCAACTAAAAAAATAGTATTTTGCAGCTCATATCGGAGGTAGGGATTCAGACTGCACGTGACCCAGATGGTGGTGGTCGACAGTTTGCAGCGCATTAGACAATGGCCGTGGGAGATAAAAAATTTGGTGGTGATTGAGTTATTTCTCGTAACTATGTGATTTAATAAGATTTTCGTAATGTCTGTTAGTTCCGAACCTAGACGGTTTCTTGTCCCGTGGGAATGCATTACCCGTGATTTGACATTTACATTCCTCAAATTCGAAAAAGCCTATGCATTTAAGGTAATCAGGGGTACGGCCATTAGAAAAGTTACGGTACAGCGAAGTGCGGACGACAAGAAAATATCGGAACTGGAAATTCTGTTTTCATCGATTTTTACTCGACCCTCAATTAATCGATGTCATCCCTAATAGGCCTAATATATATATATATATATATATATATATATATATATATATATATGAGTATGTGTGTGTGTGTGTATACGTCCTATATCGCGTCATGAGACTTGACTCATATTTTTACGTGGCATTTTTACACATAGTTATTACATTTTTTTCAAGAGCCATCAATTCAGTCTGCGCTTTCTTCTTGTTGATTGTGTATATAGCTTGTAGTCACATGGGCGTGAAAAAAGGTATCAAAGATTTTTTTATTATAAAGTATTTACATTGTTCATTATTTAGATAAGCGTATAGCGAGTTCTGTGAACCTATCTCCTTCGTTGGCCTCTTTGGAATCGAAATGGCTCTGAGAGAGGTTTGGTAATCTATGTTTTCAGTACGCTGTGAGCTGTACTGTGTACGCTAATTATATTCTCTCATAAATATAACTGAGACGTGTATAGATGAGTCGCTAGCGCTGTGAACCGTCATTCAGGTGACCTGGGTTTGCTTCCCGTCGTGGTCATCACTAAAGTTCATCCTGGTTTTCCTCAGTATGTAAATAGAATACTGAGATGCGTAAGTCTTCTTCTTTTCCCTCATACTTGAATATATGATGAAATAACATTATACCTCATCTTCTAATTACCTCATTCATAGACGAATAGATCTCATAGATCTTATAGTCATCATTAAATTAGGACCTAGCTATAGGTACACCGAGTTTTAATGGTAAACGTGGGCTCTAATCAGAGCAATAAATAGATTGCAACAGATGCTTCGATGAGAAATCTTGTAACGATCAAAAACCTTTGTCCTGTATGCATAAGTTTTGATTAGATTTAGAGCTGCATACAGCACACCGATAATTCACATCTTATAATTACAGTAGTGAATTTGTACATATCAGGGTGGATTGTTGAATTCGATTGAGAAATTAGTTACTAATATTCGTGATTTTCGGATTTTTATATCTTGAATCATTATAACCTATAACCTATAATAATATAAACAAAAACGTCTTGCGAATAGTAAGCAAATAGAAATTAGTGAATATGTATATCAAATAACGATGCAAAAACTCCTCTGTTATCCTCATGAATACGCCTTCATACCAATTTATATCTTATGAATAAAATGAAGAAAATAATTGAATTTGAAATTTAAAAAAATTACCGTAGAATTGAGAATAATCGAAACGATCGAAATATGCGCAGCACGGTATCAAAATAGAATCAAATAGTTGCTGGCATAGATGATGACTGGACTGAGAAAAAATCATCGAATTTAGAAGAATCAAAAACAATCATGAGCACTTATGAAATATCATTTCAGATGAGATAAATATTGATCAAAAATCTTTAAAAAGAAATTAATTTGAAAAGTATGCAGATTTACAAGTCGAATAAAAATTATTTAAAAAATCAATAAAAATTGGAATAAAAAAATCACTCGTCGTCTGACGCAGAGCCATCTATAGATGGTGGTTGATTTGGACACCCTCATTATCCCATCTTACGACTGAAATATTATATTACTAAAACAAATTGAAACCTTTTCCCACTTCTAAGGGCTTGAAGCCTCTTTCGGCTCACCTACACTCATTCGGTATGAAAATCACACTAATGATTTATCCTGTTCATTTCAGTTAAGAATTTATATAGCACGTTCGTAGATCCTTTGTATAATGAAGATCAACCATCATAATTATCAATATCGCATCTCAAATTGATTTTTTTTACAATTCCCAAGAGTGAACAATTTAAAAAAAATAATAAACTACAATCATAATTGAAATATATCACAATTATATATATATATCATTATCATATCTGACAGCAAAACTATTTCTGCTTCTCTTTATCTCAATAATTATTCTCCATGTTCTCTAAGTCACCTGCGTGTCGACTATAAGATACCCCTGACACGGGGACAAATTAGATGATCAACTCGATCGATGTTTAGTAATATGTGGTCCACACTCACCAGAATATAATTATTGATGATCTATTAACAGGTTTCGCTGTTGTTGTTGAGTTTTTTTTTTAATTGTATTTAGTCACGTCTCGGCCTGTCAACAAGCATCAGATATAAAATGGTGATGCCCTTGTCAATTAGTGTTACTAGTTGTTGCTCTGTCACACACAGCCATGGTATAGGTTAGACGAAGTTGGACTGACCTGGAGAAAGAAGGACGGTGTGGACACACACGTTGAATTATATTATTGGATCAATTGGATCAGTAAAGCCCTGACAATACTCGGTTGAGACAACTTGATGTAGTACAACAGCAGTAAGATACGTCTAGTACAGTGGGTACTAATTACTAAATGGGGTAGCTGATCCGGATAGGTGACTTTTAGGATTTTCAATATATATTATTCAATATATATACAGACACAAACACTCATACATATATAGGTCCTATATACATATATATATATATATATATATATATATATATATATATATATATATATATATATATATATTATATATATATATATATATATATATATCATCAGTTCACTCGATACTTCCGTTGAGCTCAGGAGAGAACGAAAACAATGTTCCATAATGGATGAGTGGTAAAATTGTCGGAGATTTTTGTTTTAAAAAAAAATCTAGTCAGTAATGAGAGAGTATGTAGTGTGAAATTCAAAAAGAGAATACGGACAAAAATGAATGTCAATTGCCCAGATTCAGATTTCATTGTGTTTCTTTAAATCTTTGCAATTTAGGCCTAATAATTAAACGTTTCAAGTCAGTAGGCCTACAATGAAATTTAATCTGTGGTATTTTGTTTCGGTGGTGATTTTCTCACATTCGTATATAGTGAGGCAAGTGGCCTACCTGACACAGACAATTATTCCAACCTCTTCCTGCTTATTTTGAACAACCTTAGAAGCATTCTTATGTATTACTGTCAAAAATCTAAAAGGCATCTTCTGTAATATGAAGGATGAACTATGGTTCAGATAATTGGAAAGTGACGTCCAGTGTGACCCCTTATGATGACCCTTTAGTAAAGATCTTTGAGTTTGAGTACGTTTTACCGCGCCAGAAGAATGAAGACTTTGCTAAACCGATGAAGAGCATGAGTTGAATTAAATGTATATATGTCGAGTAGTGTAGTGACGGCAATGAAACAATGCAAAGATATTTCGTTTCGTGGTTGGATAGAACAAAGAGCGCCGATGTTAAGAAAGAATGAAAAGGTACCTTAGTATCATATCATAGTTTATTATATTAGTTTAGTGAGTATAGACAGATCGGTGTTTCATCGGTGAATGTATGTGAAAGAAGAGCTCTTTATCACTTCTTTAGAAATCTTCAGTTCGAGAGATTTTCGGATTTTGAATGGAAATTGCTGTATGAGGTACTGGAAGATAATTATTCATAAGGTCTGATCGGATGGGTTTTTAACGTTGAATCTACGACAATTCCACTTAAGGATATCGCAATTTTGAAACTAGATTTTGACGAATAATGACGATGTGTATTTCGCGAGGTATTTTCCTAATTTTAGAGAAAACTTTGAATCATCATCTCAATTTCAGAAATAAAAATTGATATTTTCCTCCCGAGACGCGTAAGCATTACCTATTCTGTATAGAAACATAAGCAGAATCGAGTAATGTGTACGTCATGACTTAGATGAAGAGCCGGCTCCTGGAGGACAAAAAAATCATTCAAAATTTCTGGAATTGAGATGGTGATTTCTAGTTTTCTCTAAAATCAGGAAAAAATAAATATCGTCATTATTCGTTAAAATCTAGTTCCAGTGTCGTGATGTCCTTCAAAATTGTTGAATATTTGAAAAAGTTATTTTAATTAAAGAAAATATTTTCTCATTTCCCATGGGGCTTTCTATCGATGAGTGTTGAATGCAGAAAGGCGTGACCTGCCCGGTAGATCCAGTGCCTGGAAATCGCTCGATATGTGAATACTCCGAGTGACAGTTGAGTGAGAGCTAGCTGTTGGTCTCCTCTCGTGCATCAAACTCTTCTATTGTACAATATCCCACTGAAGGTATACCATGAGACCCGCTAGTTGGAGTTAACTGTCAATTTCGCTATACCAGTGAAATTACCAACCACCATAAACTAATGGAATGTAAGCAGACACACACATATATATGCATATACATATATATATATTATTATATATAATATGTATATAATTATCATATATATATATATATATATATATATATATATATATATATATATATATATATATATATATAAATATATATATATATATATATATATACATATATCAGTGGGAGAGCAGCGGACCGGCAATCTGAAGGTCCTGGGTTCGATTCCCAGTCGAGGCGTAGGCCTATCTTTCATGACATGGCTAAAATATCTCATACATCTCGATATTGGATCGCATCCAAGAAGTTTAAGGATCACATATATAGGCCCTATATATATATATATATATATATATATATATATATATATATATATATATATATATATATATATATATATATATATATATATATATATATACATATATATATTTATGATAATTTAGGAAATCGTCTCGATTTGGTCAACATGCCCTACCTTCCTTCTATACATACCCTTCTCAGTTGTAGGTTTGAACGTAAACCGAAGGTAAGGCCATGCCTCACGACTCATGAGCCCCAGAATTCGCTCTAGATGTTTCGTTGTTCACATGGCGAAAGCAAAATGTTAGTTTTCGTGTGTTGCTGGGAAGAGTTGTACGAAGAACGAATTCCATTGCTGTCATCCTCCGTCAAAGTCTCCCTTCATGCAGAACTGAGATTTCTTTTTTTCACCACCTGGTTATTTAGATAGATAACAGCATGGGGCTGTATCGAGATCTTTTTCCGACCATTGCAACGCTGATTCAGATAGAAATGATCGGAGATTCCAACCCAGTGATAATAAAATCTCATCAAAAGATATTATATAGCTTTTTAATTATATTTTTTTGTTCGTATTTTTACGATCATCCATTTGGAAAGTCTCGATCGATTTATCTTTTCTCTCTAATTGCCATATTCCGAGCAGTGGAGGGTATTTGTGGCAGAAGCCTTCGAGTGCAGATGCTGAATATTCATCTGTAATGAGTTTTGGAATGTTTAAAATTAATTGATTCATAACTGGCTAGTAATGCAATTATTTTGGTTCTCCCTACACCAACCACCCACAACACACACTCTCTCTCGCTCTCTCATTGATCCTCTCTCTCTCTCTCTCTCTCTCTCTCTCTCATTGATCCCCTCTCTCTCTCTCTCTCTCTCTCTCTCTCTCTCTCTCTCTCTCTCTCTCTCCCCCTCTCTCTCTCTCTCTTATCTCTCTCTTCAGTCCTCCAATTCTCATATTCCTATAACCAAACCAACAACGCTCAACTGCTGGTCAGTGTAGAATATCTAAAGATTTCTCATTAAGAAATTAAGACCCTCGATAGTTGATTTGGAGAACAATTAATGGTGAATAGTAATTTCAGCTAGATATGCATGGTTAAATGACTTGACTAACATGAGCAATTTGGTGGTATCTATGCCAATCTTTCCTTAGCGAATACGAAAGCTATGTATAATAGATATCATCTCTAGATTAACACTTCAAGTTAGCCTTATCTTTTACTATCGTATCGTTTTAACTTTAAGAGTCTAGTGGTTTATGTATAGCCAACCATGCTTAGTTATCTATACAACATATATTTCTCTCTCTCTCTCTCTCTCTCTCTCTCTCTCTCTCTCTCGGCACAAGATTTATTCTGGCCTCGTTCGATCCCCGAACAAATTTACGACATCTGTCGCATCCTCTTGCGTTAATGAATTTTAAAGGATACAAAAACCTCCTCCTCTTTTTAACGATAGTGAAGGCAATTATTATTATTAGAACGAAAATAAATTTACTTCATGTCCGACATTGCCTCGACTTGCATACCTCTTTGCAGCGTGCTTTTGACAAATAAATGATCTTGGAAATGTGTGATAACCAAACATACTGAATTAATAGATTGACGATTCAATCTCTTTGATAAATATGCCAAATGCACTACGTATCTCTCATGAAATATGACCACTTCGCTCTACCTTTTTAAAACTTCAGAATGAGCAAAGATTTGATCCATCGTGGGTCACTGTTGGTGATTGTTATTCACCTACCTATCCCACCAACAGTTGGAATATTTGGGGCTATTGCTGGTTCTTTTGCCCATCCCGAAATGAACACATTACATCGAATATTTTCAACTCGGAAGTTCCGATGATTTGGGTGTGGCTAATATGTCTGGGATGAACGGACACATTGTTGGAAGAATTTGAGTGATTTGTGGGATCTTTTAATACCACTTCAACTGATAGGAGCAGCCAATTTTTTTTAGCAATCTATTTAGCGAATAACAATTTAGGCCTACAATGTGAGTTTCAAATTTTTTAGAGATGAACAACAAAACGTACTTATGACTTATACTGTAGTGATTAAAAAAAGTGTTGGTCTACGCAAATTATGGTATAAGACGGTCAATTAAAAATGAGTTGATTATAATTGAACGCATTTCAACTGTGATTCCACTTTTATCCATTTATTTGCCTGTAGTCTACAACAACCATCTAATTTGTGAAGTATAACCTATTTACATGTTGTGGAGGCTCGAGTAGAGGTAAGATCAAAGGTCAATATCAGCTTCAACGAAACACTTTTGCATCCGTACATCTTCAGCGACCGAGACTCAATTGTGAAGGTTTTCGTGCAATTCCAAGATGTACAAAACCTCGAACTGCTACATGGAGTGCGGCTAGTGCCAGTCAAATCGGTACAAAGCGAAACCATATTCATCCACTAACTATTATAATTTCGTGATTCACTTTATGATACTGCATAGCTAATATGCCAGTGTTGATGTACAAAAGGTCCAAACACTAAACATGATTTCTTACAATACATAATTATAAATATATATATATATATATATATATATATATATATATATATATATATATATATATATATATATATATATATATATAAAATATATCTCGTTTCTTGCATCTATACGGACGTCACTCGTCGTAGTCATCTTAGTCATCATAGATGAAGTACACAAGGCGGAGTACAGAGATGACATAATTTCGATTATTATTATATCAAAGTCAGATCGGTTATCAATATCTAGAATCTTGTAAGCATATTTTGATCACAATAGCTGGCCAACAATGCTCTATAGTGAACTCCGAGGTGAGCATTAGTTCCTCTTCTATGTATTGTATAGGGCCTACACGGTTGGTCTTATTAGCAGCCTGCCAGATGGAGAAGTCCTATGACGTCAGATGTAAATTGTATTACACAAAAGATATATTCAATGGGAAGACTAATCTACGGTATACAATTATATACTTTCTGCATTACCATGACGTTTTGTGGTAGTTTTATATTCGTTTATATAGCTTAATTCTCTGGAGTTAAATTGGAATTCTAGATAATTTCCCTAATTATTATTATCCTGGATTATATATATATATATGATACATAAAGTTCTTGGATACGATCCAATATCGAGATATTTGGGATGTTATAGCCATGTCATGGAAGATACGTACGCCTCGACCGGGATTCGAACCCGGGTCCGACTGATTGACGGTCAGCCGCTCTCCCACTGAGCTACCGAGGTAATACTCTTATGTCATGGCTATACTTAGAGTGACGACACTTCCTGGGGCTAGCCCTACGGAGGGCAGTCACTATATAGAGAGGAGAAGTGTCGTCACTCTTAGTATAACCATGACATAAGAGTAATACCTCGGTAGCTCAGAGGGAGAGCAGCTGACCAGCAATCAGAAGGTCCCGGGTTCGAGTTCCGGTCGAAGCGTATCTTTTATGACATGGCTATAACATCCCATATAAATAAATATACACACATAGGCCCCTATATCTATGTATATATATATATATATATATATATATATATATATAAAGTAGAATAATCTATAGTGGAATAGTGAGCACGAAAACTTTTTACTAGAGTTGTTTTATCAGCCGTAAGATCAAAATAGTCTGGTCTGGTCCACAGTATACTAAGTATGGTTGTATACAGTACGTCGTGAGCGCATCCCGGCGTCTTGTTGCTCCAGCCGAGACTAGATTCTTCACATACGCTAAGGAGGTCTCCACTGTACGAGTATCGAGAACTCAATTACTTTGACATAATGTTTCGATGCCAACCGCCACCTATAGCCTCACCGAGACTGGAGATAACCATGGACGATTTTCAATTTAAAAAAAACATCAATTAGAATAGTCTTTAAGGTTAAATTAAAATCATGATAGACTGTGGTGTCTCGTATATATATATATATATATATATATAGATATATATATATATATATATATATATATATATATATATATATATATATATAAATGTACCATAGGTTGAGAATCTGCATCTCGTTGAATCGTGCTGAAAGCCTGCCTAATCTTCTATAAACTTAGTCGTATGCTAATTCAATTAGTTAATGTTAGATTTATGGTTTGTTTCAATTAGATATTAATTATTGTTTGATGTTTTGTTTTTGTTCTAGGTAAGTAGCTAGATCCGATGTGAGGTGTATACATGAGACTGAAGAGTGCATAGTAATATAGCGATGATTACAAGCGACTGATAACCAATGTAAGTACTATTTACCCTGAGTACTGCACACCGATTTGCGATGGATTATTAGTCCGAATATACCTTAGTAGTTAGTATACCTTTATCAACAGGAGGAACATGTTTATACATGGTGCACTCAATATGCGTCTCCCACGGGTCTTCGAGACATACATTCAAGTAAGAGACTTATAGTTTTATTCTTATCTTATTTTTAACAATTTTTCTTGAATTCGCATGATTTAATACCCTTAATAATATCTCTAGTGGATTCATGCTGAACTCTTGGTAAGTGATTAGCTTATACCCTGTTCCTGAATCACGGTACGTATTTATTGTAAGCTCAAATTTCAAATTCAATCATTCATTTATTTCCGCATTTCGATCGTGGTGTGTTTGGGTTAAATACCTCACATCTGTTTCCAGTTCTAGGACAATTCACCGATTTTCTCCGACAGATACAGATTGATAGGCCTACATCAGGTTATGAGGTTCTTTATGTTATTATAAAAATTGTGGAATATCCGTTTTGTGCTAAATTATGAATGCCGTGAAAAATGATTGGTTTTTGATATCCCCTTCACAGTTTACACTATATGTTCACCACACTGACATTAGTAGAGTAATGTATTTAGAAGTAACTGACATCAAGCGGTAACTTCGTCCTGTAAATGCAGTTAGCGCGCTTGTATGTCAGTTAGTACTAACCATCAGTTGGTGAACAACTAAATATTGTGAACGGGGTAAACAGACTGTGTCACAGTAAAATCTATTTTTGTTTCAATAATGTAACGATCATCTATTCTATTCGATATGAAACTTAAGTGAAATATATGTTTGCGGATCTTGAAACGGTTGGCGTAATAAGATTATGTGTTAACCCGCTAGTGGATTATTTTTCCTTGTTATTTTTAAAACTAACTTGCGATATGTAAATCACAGTAAATGGCATCCAAGTTATATATTTTATCGCCGTTGATGTTGGCATGGAGTGTTGATATTATAATCTACAGATCAATGTATTGGAATTATGAATTGAAATTTCCGTTAATAAGCAAGATATTTGCCTGAGGTATCAACTACAGTACTGACATGTATATAATCAGAACATATTCGTGTTCAATCCCAAATAATCTTCGTACCTTTCATCAACAACACCGTCATTAATTCTGTCTTTTCAGTATTGAGATGACATAATAATAGACACGCGGGCCATGTTCCCTATGATTTAAGAAGTATTATATCCAAGTATGTTACCCTGCCTTCTCAAAGAATGCTGTTGCATGAATGTCGTGTAATGTAGGATATATTTTTCTTGTTTTTGCCATCTTAGGTGTTAATCACTTTTTTCTCTATAAATAAAAGAAGTAACGGATGAAGTAAGGGGCGAGAAGCCATCAACACCTATGTCTCAGGCTTCAACGCAGAACTTGTTTCGAACTAGGGAACAACTTAACTATATTTTACACGGCCAAATGATAGTCGGAAAAGTTCTTTCACCCGGTGGATTGAAGTATGAATATCTTTGAAGAATTTCTATGGTCTCTTCGAGTAGACTGTGAAATACAGACGTACATGTAGGAAACACGTAATGGTTCAACCGTTCAAGTTCATTCAGCATTAGTTCAACTCTGGAGGATTCATTTGATTTACTCAGTCAGTCTAGATTTACACAGTCTTTTGGCTTACAGTGGCAGACTGGCAGCATGCTTATAATCCCACTATATCGACGATAATATAGGCATACAAGTTATGTATGCTTGTTCCATGCCAGTATTTCTAATTTATGGGAAGATACAGTTTGAAAATAGCTTATATAAGTATCAACAAACAACTTAATTTGCCAAATACTTAATTTGCATCTTGGCAATTATCTTTATAATGGAGATATCAACATGTCATTCGTTCAGGATTTGATTACGAATATTAGTATCACCATGCCATTACATTTCCAAGTTAAATGCGTACAAAACGAGTATTCAAGTGGTACTACTAGACTACTAGTTGCTACTCGTATAAGTCGTGCTGAGAAAAATAAAGACTTGATTAAGAGCTAAGAGTAAACCTATCTCCCTTGGAAACTGCCTCGATCAATTAACATATATGCAGTCACCTGAAATTTCCATGAACGTATGAAATTCACGATTTGAATTGCTGTTTCGTTCGATGAATGTCTTAGAGTGTTAGGCAGAAATCACAGTGGATTCAGACTGAAGAAGAGAGAACACTGTACATGATTTCAAAAGATGAATGACCTTAATTCATTACTATTTGATTTCATTCTTACGTATAAAATGTGCCAACGGGATCGTGGACCAGCTAACTAAGTAATGAACATTATTGTGCTGCTGTTGCAGTCTCTTCTGTAACGGCAACTTCGGGCACCCTCTTCTGTGGTGGCCTCGTGTGCTTGCTCTTCTTGCCTCATGGCGAATGGCCTCTACTCTGATCTTCAGAGATGAAATGAAATGTGGCATCGCTGTGGCTCTTACACACTGTAATTACCGGCGGGAAACGTGTGAAGGTCGAGATAATGTTCAGCATGGTAATCAGCTGCCTTTCTCCTCTTCTTCTTCGATCTCTCTCTCACTCTCTCACTCGCTTGCTCTCGTTGGGTTCTGTCCGACCGAGGGATGCAATGGCCCTACGTCACCTCCCACAACACACTCGCACACCTCAGCATACACGCTGCTTCTGAGATCCACCCGTCTTGTGTGAAGACTGAAGTCTCAACTCACTCAAGTACACCTATCGTCCCCAGCATTCTGGTCTCACATCAAAGCGACGAGGATGACACAAGTGCACGTGCGTTGCACCTCTTCAGAGCCATGTGTATGTGGGTGATAGCAGCTTACCGTAGCAGACCTTCTTCCACGTTCTCTTCCGGTGGCTAATAGTAAGCACTGATTATTCTTTCAAGTTTTCTCGGAGATACAACTTGCAACTCTCAACGAGAAGAGAAACCAGTACATTGAACCATAATCTGAATTCTCAATCGTAATCAACTATCATCACGGGGGGATTCAAAACAATGAGTCGCGGTTCATTATTTTCTTTTTATCTTAGACAACAATCTTATTGGTATGTTTGTTGCATCGTTCATGTGCACTGTGAGGGTTCGTCTTGGCATTGCTTCTTTATCGCTGAGTTGTTCTTGATGGTTTCCGTACATCTAGTTGTTTTCACACCGATTGCCGACGTGTTACGTTGCCTTCATATTTCTTTCTCAACCACGATCAATTTCGTGTCTCATCTTGTCTCGGCGTGTACTTGTCAAGAACATTATAACTTTTCTTTAAGTACTTTTTTCTCTACTCACGCGGTATTTAATTTCCATAGTTGCCCTAGTCTTTGCTCTTGGTCTTCTCTCTTGTTCTTCTTTTTACTCGTTTGATGCTCTCTCTCTCTCTCCCTCTCCCTCACACTCATCACATCTCATTTCGGTTTCGTGTTCAACATCTCTTTTGCCTGTAATTCCAACTCGTATATTCTTTTTAAGATACTTGCCAGCCTTGCGTCTTCTTCGGATGTTGCCAACTAGAAACGCGGCTTCCGCTTCGCGTCTTCCAATGACACACCGCATACTCCTGATGGACGGTTGCCGGTCGGATAAGGAATAGCTGCAACTTGAGCAAGAGTTATAGTATGGCACTAGCCCCAACCGGAAACCACATTTTAGAACCGGAGCCCTGAAAATCAACGACCGAACGCCATCCTCATGAATCTAACAATTCTATTCCCGATTTTTCCTCCCTTGAACGAAAAACTTGCATCATTCTAAATTCACGTCTCTGTTGTTTTTCTTTTTCTTTTCTCTGTGTTGTTTCTGGATATCACCCAAACGTATACTACTGGTTTGTTTCTGGAGAGTGCGATATTTTTCCATAAATTAAATCTTGAGAGCAATATTTTTTCTTCGCCGTGAAAAATGTTGCGTTTCAAAGTTGTTAATCGTTTTCTATAGAGCATGCTTGACACACGCTAAAATAATCGCCTTGGAGGGAAAACGGAAGCTTTTCTATGGTTCAGTAGCAAATCAGCCTGGAGGCGAAGCTACTGCCGATTTCTCCATCATTTCAATCAAATTTGTAGGTTTTATGCTTGTACCTTCATCACGCAACCAAAACAATATAATATACAGTAAAAAAATCTCAAGAAAATGGTGATGTATTTTTTCATCTCTTATATTTTATTCCTACAAAGTGGGAAAATACCTGATGTTCAACCACAAATTAATGTTGAAACGAAAACTTTTCATATACACATCCGCCCATATCCTAATAAAATTCCGTCTATAAAGGAATTAGCATAGCATTTATTTTTTTACCCTTATGTGCCTCACCATCCATCACGCCATCAACGTACAGAGAAAAGATATCGCTTGTAAGGCGTAGACGTATGCAGCTCCAAGAATATAACTTTACTATCCAACTATAAGTATAATATTTAACGATTCTCATGCTATAAATACAACTTAGTACTTAGTAAGGTAATGGATCTACGGAGTGAATCCAGTAGCCGCAAAGCAAGAGATATACACCTGTAATCAAGAGTACTAGTTCAGTGTCGGTTGTTATGTCTCGAATCATCGTGTCATCTTTAATAAATTACTAGTTGCGACTACAATTTCTTGAGTCGACAACTCACGCTTCTTCAGTGACACAAATAACTTTGTATAGCGGTATGGCTGACGTGAACGTACTTAGATATCAATTTGTTATTTTGAATATGTATACATATTATCTTTTAGACTAACTAAGCCAAGTACTGTGTATTGCTGTCGGCCTAAACAATACATTATTCTTTAAAATATGTTACAATTTCATGATATGGTCGACATAGATGGTCAGCTCTTTATTTTGTCTAAGCAAAGTTGAATAATCACAAAAATTGATAAGAAAATCAGAAACAAATTACCAGATAATTGAAAAAAATATAACAAAAAAGGATCAGCTTGTATAATTAAATTGATATACGCATTCGGAAAAGTATATTTCAACATTGAAATTTCCGATAAGTATACTTTCGTCTTTTTTATATTCGATTTTTCTTGCATTTTTGGATTTTTTTCAAATTGCTCTCATTCATAGCCATCATAATTGATGTAATATCTATGTATGCCTATTTGTAAGATGGTGTCATAATATACTCGAGAAACAAGTGAATATATATTTTTCTGCAAGTCGTTGAAATAAAAACCTTCTTAATAAATTATTGTGACAAAAATGGGTTAGGCCTATATCGCGTTCTCCCACAGAGAACATAAATAACAGTATACCATTGCATCCGGATACTTCCAAATGACTGTACTTGATGGTTTCATCATACTTTGACATCACTAATAATATTAGGCTATTATCCACTTACTACTATTTTGTAATATTGGTAAAGTCAGGAAAAAAAGAATCTTTTAAATGTATGATTAGCCACCGTAAATGAGAGAGCAAGACTCTCGTGATGTTTTTACTAACAATTGTTTTCGACGCTTAGACCTAGTCATAGCTTTCAGTGCTATCAATTATTGTTAATGGGTATTCTACTACCAACTTATATTAGGTATGGCTATTTATCTCAAACCAATCATACGAAACTAATGCTTTTTCGAATCTTGTGACATGAAGAATGGCTTGTAACCTCGAGTTACTACAATTCTACTACAAACTCTTCTCTGACTACGGGCCGAACCTCGCTATATAGCCACTATTTCTCGAGTCTATGTACCATGACGTATAGACTCATCCAGTTTGGATAATGAGCGATTTGTCTAGGTCTCTTACAGTCTTTACACCTTCTCTTACATACATTTTATTGTTTGATAATTAGAACCAAACCCTGTATCATTATCAGTATAAATGTTCTGGAACATTAATTTATACAATGATAATTGAAAAATTTAAAATTGGTAAGTGTAGTTATAGACACACATACATATATATATATATATATATATATATATATATATATATATATATATATATATATATATGTGTGTGTGTGTGTGTGTGTGTGCACTCATACATTTAAAAGCCTACTTTTTATTTCGAGATTATCGAGATTGAGTGTCAAAGATTAAATCAACCCAATAGGCCTAGGATACTGTTCTAATAATCGGTAATGATGTTATGTATGCGATAGAAAAGAATAATTGATCGTTTTAGTCGACATAGGATGTTGGATGCTTTAACTTACCTTTTGCATAGTCAATTTCAGCTGGCCCGCCGCGTATTTTGATTGATACTAATTACGCGTATTTGTACGCCCAATTGTCCTCAGAAGTGAATGTTGGTATCATTATAGTATATTCACAAAAATACTATAACTTGACAATATTATAATAGTGGAAATTATATTATATACTCCTTTCAAATCTATATATTCCTTATTTTTTCATGCCGCGTTAACGACCCCGTCAACATCTAAGGTATACGGGGGTACGAATGAGCGTGTGATAATGGAACGATGATGTGATGATAGAAGGGCATTTACAAAAACCCATGCCTTATGCGAGACTCGAACCCACGCCCAACCTGACTTCAGTTTCTACCGCTGGCGATGGTTGACTGAGCCGCGATACGGCTATAATCTGTATTAATAGATAATAATCGAGAATGAGGGATGATTGAATAAATGATGCCGCATGGGTTGAAGTTATTCAGAATAAAATAATAGGCCTATAAATGGTGTGAGCCTCGTTATTATCGATATATATTTTCATTGCATTTTCATCCATTTGTTACGGTGTAAAATCAATTCTTTGTAAGACAGTTGCTTTTCAGTTGGGTTATTTATATTTGAGCAGAAATGCCCATGTGCAATTATTATATAGGCCTATTAAATTTATAGTTACTGTACTTGGAAATAAAAATCGTCAATTTGCAGTTGGAAGGACTGTTCCGATGGACTGTTCTATAATGAATATAATATTTTATAGCAATGAAACAGAAGCCATACGCATTTGCAGGTTTGAATTTCCAAGAACGAATTTGTTCATGTGAAATAAACTATGAAATGTCGAACACAAATACATTGTGGGTGTGAGACTACATAGAATAATGAGTTAAGCATCACACATCAACAGATCTTATTGTATGAAAGATGTTATTAATGGTTGTATCATATTGTATCATTGATCGCATTCAAAAGGCATTCTCACTCTCAAACTCACACTGGAATTAAACTACACTTTCTTAAAAAAATTATATACTATAATCTTTTTCCAGTCAAAAAGACAGGTAGGTAGGCGGTAGGCCTATGGTTTGAGCTTGTTTTACAAGTTGACAAAAAATTGTCGGCAAAATGCTCAATATTGTTTTTTTGTTTTACAACAGTGTGGGTATACTTGAAGAATATGATGCCTACTCTTATATACAGTTAAGTGAGTTGGTATAGGTTACGTCGCTTCACCTGTATCATTTTATACATTTCTACCTGACACTGTTCTGTTTTGTGTGGATGACTTTTTTATAAGTAGGTAACTGGAATTTTATCTAGAAAAAACTCGATCACTACAATGTTATGTCGTTTCCATCGGTTTTATCACATTTTTTATTTATACGTGCATTGAAAAAGTGCTACATAAATAGCTCTTTTCTATAGAAAAGATACACACACATATAAATATATACATAGGCCTATATATATATATATATATATATATATATACACGTAAGTCCTTCTTTGATCTAATATTTTATTGGACCTTAAAAGCTTTTTTCTTCAGAACCGGTGTTTCATTTCCTCTTTGAGTTTTTTCAGCCTTCAAAATTAACGTTATATTATTGGTAATATTGGTAATAATGGACCTATTTGCCGATTCTGCACCACCCAACGGTACCCTATGTGGTAACCTTTGTTCTCCGCTTCGAGCTGCGAACAAAAACGTCGCCTTGTTGAAAATAAACCTGTTCCTCAGTGACGCCCTTTTTCTGACTTTTACGTACCAGGAACTAAAGAAGTTGTCATTGGGAGTCGATTTAGCGGAGTATCAGTTTTTGCGATACATTTTGAACGGTATGAGATTCGAATTCTAATAAAGAGGAAAACGGATAATTTCAAAACCTCAAGTGGGATAAGTGTCTTTTTTAGAATACTTTTTTCTGAGTTACAATTGGTTTCTACACCTTGGCTACATACAAACTAATGCTTTTCGAATCGTGACATGAAAATGGTTTGAACCTCGAGTACTACATTCTACTACAACTCTTCTCTGACTACGGGCCGAACCTCCTATATAGCACTATTTTCGAGTCTATGCCTGACGATAGACTCTCCAGTTTGGATAATGAGCGATTTGTCTAGGTCTCTTACAGGCTTTACACCTTCTCTACATACATTTTATGTTTGAAAATTAGAACCAAACCCTGTATCATTACAGTATAATGTTCTGGAACATTAATTTATACATGATATGAAAAATTTAAAATTGGTAAGTGTAGTTATAGACACACATACATATATATTTATATAATATATATATATATATAATATATATATATGTGTGTGTGTGTGTGGGGTGTGCACTCATACATTTAAAAGCCTACTTTTATTTCGAGATTATCGAGATTGAGTGTCAAAGATTAAATCAACCAATAGGCCTAGGATACTGTTCTAATAATCGTATGTGTTATATGCGATAGAAAGATAATTGATCGTTTTGGGTCGCATAGGATGTTGATGCTTTAACTACCTTTGCATAGTCAATTTCGCTGGCCCGCCGCGTATTTGATGATACTAATTACGCGTATTGTACGCCCAATTGTCCTCAAGGGAAGTTGGTATCATTATAAGTATTCACAAAAATACTATAACTTGACAATATTAATAAGGGAAATTATATATATACTCCTTTCAAATCTATATATTCCTTATTTTTTCATGCCGCGTTAACGACCCCGTCAACATCTAAGGTATACGGGGGTACGAATGAGCGTGTGATAATGGAACGATGATGTGATGATAGAAGGGCATTTACAAAACCCATGCCTTATGCGAGACTCGAACCCACGCCCAACTGACTTCAGTTTCTACCGCTGCGATGGTTGACTGAGCCGCGATACGGCTATAATCTGTATTAATAGATAATAATCGAGAATGAGGGATGATTGAATAAATGATGCCGCATGGGTTGAAGTTATTCAGAATAAAATAATAGGCCTATAAATGGTGTGAGCCTCGTTATTATCGATATATATTTTCATTGCATTTTCATCCATTTGTTACGGTGTAAAATCAATTCTTTGTAAGACAGTTGCTTTTCAGTTGGGTTATTTATATTTGAGCAGAAATGCCCATGTGCAATTATTATATAGGCCTATTAAATTTATAGTTACTGTACTTGGAAATAAAAATCGTCAATTTGCAGTTGGAAGGACTGTTCCGATGGACTGTTCTATAATGAATATAATATTTTATAGCAATGAAACAGAAGCCATACGCATTTGCAGGTTTGAATTTCCAAGAACGAATTTGTTCATGTGAAATAAACTATGAAATGTCGAACACAAATACATTGTGGGTGTGAGACTACATAGAATAATGAGTTAAGCATCACACATCAACAGATCTTATTGTATGAAAGATGTTATTAATGGTTGTATCATATTGTATCATTGATCGCATTCAAAAGGCATTCTCACTCTCAAACTCACACTGGAATTAACTACACTTTCTTAAAAAAATTATATACTATAATCTTTTTCCAGTCAAAAAGACAGGTAGGTAGGCGGTAGGCCTATGGTTTGAGCTTGTTTTACAAGTTGACAAAAAATTGTCGGCAAAATGCTCAATATTGTTTTTTTGTTTTACAACAGTGTGGGTATACTTGAAGAAATATGATGCCTACTCTTATATACAGTTAAGTGAGTTGGTATAGGTTACGTCGCTTCACCTGTATCATTTTATACATTTCTACCTGACACTGTTCTGTTTTGTGTGGATGACTTTTTTATAAGTAGGTAACTGGAATTTTATCTAGAAAAAACTCGATCACTACAATGTTATGTCGTTTCCATCGGTTTTATCACATTTTTTATTTATACGTGCATTGAAAAAGTGCTACATAAATAGCTCTTTTCTATAGAAAAGATACACACACATATAAATATATACATAGGCCTATATATATATATATATATATATATATACACGTAAGTCCTTCTTTGATCTAATATTTTATTGGACCTTAAAAGCTTTTTTCTTCAGAACCGGTGTTTCATTTCCTCTTTGAGTTTTTTCAGCCTTCAAAATTAACGTTATATTATTGGTAATATTGGTAATAATGGACCTATTTGCCGATTCTGCACCACCCAACGGTACCCTATGTGGTAACACTTTGTTCTCCGCTTCGAGCTGCGAACAAGAACGTCGCCTTTGTTGAAAATAAACACTGTTCCTCAGTGACGCATTTTTCTGACTTTTTACGTACCAGGATACTAAAGAAGTTGTGTTAAAGAAGTTGTACTAAAGAAGTTGTCAATGCGAGTCGTTCTGGCGGAGTATCAGTTTTTTAGCGATACATTTTGAACGGTATGAGATATCGAAATTCTAATAAAGAGGAAACACGGATAATTGCAATACCTTCAAGATGGTATAAGTGTTAACTATTTATCTCTTTTCGCCTAATTGCCACGCATATACGGCTGAACAACACATCTTTCAACCGTATATACGCCTGACAATTATGTGATTTAAGATGAATAATTATCGCTTACACCATCTTGAAGGTATTGAAAATATATGTGATTCCTCTCTATTAGAAATTAGAATTTCGATCTCATACCGTTCAAAATTTATCACCAAAAAAGTGATATTCCGCTAAATCGACTCTCATGGACTATCCCATTTATTTGATGGAATTGTACATTTCACAACATCTCGTGTATGTCACTCACCATGGCATACGGGAATGAGATCGCCAATAACGAACTTTAATTAATAAAAAAATACAGTGCCAATTTGTATACGCCTCTTGGGGAGAGTACACACGTCTATTACGATCTAGTCGTGCAGAGGTGGAAATGAATCGGCCGTGGCCTCAAGCCTGATGACAGAGGGAACCATTCCAGTTTTCTTCCCAGAGACAGAGGGTCGAAACATCGACAGGAATCGAACCTCGGTCTCTTGAATGATGGCTCAGGTTGCTATACCAACTGATCCGTGGCCGTCTCAGCAGTGCAATTAATATTACATTAAAGGATTTAGAATAATTATTAGTAATGTCCTCATACACATAGTGGTATAATCGCTAAGGAATGACAACTTGTCAACAGAATTCGTGTTTCATAAACTACAATGCAACTTATTCCTTATTTTATACAGAGTTGTCGATTACTTATTGCATCTCTCTCAATTCACAATGCCCTTTTCTTGTACCGGCTTGGTCATCACCTCGAAAATGACAACTAAATTCAAGTGAAGATCGTGTATATGTCACTTATACATTAGTCGTGAATCTATTTCACAGTCACACTTGGATACCATCTCACGACGGTCATCTGTACCATCACGTTTTGGACATCATCTTTTCAATTGAATAATACTAAATCATAACACAAAAATGGTAACAATACCCTTTACTTTGTGATTTAAATTTGATACCGTTTTTATTTATTTATTATAACAATATTTTTTTCACGACATTGAAATACAACGAAATGTGAATACTAATCCCCTTTCGGATTACACACAAGCTGTGTGTAGCGGTAGGTTTTCGTCCGAATTGAGTAATGTAATGCGTAAGAGGTGTGAGTCGTTCCATGCCGGATGGGCGATGGTAAAGCTGACGAATGAAATGACACATGCAGAAATGGTATGTAAGAGCAAGTTGTTGCCGCCGCCGCCATGGGTTAGGTGCGATCTGCGGTTAGGCTAGGTGATTACCCATAGGTGTGACTGGTGCTCGTACAACTCTGGCCGACTACTCTGTGTTTTAATGGCAATGCCCACAGAATGCCCATGCAGTTTCATTTCAAATGAAATGTAGGGAAGAGTTTTTTTTAAACCAAGCTTTTTCGTAGAACGATTATTAAATTGTGGTTTACCACAAGCTGATATATACCTTTAACTATTAGCAAACATGAAATCGAAAGCAAATCATCTTTGACAGTTACAGAAACTGTGGAAAAAAGGATTGGAATCCGAATCGATTACCGGAATCCGCACGGTAAAAGAAAGTATTTGTAAAAACTATATAAACGTCATTCAAAGATCTGCGGAAAAGTGTGAAGAGGGAGTTTGAAAGGACCACCAATCACACATTGTGCCATCTTATTTCAATTTTAATCTTTGAGAAAGTTTGAGATTCAAGTTATTACAATAGTATGGAATTATGCTTTTTTATGTTATGGTCCTTACTCGGCACAACCGCTTTTGCTTTTTTGGAGAAAGTTATTGGATCTGAAAAGATCATTGCTCTTCGGTAAAGATCCGTTGCTAATTTTCCAAAAGAGCAAACATGGTTGTCGCGAGAAAAGAAGACATTATATATTTATAATAACGTTCAAGTATTATTTGATCTAGTTTCCGTTTGGATTTATAAGATTGAAGAGGATTTATCAACTGGAATTCAAAAATCACGCAACCCAATGACATTTTTGTTCTCTTGTTTTAAACGAATTTGCGCGTAAAATTGAGGTATAATATTGGAAAATGTTTTTTTTGTCCAGTTTGGTCATATAATTACGAATATAAGTGTGAATGAAAAGCCAATTATTGGAGATTTTTTCTCATTATGTGAAGGTGAGAGAAGAATAATTAGTTCATACTTTGATTAGAAGGTCGATGTTCCTTATCTTGTGATTTAAACGAGCTGACCCCGACCCCCTTTAAAGGTTATTCAAAAGATTTTGATGTTTCCTGAGAAAAATCGATCTTTTTAAAGCAAAAAAAAAGATCAATTTATTGACCTTAAAGTTTTTTCTCAGAACGGTTTCATTCCTCTTTGAGTTTTTTCAGCCTTCAAAATTAACGTTATATTATTGGTAATATTGGTAATAATGGACCTATTTGCCGATTCTGCACCACCCAACGGTACCCTATGTGGTAACACTTTGTTCTCCGCTTCGAGCTGCGAACAAGAACGTCGCCTTTGTTGAAAATAAACACTGTTCCTCAGTGACGCATTTTTCTGACTTTTTACGTACCAGGATACTAAAGAAGTTGTTAAAGAAGTTGTACTAAAGAAGTTGTCAATGCGAGTCGTTCTGGCGGAGTATCAGTTTTTTAGCGATACATTTTGAACGGTATGAGATATCGAAATTCTAATAAAGAGGAAACACGGATAATTGCAATACCTTCAAGATGGTATAAGTGTTAACTATTTATCTCTTTTCGCCTAATTGCCACGCATATACGGCTGAACAACACATCTTTCAACCGTATATACGCCTGACAATTATGTGATTTAAGATGAATAATTATCGCTTACACCATCTTGAAGGTATTGAAAATATATGTGATTCCTCTCTATTAGAAATTAGAATTTCGATCTCATACCGTTCAAAATTTATCACCAAAAAACTGATATTCCGCTAAATCGACTCTCATGGACTATCCCATTTATTTGATGGAATTGTACATTTTCATAATCTCGTGTATGTCACTCACAATGGCATACGGAATGAGATCGCCAATAACGAACTTTAATTAATAAAAAAATACAGTGCCAATTTGTATACGCCTCTTGGGGAGAGTACACACGTCTATTACGATCTAGTCGTGCAGAGGTGGAAATGAATCGGCCGTGGCCTCAAGCCTGATGACAGAGGGAACCATTCCAGTTTTCTTCCCAGAGACAGAGGGTCGAAACATCGACAGGAATCGAACCTCGGTCTCTTGAATGATGGCTCAGGTTGCTATACCAACTGATCCGTGGCCGTCTCAGCAGTGCAATTAATATTACATTAAAGGATTTAGATTTCAGAATAATTATTAGTAATGTCCTCATACACATAGTGGTATAATCGCTAAGGAATGACAACTTGTCAACAGAATTCGTGTTTCATAAACTACAATGCAACTTATTCCTTATTTTATACAGAGTTGTCGATTACTTATTGCATCTCTCTCAATTCACAATGCCCTTTTCTTGTACCGGCTTGGTCATCACCTCGAAAATGACAACTAAATTCAAGTGAAGATCGTGTATATGTCACTTATACATTAGTCGTGAATCTATTTCACAGTCACACTTGGATACCATCTCACGACGGTCATCTGTACCATCACGTTTTGGACATCATCTTTTCAATTGAATAATACTAAATCATAACACAAAAATGGTACAAATACCCTTTACTTTGTGATTTAAATTTGATACCGTTTTTATTATTTATTATAACAATATTTTTTTCACGACATTGAAATACAACGAAATGTGAATACTAATCCCCTTTCGGATTACACACAAGCTGTGTGTAGCGGTAGGTTTTCGTCCGAATTGAGTAATGTAATGCGTAAGAGGTGTGAGTCGTTCCATGCCGGATGGGCGATGGTAAAGCTGACGAATGAAATGACACATGCAGAAATGGTATGTAAGAGCAAGTTGTTGCCGCCGCCGCCATGGGTTAGGTGCGATCTGCGGTTAGGCTAGGTGATTACCCATAGGTGTGACTGGTGCTCGTACAACTCTGGCCGACTACTCTGTGTTTTAATGGCAATGCCCACAGAATGCCCATGCAGTTTCATTTCAAATGAAATGTAGGGAAGAGTTTTTTTTAAACCAAGCTTTTTCGTAGAACGATTATTAAATTGTGGTTTACCACAAGCTGATATATACCTTTAACTATTAGCAAACATGAAATCGAAAGCAAATCATCTTTGACAGTTACAGAAACTGTGGAAAAAGGATTGGAATCCGAATCGATTACCGGAATCCGCACGTAAAAGAAAGTATTTGTAAAACTATATAAACGTCACTCAAAGATCTGCGGAAAGTGTGAAGAGGGAGTTTGACAGGACCACCAAATCACACATTGTGCCATCTTATTTCAATTTTAATCTTTTGAGAAAGTTTGAGATTCAAGTTATTTCAATAGTATAGAATATATGCTTTTTTATGTTATGGTCTTTACTCGGCACAACCGCTTTTGCTTTTTTGGAGAAAGTTGTTGGATCTGAAAAGATCATTTGCTCTTCGGTAAAGATCCGTTGCTATAATTCTCCAAAAGAGCAAACATGGTTGTCGCGAGAAAAGAGAGTACATATATATTTATAATAACGTTCAAGTATTATTTGATCTAGTTTCCGTTTGGATTTAGTAAAGATTGAAGATGGATTTATCAACTGGAATTCAAAGATCACGCAACCCAAATGACAATTTGTGTACTCTTTGTTTTAAGCGAATTTGCGCGTAAAATTGAGGTATAATATTGGAAAATGTTTTTTTCGTCCAGTTTGGTCATATAATTACGAATATAAGTGTGAATAAAAAGCATATATTATGGAGATTTTTTTTCATTATTGTGAAGGTGAGAGAAGAAGAATTAGTTCTAAAACTTCGATTAGAAGAGTGATTCCATTGTCTATATGAATTTGAAACGAGCTGACCCCGATCCCAATTGAACGGTTATTCAAGAGATTTTGATGTTTACCTGGACAAATAATCCGATCCTTTTAAAGTCATAAAGATTTGAAAACATTTTTGAAGCGTACCGAATAATATAATATGTGCAGTTACATGCGTATATTTTTATATTGCTATATGTTTAGTGTTTAGGTGGTATAAGGTATACGACTTAATCCCGAACTATTGTGTCGGATACCACCCAACTATAGTCAACAAGAATATTGCTTCATGTAAAATATACACTATTATATCTTATCTTCAGCTATTTCCTCTCCATAGATTTATAGCCAGATTTCAGAAAGAACTTATAAGAACATAATTTATTTTTTACAAAGATGCCGAATTCTTGTAGATCGTCGGCTATGCCTAGGGCGGGAGGATGGGCACCTGCCTTCGTCCCTACAGCTCTTACCCAAACAAAAAAACAAGATATGTCAATATACTACACGCTAATTGGCAGTTTAAACTTAGGAATAAAATGTAAATTTCTGCCTGCTTTGGACTTTTTTTATACGTATTTTTTGTCATACTCGCGAGGTCTAGATAGTGACTGTTGCTGTTTAATCGACTAACGATGCGACATTCCAATTACAAGTTGGAACCGTCATTCGGAAGACTCGGGTTCGATTCCCGTCATGGTCGACCATTTCGATTGACGTTTATCGTGGTTTCCCTCAGTCGTTACAAGGTTCACTGAAATGTTTCCTCAAAGCTATGCCACGACTGCTTCCTTCCTTCCCAATCTAATTGACTAAATTCGAGGGCTTACATTAAGTAGATCAACTCTACACTGGATAGGCTATAAACCAAACTATAATCTAAAAAAAAATAACACTGCATGTACCAATCAGGGATTGATCGTATGATTCATTATTATAATTTGTATTAAAAATCAGGCCTAATGGACTCATGTAGGCGAATAGTTTTTAACTTATTTTCTATTCAATCATTTCTAATTATTTTAATAAAATACTGGGATGGTGATGAACACAATAAAATAACCTGTCAATTCACCGCACGCCTCGTAAAAGAAATAACGTCGAATTCCATAAGTAGTATATTATGTGGTTTCTTTATGATGAAATATTTGTATTCTGTAATAAAAATGAATTGCATATTGTAATAACTAAGATTAATTTACAACGAAAGAAAATTAAAAGATGTGTTCACATATAAAAAATAAAAAACTATGAGAGTACTAGTGCATGAATACAATAATGTAACCGTCTAGTTAGAGTGAATTATCATTATAAAGTTAATTCTCACCTTATAAAATATTTTGATCGACATTTGACTATCGGAAACAAAAATAGCATGCGGCCCAGAAAACCTACAACATTTCGTCCAAACTTGACCTAATATACAGTAATATCACACATTTCTTCCTCCGACGTCTAATTTCATCGCCCATAATTAACAATAATTAATAATAATCAAGGTGATTATTAATAATTAATATCAACTTCATGATTGGATGTGAGATATCCTCATTTGGACGATGTAGGTACGAAATATGAACGAGCGGTCCAATATGAAGGAATGTATTCAATTGAAAATAATTTGATTAACTGAGTAATCGTGTAGGAATGCTGTGTTATTGAACTGTGTACCTCCTACTCTATACGTGGATATTGCATGTGGTTGTTAGTGTACGTACGAAACAAGCGAATGGCTTCTCTTGTTAAGGCGTCGAAAGACCCCGGTTCTATCCCCCGACGAGCCACTCTCTTTTTTTATTCCCAACAAATTATTACTGAAATGTTGATGGTGAACTGAGAATTAAATCCAAAGAAAACGTTCATGTGACAATAATGATTGAGTCGAAAAATCATGCAATATTTGTCTGTTTTGTATTATTATTAATTTAATTGACATGGAATGAATGGCCCATATCCATTGCTGAACAAGAACAATACTAGTTGATTTTAATCTAAGCCACAGACACACTCGGTCTCTCTCTAACATAATATACACACACACGTGTATATATATATATATATATATATATATATATATATATATATATATATATATATTAATATATATATATATATAAACATATAATATATACATACATATATATATAAATATATATATATATATATATATATATATATATATATATATATATATATATATATATATATATATATATAATTATACTTTTTTGCAGATATATTCTCTGGACACAACTAATAATGTACGCTAAAAAATGACATCCTCGTATAAGAAATTAACTGATAATAAACTGCTTTTACAACTAAATATACGTATGTACCCTATGGTAAGTTGCATTAATATGTGTCCATATGAAAGGTAATAGGTTTAACATCTCCTGCCTGGCATGATCTAGTAGGCTATCTATAATAGAACTATCACGTATTGTTCTAAATGTGATCAGTGCCAAGTCTGTGGAGCGACTGAGTGTAGCTATCCTCTCTCGGGTCGCTCAAGTCTTCTTCAACAATGTAGTCGAGGCTGTGAATCTTTTACCCTCCTCTCACCTTCCTTCCATCAGCCGTCATTTCACCGACCAACCAGCGTAGTCCATGAGTCGCGCTGCCTGTACCGAAGCACCACCGATCGCTGGTCGGGTTGGCTGCTTACCTTATTCAAGTAGTCGAGTGCAGAGAGTAGACCTGGCTATGGCTCTCGTTTTCGTACCTAGGTGTCGATCGTAAAACGTGCGTGCATTATTTACAATATCGGAGCTATTCTTTGTGATGCTTCTCTAACTACAATTTGTTAATAATAGTATAATATGCGTTTATGATTCGTGCAACTATTGGGAGTGTTCGAAGTGTGTTTACGGAATATTAAATCAAAGTTTGTTTACCATCTAGTCCCTTGTGTTGTGTTGCATTCCTGGATTTATAAATGGTTATTATGGCATCCAGAATGTCGGTGTATTCAGTGTAACAAAATGAGATAATATCTAATATCTTACACACGTATATAAAGTTCTTCAGATATTATTAAAGAGGATCAAAAATTGTACCATTATTGTCAGTGCCGTCTGTTTTTTTAATTTGCGGCCTCGGTAGACCTACTGTTATTACCAGTAATATTTTTAAAAAGTGCATGAATCAGTGTATAGTGAGTGCGTTTTTATCTCAGCATGGCTTTTGGATTCCAAATGAGAAGTGGAGGATTAACCAAACCAAGTACCACAACGTCATCGCATCGGAAGTTGACACTACCATTTACCAAAGTTACTTCTTCTTGTCTTTCATTAGTGATTTTAATATGTTTTCAAACAGTACTCATGTCAACTGTGAGCAATCGCACCAAGCCATTCGAAATCCATTGGAACACAACAAATCCAATGTAAGTACCAAACAATATTCAATGTTGTTTTAAGTCAGTACGACCCTAGTAATGAACATGTAGACGCCATACTGTCTTGTCAGTGGACAGTTTGACGGTACTCGCCACTCGGCAGGTAAGTCGTAGTTTGAATTGAGCGCGCGGTGGTTGCATACCTGGGTACAAACGTCAACAATATGCGCGAATAATTGAATCACACTTTATTCAGGTGCCCTTATTTTTTCCTCGACATAAGTAGTTATTATTCATCATTGGAACATTGTTTGTTATGGAATCATCGATGGACATACAGCCTACATTTTCTTACGTTTCGAGTCTGAGATATTTTCAAGATGAAATGGTTGTTTGAAATAATTTTTTCCAGATTTGTTGTGTTTGGAATTATTCTGTTACGGCAATAACATTCATTTTGGAATTGGAATTCATATCATTCCGTAGCAGACAACTAGTTCAACCTTCAACTAACTCATTCTTACCTTTAGCAATTTCCAACAAACAAAGTATCGTAAACGCAGTACCATGGTTGGCAGTACATCATCCACCCACAGAATGACAACCCTAAATTATATCATCGGTTAGAAGGAAGGTAAAACAAAAAAGAGATGAATTTTATTCTGATAAGTTCAGATGAGAAATATTTTCAAACCCCGCCTCTCGACCCCTTTCCCAGCCAGATATTAAGAACTAATTACGGCCCTTTACAACGGGGGTCAAAAAATTTAATTGTTAGAGCGCTGCAAAAACCGCAAGATTCGAGGAAAACGAATTGTTCACTATTGTTTCCCTCTATAATTATCGGAGAAACCCCATTGAGTGTAGGGTAGATTTCGAATCTCAAGTATGTTGTGGGATGGTCAATGGCCTAACTCTTCGAAAGGACCTTTATGTTGCCTCACCTATATCTGTTATGAGAGACAGTGACTCTCCCACCAATCGCACCAGTTCTACTAAAGGCAGGTGACCACCATCAACTATCAAGACGATCGCTTTGTTCCATCCTCAAGCCGAGACTGAAGTATACCTGGGCTGAAGCGCCTACATGTACAACATTTTTAGAGTAGAAAATTACATAGAAAAGAACAAGAGGGAAGAGGAGAAAACAGGATCATAAGTTCTCAAACAACCACCATTAAGTCCACGTTGTAGAGAGATATCAGACAGTTTTTATTTGGTTTCGCAAAGTAACACATTTTTTATGCGTTTGTCTTCGAAGACATTTTTGCCTAGCGTCTAAACTATTTGATGTCGAATACACGAGTTGGTCCTAGCTTACTAAGATGTAACCTGGATAACAACTCCTTACCGGTACTTAGTGTTTCGCGTTGATGTTTAGCTGTTGTAGTGCGTCAATTAATAATCCTGTGGTCCTAAATCGGCGGTGGTCAGAATTGTGTGAATATATTCCGTTGGGCCGCTGCTGACCTCGTCAGGATCTCCGTAATTTGAAATATTCGTCACGGATTTCCTCCCAATGGGCCATAGGGTTCAACAAACTTGGCTGAATATATCATTCTACGCGATATCACTGACGAAACGACGCGGGTTGTCGAGTGACGATGGTGCGAACGATTTCCGATCCAACCACAAGAACGACGCTGCATTTTATTTTACTCTGAAAAATCGTTTCTATTATTATGAGAAAATAATATTCATACACCTGAACCGGTGGTTCGATTCATATTTTTTAACGCCCGGAGGATGAAAATCTCAACTTGATATGATATTTCATTGGATTCGGTAAATCCATCTTCTGATAATATGCAATGCGACGTCGACTGTAACGCCGGTCTTATTTTCCTATCGTTGTATTTTTCGTCAAACTTCCACTGTATGCTGTCAGTCGACTCATTGCATATGACGGAAGTTTGATGAAAAATAAAACATTGTGACACATTTTAAAATTAGTTGTAATATAACAAAAATAGCATGTGTTTTATTGTATTGCCTGTGTGGCTGGGATCCATATAGTATATTACTGAAAATGAGGATAAAAAATAAAACAATTACATTATTCATATCATGGGTGAGAGAGTGAGATTAGTTAGCTGACATAAATCGGACGGCATGTCAGCGAAAAATACGTTCTGCCGCTTGGGCAGCTCTGCTTCTTGGCGGCAACCATAGCCACAGTTCCCGGGAGATTTAATGGCGTATGGACGGACTCGGCCACAACGCTTGGCGAACTTCGACGTTCAATCGATCAAGGCGCTATTTCTTATTTTCTTTATTGCTCAAGTCCTCATATTCATTTGGTATTTCGTGCATCCAAGATTATTTTTATAAAGTTTATTAGAACGGAGCAGGTAGCATTTTTGTCTTCTGTGCCACAGCAGGTAAAACTTCTATCAGGTCTTTCCAAATATTTTTTTAAAAATTGAGTCTTCAGTCAACATCCTGAGGTTATTAATAATTTTCAGTCATTTTACATTCAGTCCATTTCATATTTTGAACTAAATTGTCATCATTATTTTCATCACTCTATTTGATCCCAGTAATTATAAATTTTGATTTCTTGACCAATTAATGTTATCACCAATCTGGTAATGTCAGACATCTGTAATTTTTTGTTGTAATTCTCTTATTCATCACAGAGGACAAAATATACCATGGAATTCCACAAATTAAATACTGAAGGAATTTTATTCAGATAAACTATAGGGGTTATGATGTGGGGAAATCATTTTTTACTTGGCTATAAATGTTATAGCTGTTTATAACGTATCACGTATGGCTGTCGGGGGTGTATTCTGCATTTAAATTACCAGTATATTTAATAATATATAAGTAATCTCTTAAGCCTCGCATGGACTAACGCATCTAGTATCTCGTAATATGATTGATGGCGAATGTAATTGCTTATTATCTGTGATGTCTGGCCATTAACACGGCCTTGTACTTGCACTTACTTTTTATGTGGCGTGCTTGGTTGATTTACCCATGTTTTACAAGCAACTGTAGGGTAGGCAGCCCTAAAGTAGGCAGTCTTGTTCATTTCATCGACACATATGATAGTTTTTCAACACGAAAATATTAGTTTCACCAACCATGTTCAAAATGATTAGATATAGGCACAGGCACACATATGTTGAAAACATTTATGGTAATATATATATACATACATTTTTGGTGTGATTCGATTTATTCGAACAGGATAACTGGTAGGGCCACATTAATACAATAAAATCTGGTAAGTGTACAATTCAATTCACAAAATTCCTAATCACTTATAGGTTTTATAATTCTAATTACCATTTTGTTTATGGATATTACAATTTTCAAAAAAATATTACATCGCCTTCACATACATACATGTATGTATACATACATTCTTACACTTTTCTCTAGAACGCGAAGTGTGCTATGCTGTAGATTCGTATTATTTTATGCCACCATTGTATAAAATGTAGTTCTCTTTTCATCTTTGTCGAAATGAACTTCATTCAAGATATATGGGCCGATAGGTGTATACAATTTTTGACAGAACAGTACCCGAATGCAGTCTTACATGAATTGTGTCCGCACTGTTGTTGAATACTAAAAATGTATACACCAACTGAAATCCAACATATTCATAATTTCAATGAGCAATATTTATGAGATAAAAATGATCGCGTAGTGCATTTAATAGTGGTCTGTGATGGTAGAAAACTTCAGCATCGAATACCTAAAATTTTCTATTTGACTATCGGTTCTGGAACCCCCCCCCCCCCCCCCCCCCTCCCCCCCCCCCCCCCCTTTTATGTGAGCTGCACTTTCATATTGGCTCTCCTTCAGTCCCTCATTTCCATATGGTTCATTGCTCACATGACGGTATGACCTGTTACGAGACTTGCTTGCTTCGACTCGACTGCGCTATTGTAGACCCTTATAAGGGTATATTGGTCAACTGTCACTGTCGACGTTTCATGGTGGTTATAGTCATAAGGATTTATAATTCTTCATTATTCACTTATATGACAATTCCTTCGTCAAAGTGTTTTATATATTAATGATTGAAGCTGGATAGAATAAATAACTATGTAATACCGTATAACAATTTATTCTTATGAAGGCCTTTTTGTTATAAATTTGTTCAATGGATTCAAAAAAAATTGAGGCAAGATTTTTCAATGTATGGTTCGTCTATTTGATTAGGTACTCTCTTTGGCATGTTGAATTCGTGGGCTAATTTTTTAATTAATTGGAGCGATAATTGACGTGTTATAAGTTAAAACGAAAAAAGTCGAGTAAAAATAGTAAAGGAAAGTGAGTGAATAGTTTTAGTAGAGAATAATAGAGTTAGTAGTAAAACTACTCGAACTTGCGCAGGATCGCTTGCTTCCTGATAGTGAAATGAAGGATTAAAGATGTGTCAGTCGAGTACCAAAGCTCTCCTTGCAAGTACCTACGAAACACTGACCCCTTCGTACGAAGCATCGGGCATTCAATACCGTTTACCTGTAATGAAAACAATGATCATGCGAAATGTCTTTCTTAACATAATCAATCACGAAATTGAATACACTGTGATTTAATATTAATCTATTATTATAATTGCTTATCTATCGATCAATCAACTATATCTTTACCGCTGCTTGTGGTAGGCACACTGGTTAACGGCATATTTCTGAAACAAAAGAGTATTCAACTCTTCATCAGTAGGCCTACATTGTCAGGTGGAGATGACGAAGAAGGTGTAAATGTCCATCTTAGACTGAGGAGGGCAAAACGCGGCGGGATTCTTACAGGTACGAATAATGAGAATAGCTGTAAACGCTGAGCGTTGATTGCGTTTGGGCTTTCATTCTGAGGGTGAGAAGATGGGTGGGGAAGGGAGGAGGGGAAGGGGCATTAGAACAAAAAATAAGAATGGTTCAAATGTCAAAAATGGTGATGTTTACCACAAAGAACATAAAGCAACCCCCAACTGCTCATTGAGCAGTGTATCATTGAGAGGCAGAATGGAATGTATACGTCCTATTCTTTTCTCATCATCATCTTCTTCATCGTTTTATTCTTTTTTCCTGAATGTTTCTCAAGTCTTTATATATACCTAACTATACATACATCGGATGGACCGGGGTGAAAATTAGAGACTGTGTTGTATTGTGTTGTCTTAATTCTAGGCCAGCCCCGCATACGAAAGGCATATGATTATGTACTAGCCGGCCGGTCGGCCACACTCGAGGCGCTCTGACTGCCGCTTGTCATTCGATACGGTACTGCCCTTCGACGTATCTCCACCCACCCACACCTTCCACTACAATCTCTTCACATCATATACTCCCTCGCCATACATCGACAATACCTTCTTAGCTTCGACTAATGCGTCAAGGAGAAGGCAGTGTTAGGAATGTCTAATGTTCACATCATACCTAACGCCCCATCATAATTTCGTGTTATATGGTGCTAGCCTTGCATCATTCCCGTCACCAAGTCGGTATATGAACAAAATAACAACTATATAATGCCATTGATATTGCATTTTGAAAGATGGTATGACTCAACCCGGAGTCTAGAAAATTGTCTGTTCTTTTAGCTTTTTAAGTGTTCTTTCAGTTACATTTCAGGGCGTTTACTTTTTGCAGCGTGACTGTAGATTAAAGAAAAGAACTATGTAAATCGTTCATACAGGCGTATTTGATCTCTTTACCTGAAAAAGCGACTGTTATTTAGGCACTCGTGTTGACAACCTAGCCTCTCCTCGCTCGGTTATGATTCCCGCCCGTTCTCCAGTCTATACAGTCCCACAATTATGCAAATATTGTTTCAGTGAAATGACATTGCTGAATCCTTTATGTTCAAGGAACTGAGCTTTGTTTTAGTTTGAGGAAGAGATAAGAATATCGTACAATGCTAGAATACTGCTTACTATTTCGTAATTCATAAATGACTATCATGACGCTCACAATGCACACGCTGCATTTTAAGAAACTACCTCTGAGCTGTCACTCATCCACTCAGCCCACATCTCCGAGTCAACTTTTAAAATATGATATTAGGAATGTTTTATTAATTTCAATTGAGTGGTTAGGATGAAGAGGGCAATTACGCGTATCCAACACTTAGTCTCTTTTGTAATCTAGTCGGGCAGTAGTTTCAGAGAGAAGAGGTAGAGCTATTATGTAAAATGATTATTATAGTGTTTCAAGTTGGTGTTATTTGTAATTTAAACCGAGAAAAAACATACATGTGGGGTAACTTTAACTTGAGGCTAGTTCTACAATTGATTATTCAAACTATAAAATAATGTATAGAAATAAACTAGGCCTACATAATTTTGAGTTGTTTATACTTCGTAGTTTGGCATATGATGTTAGCTGATTGGCTCCAATTATTATTCTTAATAATGTTCGAAACAAATTACGTGAACATATTTTGAAATATGAAGTTATTCTTTTATCAACGTCTAACATTCTGTCTACATTTGTATTCTTGATTTGAAGAATCGCTGTGCCGTTATCTTTTATATCCAGTTATAAATTAGACATTTTATGTATATGTAATTTTTGTATTTTATTGCATTTGATATTGATCGTTAAGCTTGATCTCAGTGGTCTGTCATAATTATGAACAGCTGACAATGAAGTTGTTTTTCTCACATACCAACCAGTACGCAAAGTTTTTGCTCTATTTTATTACCAACCACAAGTGTGATGATAGCGAACATCAATCTTTTGCAAATTACTAAGATCAATGTGAATAAGCTTAGTTAGGTAGGAAATGCATATTGTTTGAATGTATTATAGGCCTTACCAAATTTTGCGACAATACCAACAATGTCAAAGATCAGCTGGTCGTTAATTGATATTGACTTGCAGGGAATTCACTTCGATTAATAGATTTATGTAAATGTAACTTCATCTGACATAAATCTCTGCCATGTAATCGTGAAGACGGAATTAATATTAGGCCTAAGATATGAAAAACTATCGCATACATTCCTTTCCTTGCCTCGTACAATAACAATAAAATCTGAACGGATATTTCATATTCGATTCTGTTAGTTAATTACCTCATTGTATTTTATATTCGTATATTGGTAATTGGTAATTTTATATTCGTAAATTGGTAATTGGTAACATTTGTACAAAGTGTCGGAAGGTTGAAACAATCTAATGTGCATTGGTAAAAAAATGATAAAAACATGGAATTAGTTGCATTGTTCCAGTTGAAAATTGATATTTTGTCCCATGTTAACATTAAATCAAATGTCTTCATTATGATATGATGTTGAATAGACGTATCCAGTTCACATATAATTTTCTCAGATTATCGGTTGGGCATCGTTTAATAAACGAAAGGTTCAGACCCATTAAAAAAATATATATCCACAAAAATGAAATAGCCTACTACCTTTTTACCACTGAATATTGACTAATATACTCCTTTATTGTGACCTTGTCTTATTGCATTGACGCTAGAGTTCTCTTCACGCTATATTGTGAAAATTGGACCATCTCCCTTCGTATACTTTGAGGATTGATAAGCAAGATGGTATACTCATGATGAAGGCACGATGAAGGCACAATGAAGTCGTTGGTTGCTCACTGGGGGCCCTTGAACCCGCTTCTACTGTGTTTCTTTCATATGTCAAGTGAAGATAATATTCCTTCAAGTATTAGTAGGCCTTGTTGAATAAAGGGCCATGAATTGTCAGTCATAGTCATACGGATTCAGCAAAAGACGTTACATTCACGGCTAGATTCGAGGACCAAGTTGTGGGTGGTTCGGTAAGGTCTTTGTCTTGTTAGGCTGTACTCATTACAGAAAATCTAATTGGCCATAGCTACATACAACAAACACTATTCATGTGGTATTAAAATGAAAAATACAGTATTATTACCCACACATATTTATACTTCTTCTTCAATCATACTTAATGCCACATAAAGAAAGGAGGAGTTGTAGACTCCAACCTTGCTTAGGCCTTATGGTGTCAATAATTATCAGTACATTCTTGTGAAATCAAATTCTTGAGAAGAGTCATGCACGTGAGTAAAGGATGTTAAAATTCAAGGCACGAGAAAATATCTTATAATTCATGTAAAAATTAAATCACTTGTAGATATATCTAATAGCATCAAACGGTAAATATGAATAAATATATAAGCTTATATATATATATATTATAACGGTTTTAAAACCCTCACAATGTAGATATTGAGGATAATCATTATTCCAGGTATTATTATCATCGTGTTGTATTGAATATGACGTTTCAATATCTAAAATATGATTTGATTCAACGTTTCAAGCTAATATATAGAACTTTCTCAAGAATTATATAAAAGCGAAACTATCCTCTCTATATTCTCTCTCTCACGATGATAATAATACCCGAAATAATAACTATCCTCAATATATGAATATTATATGTATAAGATTATACATATATCATATGTTTTATATCCTATATATATATATATATATATATATATATATATATATATATATATATATATATATATATATATGCATGAGCACTATATACAATTACATACCTAATTGTTAAATCATAAACATGTGCCAATTCTGGTACTTGAATTCAGAACGTCTTGATCTCTACCATATGCTCTAACCCACTAAGCTAAACACACACAGATTCAAATCAAATAATCAGTACAATTAGGCCTATATGACTCAACAATTCCTGAACAACGACTCCCAGGGGCAGGGGATTCACAAACAAACAGATTACAATGAGTAACGAGTGTACGTAGGATATATAATTATATTATATATATATATATATATAATATATATATATATATATATATATATATATATATATATATATATATATATATATATATATATATATATGTGTGTGTCTATATGTGTTTGTGTGTGTGTCGCTGTGTTCCTCCTCGTTTTTTAGTCTTATATTGTCTTTTTGTAAGACTATATTTTGGCAATGGCATTTCTTATTCGTATGCAGTGCTGTTTGATGAAATATACGACCAAGACTTTGGACCGAATGAATGGGTGTGGTAACTTTTGGATAATATAGGCATCCGTCATTAGTTTTGAGAATATATGCAAGAGACTCTCTTTATTATTCAGTTTGAATTTGCGTGGCGAGATTCGTGGACCGTCGAAAATGATTTGTCGCGGCGTTAAGAGTTTTCGATTATTTTTTCTGACATGTTGCTTCGATATGGCTGTCTCCGAATGGAGAATTTTTCGCCCTGTATCTAAGCGTAATATATATATATATATACATATAGGCCTATAGATAGATAGTCAGATAGATAGATATATGAAAGAACTAAACCCGAATAACAAGAACTGACTCAACTTTGGTTTCCATGATTTGTAGTTGTCTCCTTTGGAAGCAACAAGTCGTTTTCTGTTCGGTATTGGGTGTTGGTCCAATATTAACCATGTGTTAGAGATGTGCCGATGCCGTCAACGGGTACCTATTGAAGTATTACATTTGCATGAAGTATTATCGACTAATAATGGACAGTTACCTTTGTTTATGGTAATGTAAAAAAGAAATAATGATCTCGATTATAACAAAATTTTGATGAAAAAAATCATCTCATCGTTTATGTAGGCCTATATTCCATCTACTTTACCTCGACCGTTTATCAATTTGAACCGTTCTCATTTGCACAGTATCGAGTTTTTTGATGGTCGAAGTTCATTTGCCGTTTGCCCTCTAATGTTGTCAGCAATATCAGTAGGCCTACTCCATATTGAATCAATCTAATCTCTATATAACATCAATTCGAATATCTTCGGCATTATAGTCTACAGTGTACATCAACGAATAAATCTTCATAGATTACATATATCCAAAATGTCAGTATAGTAATATCTCTCATTCAATTCAATGTGTATATAACATCTTATATATGCCAAATGTAATGGATAGCATTCAGGCTGCATTACTACAGAAATATTTGTTCGTCAACATTTCACTAAACTCTTTTAATCAATTGATCTCCGAGATTCTGAAAATATCTAACACTGAATAAATATGTCCATAGAATTCTCATTTTGTGATCCGTTGTCCCTCGTCCCCACGTTAAAACCACTGGAGATATGTCCCATGAGGCATGAACCGAGGGGTTTACAACTCGAAAATTTGGTGTACACCTGATATCAGATTTCAAGATTTCAGGTGATTTCAGGTGATTTCAGGGATTTCAAGGGATTTCAGGGATTTCAGGGATTTCAAGTGATTTCAGGTGATTTCAGGTGATTTCAGTTGATTTCAGGTGATTTCAAGTGATTTCAGTGATTTCAGGGATTTCAGGTGATTTCAGGGATTTCAGATGATTTCAGGGATTTCAGGTGATTTCAGGGATTTCAGGTGATTTCAGGGATTTCAGGTGATTTCAGATGATTTCAGGGATTTCAGGTGATTTGAGGTGATTTAAGGTGATTTAAGGGATTTCAGATGAATTCAGGGATTTCAAGTGATTTCAGGTGATTTCAGGGATTTCAAGGGGATTTCATGGGATTTCATGGCAAGTGTACACCTGATTTCAGGAGTTGTTAACCCCTCGGCATGAACATACTAGATGTTTAAAAGAGTTCAATTATCGCCAATTCTTAGCACTGCTCAAAGAGCATACAGCACGAATGGTCGCTGTCTTCATTTGAAAGGTCTCAAAATAGAGCACTTTCTGTGGTTCCATTGCCGTTACTTGGTATCACCATCAATGTGTCAACGGTGGGCCTGTATTTATTTAGTAGCACTCCACACACAGATCGTGCGCACTACACTCGGGGAATGTTCATTTCTATTCAAGATTTACTCTTAATTTATGCGTCGTTTTGAACAATTTCTATTGTTCTTGAGGTAATATTTCCGTCTGTAACGAAATAACAAGACGCATTCCTGTTACTATACTGTTCATAATAATGTACCGTATTTCAGATGCAACACACTGCTCTTCTTCTTACCTATGAAACTGTGACGCAAGTATATATATATATATATATTATATATATTTATATATATATATATATAAATATTTTGAAATAAGTAGCTGTACTTTGATCATCTGCTTGAATATGGTAGAATAGAATAAAATTAAATATGTGTTGGTGCTCAGAACTTGGCTAGCCATGTTTTTATCTTGCACGAGCACTTTTGTGAGATTGTTGCTAATACGTTGAGATTAATTATTTAGGGTATCTCTAAGACGTTTGGAAGTAATATATATTTGGTAAATTATGAAACATGTATTGTTTTTTATTCAACTTGATGACATGCTGAGTCTTGACAATTGCGAAGATTGTCGATTGCCAGCAGTCTGCTGCTCTCTTTGTCTCTCGCCTACTTACTTTCAAATGTAGCATCATATAGGCTCATGTTCAATTTTAAATATGCACAATTGCTTATAGTTTCTGGTAATGGTGATTTGTAATTCCACTGCTACTGAAGCTGGATACCGAAAGATGGAATAATGAAGTCATTTAGGCATTTACCAGAAAACTTTGCGAGAATTTCCATCCACCGAGTGGCAGACAATTTGCCAGGCTTGGTTCTAACCTGCTTTAACCTAACCCATCTCCAATCGAAACCTATCCTGGCCATTCCCCCCTCCCCACCACACCACCCCTTACCATCCAGGTCAAAGAGGAGTTTGTGATGCGTCGCATGGTCGTAGGTTTGATTTTCACGTCGTTTGTGAATTTGATTACTCTTTATCTGTATTAACTGAATAACCTTTTAATTTATGAGTATCCATCCCCTTGTCTGGCTTGAGAAGGTGACTTGATTATCAACGTGATTACAGCAAATGAATTGTGACTTCTTGGAGTGAAACCTCACCACACTAACTCTACTAGCAATGCTACTAGGCTACTTACTCTAAATTGAAGATCTTGTAGGTATATAATTATGTATACGTGTATTATAAACGGTTCCAGTTGATTTCAGATGCGGATTACCATGAAATGCGATTGTACATTTATATCCTTTAGGCCTATAGTCATGTTGATTTCAATAAGTCTCTGGATATCACATTAGCTATAACTCTATTAGTACCCCAGTTGCGCCTGATGTCACTTTCGAACAACAATGTAAATGCATTTGCAATATCCATTCCAGCTGTGCCGATACAGTTAATATCGGGTCACCCTAAGCTATTTTATTCGACTAATAGTCACTATTTAGTGTCACTTGGTTAATAAATTCGAATAACATATCGGTCATTATCTTTCGTTATTTGAATACACACCCTTTATAAAAAAATTGTACGAGACTTTTCGGTATCCTATACACGATTATATGCGCTCATTCGAGTGCGCGGCCATATTGACTGTGTCGTCGCGGCCGCCATAGCTGCTCTCTATTTTGATTGTTTTCCTACCTCAACCCATGCTGTAACACAGTTGTCATAAGCAAGAAAGAGAATATTGTTCATATGAGTATTTTTATCGTCTAATAATAGTGACAGTAGTTGCAGCATAGATTAATCGAAGCGGCTAGTTGGTAAGCAAATAATCAACGTCTCCTCGTGTGACTAGAAGCCCTCAAATATCAGTTGCAGATAATTGAATTCATTCACCATACATGTGTACGAATTAATCCTCTGCTTAGGTATTTGTTAAACAGGATGTTAATTATTCTACATGATTGTGTGACAACTTCTCTTGTCCCATTATCACTATATATATACTTGACTCGAGTGCACGATAATGTAAGAACTGTTTTGTTTGTATACTCATAACCTGTAGGCAGACTGTCTAACGTTTCAAGCAAGGGCAATCTTCATGTAATTAATCAGAATGTTCAGAGCATATTGCCTTATTCCATTTACTTAGTTCAACATGTAACTATTGTGGCAACTTCATAAGTTTTCGCACTCCTAATGAAATGCGAACAATTATACAAACCATCAAATACCTCATATCAGACAATATCGGTAGGCCAATTGACGCTCTATGTGAAGGTATCGTTTTTTGCCAATAAATGGAGAGCAGCATTGGCAGCTAGGTCATGCGCGCAAAGGAGCATGGTACAGGAATGGCCAAAATATAATCAAGTATACTTTGCTATAGGTTTAGTAAGTACACAAACTATGAACTTTTATTTGCGATCTGACAAGCCTGATAAACTTTACACATGGCTTAATTAAATTATAAATATTGAAATATACGGAACATTGAATTGAACAAGATATATGTTATATCAAAGAATATGACTACCATATGGTTTGAAAATATGAGACTAGATGCTATCTATTCGTAAAGATTTAGATTTATTCATTATTTCATTCTCCTTCAAAATCCTACTATCAGAAATAATTTATAGGCCTAGTGAGAAATTAATTAATATTTTGTATTATCTTATACCAACTCTTTCCTTCCTTATATTAGATGTGGATATATATATATATATATATATATATATATATATATATATATATATATATATATATATATATATATATATATATATATATATGTATGTATGTGTGTGTGATCTTAGTTGAGGACGAGTAAAAATAAATATAATCTTTCTCAACCAATTTGAGTTTTTGAATATTTCGTTTTACAATCAATTGTCCTATCTATACCTATACCATAGCTCGTAGTAGCATGTAAGTTGTAACGGTTGAAATTCTTACATGGCGGTAGACTTCTCGGCATGAATCTAATCTCAGATTCGCTATGAAACCAATTCCAAGTAATTGCTTTCTTGGACTCATCATCAATCGCCTGCATGGTCATTGGCTTACAATTTTATATTGCAGGAGACTTACCTATTTCCTTTGATTATTATTCATGATGTTATTATATAGCATATTTGAACTTCACTTCTGTAGACTATATCTTACAAAGTTTCAATTTTTAATGTTGTAATTATTTCTTACATGCAACCCCAAATGACAGTTTCAGTTTTTCAGAAATTTAATTATAGTTTAATTAAGTGACCTATTGTGATACTCTGAGGAAATTTATTCTCTTCAGTGTAATTTGATTTAGTATTTTGCTAACAATTAATATGCAAACGTTTTGATTCAAATACGTAGAGACGTAGACGGAAATAGATGTTATGCTAGTCATGATATGAACACCAAGTATCATGCGTTGTAGTCAGTCTTTCCTTCAGTTTAATTCAGTTTTTGAAATCGTGAGAGATCCCAGCTTACCATTTCAACTAGAACGTTTCCCTCTCATTTCTTCATATGCAGTCCACTCGATTACTTCACTTTCTGCATCCGTCATAAATATATGTTATTATTTTACGTATTAATACTTGGATTATAATACTTTCTTTGTCTCTTTTTTTCTGATTTTCGTACCCGACTTAGCCACGAGTTGATCAAACCCATTTCTTCTGTGAAATTTCTCATGCCTGTGAATCATTTTTAATTTGGATACATTGTACAAGGCTCCACTTCCAGGTGCGTATAAACTGAACTAAACAAAAAATTATATTCCAATTTTTTTTTTTTTCATTCAATAACCCCATGACCCTGCTGCATTCACATTTGTTCGCCCTTAGCTGTGGTATAGGCCTACTGTCAGCTCTGTTTTGAAGCTGGCTCCGTTTCCTCTTTTCACCCTTAAAATATACAATTGAGATCAAGTCATACTGGGAAGAATGTATGTGTGGCCTACATACCTAATCTCACCCCTCGGCTACGGCTCTCAAGTCCTTGAGAATAATTTTCGCCCCGATGAGGTGGGCTATATTCACAAGTTTGAAGTGGTTGGCAGAGGTTGGTAAGGGTCGAGGACTAGCGACTAGCGACTAGGAGGGGTTGTATAGCTAAGTTTCAAAGAATAGACTGCTTACGACTTGCAGGACAGATTTAACTCATGCGTGATATAGCGAATTGTGTCTCCACTCCACGTTCTTTTCTGCCACCTGCCAAACCCCTAATCAAAGTCTATCCACTGTTGCCAAACAAACTCAGCACACTCCGTGCTACAAAATTACATAACCCACCCTTGAAATCGTCGTTTTGTAAGACTATGTATTCGTGTAATCTCCATCTACTTGAGGATCTCCGGCTCACTGGCATTGTTCCTTGAATTCAATTGTAGACGAACACTTGATTCCAAAACATGCATTTAACGTGTAATCTACCTCATCACATAATTGCTCATGGGTGACTACTGGAACTACCAATAATTATCATGGTTATATTTCCGTTCTAGATCAGAACCTATTGTTTTATTAAGGCGGCTGTTCTCGAATGGTTGCGTGATTGCTCGAATATAAATAACGTGTATTGTTTAACTATTGCTAGAGCACAGTGAAATAATTCTGTTGAATGTTAATTGAAAGCAGCAATGAGAATCGTACAACTACCGTTTAATAATAGTCAATCAATAGAGACTGATACAAAAATAATCAAAGAACTTTTGTTAGTAACGTTAGTTGCATTAAAGTGGGAAACTTAATATGCAATTGGGATGTTCATCCAGTGACTGTTTCACATAATTCAAAATGAAATTGAAGATGCACATCAGAAATGCTTCAACTATAGACTTAACCATGTTCATGTCTGAATTTATAATATAACAAGAATATACAAAGCAACTCTTTCGGTCCATTTCAAAAATATGAATAATCTGTTCAACTTTTTGTTTACTGTTGATATTACATTCATTTTTTCTTATATACGAAACTATATTTAGAACTATAAACTTCGCCACTTCATTACATACATATATTTTTCTTCCCGCTATCCACCAAACGTACAACACTACAAACAGCGCCAAGACAGTCACTATTTCGCATTTTTCTCCCGAGACAAACAGTGTGTAGGGAATCGTTGTAACTTGGAAGTTATATGATATAAAGCATATTCGAGGATGTATAATCGTAAGTCCCAATGGTTCCTCTCGTAAAATTCCTTCTCTTTTCTGTTCGAGAAGAAAAAACGTTCTCGTCGAGAGCCGAGTGAGGCTGAACTGTGTTGGTTCCCTGCCCCTACCCTCCTCTTTCTGCTCTTTTCAACATCCCCTTGGCTGCACTTGCCATCAACAATGAGCCTCCTCAAGAGATGACCAAAGAAAACGTTGATCCAGCGGAACTTCCGAGCTGTGTTGCCACATAGTCTTTCATTCTTCCTTCATTTCTACCTAGTTTTCGATCAGATGGATGTGATGCTGGCAAGAAAACATAGTATGTGTTATGAACCGGTAAACATGACATGCACTTTTATCTACTTTCATGCAATGACGAGTGTGTAGGAACTATTCTTTATACTTCTATATGATGGTAGAGAGCGCATCATTTTATTCTGAAGCCTATACCTTATAGGTACTTAGCTCTTTATGTCATGTCAACTGGGGTATGAAAAAAAATGTTTGCTCTCTTACGTGATGTAAAACATCATTAAAGAGCAGTAACACAAAACAAAAGTGTTCCGTTCTCACTTGGTGACTAGGTAAACAGATAGTTTATTATGGGTACACGTGTGTCATCTCGGACTGCATTGTGCGTTCATTCTGCACACAGATTGGCAACTGCATACAGAGTCTTAAGTGTTCACTATTTATAAACAAGACGACATCTTGAAAATAAAGGTGGGTATCTACTTGACATCATATCACACATATGTGAGTGTGTGTGTATTCTCTCGTGTTCTGACACCAGCATTCCTTCCTTGCCGTGCAGTAGAATACTAGTGCACTGATTCGCTCCTCATCAGATGCAGCTAATTGTGAAAAACTTTGTGCTCGGCACTCTGTCAACGTCAAGCCAAGAAAATAATAGTATCCAGATGTTTCGCCCAAATTCGAACCCTCACTCTTACTATTCCCGTCAAGTTCATGAAGAAACGTTCGATTGTAGATTCGATTAAGGAAAACAAGTTAGAATCATGTACCGTCTCGTAGTAGCTTTGGTTCGATTATATGCATGTCGAAACCAAGTTATTCAAAGTCATTGCACGAAGTCAGTTGGCTTGGTCCAGCACTATGTCGTCAAAATAGTGGCAACACATCTAGGAATATACGTTCGAATGAATGGTAGGTTATAGGCACGCTTCTCTCCCTCAATGAATATGAGCCGCACACTCGACTGGTACTATGGGCCAGAAGACAGGTAATAGGCCTCTTCATTCAGTCGTGATTCTAGACTTCTAGCTCTATACTTCTAGCAGATGTCTTGATAGATCCAAAAACCTATTGTGTTATGTCTTTTTATATTGTGTCCCATGGAAACGTTGCCTTGGTTTTGTACCATTACGTCCTCGACATTCTAGGCAATTCTGTGTGACACTGCGCTCTGCTTTGTATGAGATAAGTTCTTTTGAACATCAGTCCAAATCTCTCTTCAAGTAACCAGAATGCGGAAAATACCAGGTGCCCACATTTTCATCAATAAGTATTATACTGTATCGCCGGTTTGGAAGAATCTCGACATTAGTTCAAAAGATGTAACCGGACACTTTTCTAGTCGAAGCGAAATCGAATTATCTATGTAATCCGCATATCATGTGGTTTATATTTTAAACACACTGTTTTGTTATGTTTGCTTACCTCGAATTATTTAGCAGGCAGGCCTACTTGAGTTCATCCCATCTATCGCGTTTTTTTTCCTATAGAGATGCATTAGATGAGGTTATGTAAATATATAGGCTTGTCTCAAGATCTCTATAGGCCTGCGTTTGCTTGTCACATATTCCTATTCACAATTGTCGTAGAGGTTATTTGTCGACCAGCACAACATATATTAGGTAATTGCATGACTGCATTTCTATGCTGTCGTGCTGTTGTGTTTTCAAAATGTATCTGCACTATTCATGTGGTTCATACATATAATCTGGCATCATCATAGACGAAAGATATACTACCAAGTACCAAGTTGGTCCACTTTTATGTCTGTGCAAGAATATATCTCCGTGCACACCTACGTGTGCAATTAGTACTTATGCTTGCCACGGAAGGAGCGGCGCTGCTGACTGCTCGGTAGCAGTACAATCCAGCATGTATGTAGCGCTTTGTAGTGATCTGCACTAGAATCATTACTCAGAATCATTACATCATCATGTAGATCATTACAGGTGTTACAGGTAAGGGGGTTGGGCGAGAGTTGTGATAAAGTTGATGGGGTAAAACATAGGGGGGGGGGGGGGGGGAGTTTTTGGTAGTGTGTCTTTCGTCTATGGTATTATACAAGTTCAACATTTTTCCAAATCCCAATAAGTGTTCGCTACGATCTGAATGCAATGAATAGATTAAGTTTTAACAATCATTCTACCGTTATCTTGAAACGTACTGTGTGCAAATAATATGTTTAGTTGGATGTTACATCGGGATACCTACAGTATTGTTTGTACACTTGTAGACCAGTCATTAACATATTCATATTGTTTGTTTTTCAATAACGCTACTTGAATAATTGTACGTGGTCAAGCACATCTTATGTGAATTGTCATCAAAAATGTAATTCAACTGCTGAAGTCACGCAAAAGACATGTAGCTTGAAGAGAAGTGAATGCTGGCAGGTTGTGAATTGTGTTCAACAACACGGAAACACCATCTTTATGACTGGCAACTCATTTATCATGATTCATGATAGCCGTCTTCACAGAAGACGATTTAAATCTGGGAAATAACGATGTACTTAGCATCTTCCGCGAGACCTGTTAAATTATCGCATTTTATTATTGAAATATAATTCTGAATGCATTGCAGTACAATTGAAAAGATAGCGCTAATTTATATGAATGATGCACAGTTATGCTGTAATCGGTGGCTTATGTGAAATAATACTTGTCACATTCAATCGAAATTATTCCACAATAAAGGCGAAATAAAGTCAGCTTGGTGAGAGTTTTGTCTTTAGTGTCTTCAAAAATGAATGCCTTTGTTATGCAAAATCTTGAACTACTTTAGTTAGGTGGATACTTTCCTCCCATTTCTGACGAAAGTTTGTTATTTACAGAATGTACATTGTGAATTTACGTTTTGGTAGAAGGCAAAGTCGATGGTAGAAGGCGTATAGTATTTCGTAGAACTAGGTAAAAGTAACAGTTTACGGCTAGAAATAGTTATATTAGTCCTCGGAACTATTCTCATTGCTACAACGTACCAATTTGTTCTTGAAATGAACTCCTTTTCTTCCATCCACACTTTACAGATTGAATGATGTTATTGTCGCAGTGTTTTGTGCGGTCTGTAGGCATATATAATTAATTCAGGTGAGTTAGGAGCACCCATCATTTCATCTGCTCTAAATTCGAGTCTGCTTATTAGAAATTTAATTTAATAAGAAATATCACAATTGCCCATTCATATTCGTTTCTGACGAATGTGAAATACTACATTTGGCAGCTCTTCTAAAACTCGATGTGAAATGTATAAGATCCATTGTTGTATTATAATACTTCAACAAAATATTTTGAGCCAAGTATTTTTCTCAAATTATAGTAACTTTATGATGATTCAAATAGGCCTACATCAGTGAAAAGCAGCGGCTGATTCACGAGAAGTGGGAGTGATTAAAATATATGAATATTATTTTCATCGTGGAATTTTTCCAATCCTATACAGGCCTACATTTATTAGGGCCTATTACCATCAATAACTTGAACAAATTCATTGCTCCCCAGTAACGTGTTGGGTATGACGTGGGAGTACTGTTTTTATTATTCACTCTAAGGGCGTTTTTTATGCTGCTTAACGACCCCACCAACAGCTAGGTTATAGGGGGGTACGAATGAGCCGGTGATAATGAAACGATGAAGTGATAAGTGAAAGGACGTTTACAAAAACCCATGCCTTATGCGGGACTCGAACCCACATCCAACGGTGACCTCAGTTTCTACCGCTAGCGATAGTTGACTCAGCCACCGGGGCGGCGAAAGGCATTTGAATAGTAATTGTCCCAATTATTTCGATACACATCCGATAGTGAAAAACTGAGTGTGTAGAGTCGAGCGTGGGTTCGAATCACTCAAAAGATAAGGTGGTGAACGTCTTAACATTCACTGTCCCATCGCACATTCTTATCCCCAACAAAGTTGACTGCTGGTGGGAGTCTGTTATCAATAATAATCAATAATCCTGGATGATGCTTGTGGGAGTTTTCCCCAGTTTCCTCTACTGGTATGTTGTCCACGTGATTATTAGTCCGCCTATTGTGGTTTCTTTTGAGCATGGTTTTGTTATCCTAGTCACCCCGTATGCCTCTCTTTCTATACCTGTAAAGTTCTGAGGCTATTACTCACGTATACATACTGCTTGTATAATATTACTAACCATACTGATACGAACACAATTCAATTCAAAGAATGAAATTAAGAATCGTCTTCTCAATTTTCATTATTGTTTGTTTGATTTGTTTTACTCCGATATAACGAATGCATATTTTAATAATAAATAAGTTCCTCTTCGTGTGTTATTAACTTATTATATTGGTATTTGTGTGGATGTAGGCTAGATATTTTTGTCGTATTTGGAATAAAGGCAGTTGGAAGAAACAAGTTGTGAAATTGTCGAATGTAGAAAAATTAATGATAATTTTCATGTAGCCTACATACATATCATATTTTATCGTTTACCATCACCCGAGGTGCTATACAAAACAAAATGAACTTGGTTAACTTCTTACCGTGTTTTACTTTAGGGGCGAAAATCCCGAACACCAATAAAAATAATAACCATCTTCGCTGATTGTTCTGACTTTCGTAAATAAAGCTATAGGCAGAATGGAAGTGTTCTTTGTGCTAGCTAATTAAAGTCAGTGTCCATAGTTTGAAAAACGTGATGTTCTATTATTATATTGAGTTTGTATGTTCATTAAAAAACTAGAAATATAAAATATTGCCTTTTCGTGATGTTTCTAATTGAAACTAAGATTTTCAAATCGAATATGAAGGAGAAGTCGATTGTAAAAAGAGGTGAAAGAAAAAGGAAATAATATTCTCCCATAACATCATATGCATTCTACAACGATACTTTCTGAATGCCTAGTAGAGATGGTCAAGTCAAGTATTCTTGCGATACATGTCGATGACCTGGCCGCATGTACGTAAGACCAGACGCAGAAATCGGTAGTCCCCATAGTACCCTGGATTTGCTTATTTTACTTTTTCCAGCACATCCACCCACAAATTGTCAAAATCCATCTGTCCAGGATACAATATCATTCCTCCGTCGTAATTGTCATGAATGAAATATCGTCGAAGCTGATTCGTCGGTAGTAAGCAGTGTCTCTGTGAACTTCAATATGCCATTTATATACACGATATGCACAAACATTGCCGAAATATGTTTCTATAGTTGACGAAATCTCGTAAGATTTCAGAGGTTTTCTTACCACATGTGCCCGCCACTTGCCACTTTTTCAACCGACTTATGATTCCACCAGCTGGCAATAAAGTCTAACCACATCTTGAGGTGTCTCGTTCGGTTTTCTCTCCATGTTACCATCATCGTCAATTTGATTGAAGAAAGTTGAAGCTTGAATTGGCGTAGCGAATAGAGGAGGTGAATCTATCTTTAATTTATCTTCTTGCGAAATCAGGGCAAGTTTTTTCTTGCAAGCTTGCATTGCGTTGCGTCGACTATGTTTTAATTGTCTAACCACAGATTTCAGTGACTGCAAGACAAAAAATGTGTGCCATAAAAAAGGGATGAAAGTCAACAGATCAGCTTCTTATTTAATAAATTGAAGATCTCAGATCTTGTCTGGTGTTTAGTGTGAGCTCGAGTGTGGTCTCCATAATAGTTTTATAGTTCAATGTATAGTGTATACACCGTTAACTACCCTTATACTAACTGTCAATCACGTAGGTCGAGAGAGTCATGACATGAAAATCCGTTTCTTCTCACGTGATTTTCCAGTAGGCCCCTACATATTTTCAAGACGCAAATAGGCCATGCAGGGTTCTTGATAATATCAAAACCAAAACTGTTTGTTTTTGTAGGTCGGTACATCTTAAAGAAAATATACCACAAGTGTATGTTCAAGAGTATCTCTTTATGTAAACGAATGTAAACGTGTGGAAATAGTAAATTTTAAGATTTTTTTCTGATATAACTCACATGTTGGCGGAGTCGATCAGCTGATAAAATTATGAAATCATTCCAATGAAGAAGTCATTTTAATGAATGAAGAAAGCTTTAATTCTGAACCGCCCTTGAAATGTGATCGGTTTTGTGAATCGAATTCGGTACCTGAATTCGGCGCTGTACCATGGTAGTGTTGGTGCACCGTAGAGCTGTTGCTCTGTGGTATACTTGTACCTACGCAAGATGAAAATTCCAATCGAATGGAAAGCAGATTTGCGTCTTCACCTTTCGTTAATACAAGTATATTGCTGAAAGATGCCTTGAATATCTAACGAAATTGTAATACAACTTTATGGGGTTCTATGCATTCTGCTTCAACTACAATTAATTTAAATGTCCTTCGTAATTTGAAAAGACACATGATTTCAATTCTATTCCCTTAATCAAGTTTTCACTACAACTTTACACGTGAAGTCAAGGTGCTATGTTTTAACTACAACATTGGTTACCTACTTGAACGCATTTGCTGAGCAATTTTGTCAGGCCTTCGGCGAGTAACAAATTACTGCCTATACCTCCTTAAAAACAGATGAGGTATTAGAAAAAAATACATTCGAATCGAATATTGAAATGTTAATTGTGTGTATAGTTGTAGACAGTCTAGTAATGCATGGTAAAATTGCCCGTGTAACAGGCTGGAATTGAAAGCCTAAAGAGCAAATTTGATATTAAGTGGCTCCAAAGGTAATCAAAGGCAGACCCAACCGCGAGTATGTACTAGGAAGCCGTGTGCATGAATTAAATCTCCTTATGTGCCCGTCGGGATTTTTTCTTCAAATTGCTATCATGCAATGGATGACCAATTTAAAAATTTGGTACCCAATATATAGTTAATGTGATATCATGTAAATACTGCATATTCACCCGAATGAAGAATGAAAAGTCTGTGCGAACAAAATGTACCTGATATGATTTGTCAATGGTGTAATCTTTTCAGCAAATAATCTCTTTCTGAAATGTAGGCCTACAATCTAAGATTGATGATTATTGTGTCCTTAACAACCCCACTAACGGCTAGGTTATTTGGGGGTACGAATGATCAGTTGATAATGGCACTTTGAAATGATGATGAGTAAAAGCATTCACAAAATCCTATGCCTTAAGCGGGGACTCGAACCCACACCCAGCAGTGACTTCAGTTTCTGATGCTGAGCCTTTTCTGACTTAGATATGGAGGGCAGTGTGCAATTCAAGACATTTGGCAATGCACAGTAAGCTTTCGTGTTGAAGACATTTCTGTTGGCAGATCGTCGCAATCACTTGCTAACAATCATGATTGCAAATACGTATAAATTTGTGCTCACATATAGTTTCTTTTTCAGAAATTCAAATTCAAATCAAATCTACGCTTATTTTACCGCTAACTTTTCCATAGAGCTCCGTGGAGTATCTGTATGTAGGGTCAGAATCAAAAGTTTTTCGTGAAAACACAGTTTAATCCAATCGTATACATACGATGACATATTAGTTCCGATTAGTTTAGTCATTAGTTTCGTTCTGATCGTATGTTGTCTGAGTGCTAGTTGTGGTGTGTGAAGACAGTAAATGCTTTTTAGGACACATTTTAATGTGTCTTGATTGAAGCGTACGTACCAGTTCATACTTCACTTGCACTATGCGATTGAATTTAATAATTTCATCAAATTAGATTTTTGGTGTTAATTTTTGAACATCACTTGGTTGGCGGTATGTCGTTCAATCCCAAGAAATGTTACGATCTCAGGGACTCATACTGACGTTTGTTGAGCTCATTACTAATAACACTGCACTTAACGTCTTGAGATTATTGTACAAGTTTCATGAGATTCACTGATTTATGTATCTTTGTCTCCTGGACTTATATGGTTACTGTAGTAAATAACTTATTTATCGACTTTCAGATATGTGCAATCTACGGTACATTTCTTCCACAAATTGCTTGTGTGCTGTTATGTTATCTCTTGCACGTCAAATTCCATTCAGATGAATATTAACATTCTATCATAACCTCTGCACACTGAATGAAATTGAGTTTTCCTGCCAAATAATAGATAAAAAAAAGATTCTGTTTAATCATTAGGTGTACATGAAAATGGGTGGATCTTGGAACGTAGCTTGAAACCCCAATTTATGGAAATTATTGAATTCCTAGAATAGATCCTCCGGCAACATATACAGTTTGTGGTGTTTTTTTTTGTTGTGAGACTATTTCAGTTGAAATAATGGTGTTTGTTTGTAGAAAACCTGAGGGATATAAGATTTCTTTGTGAATTGTCGGTTTGGGGGTCGAGCTAGAATCTTTCATAGTTGTCTCTAATGTGACCGTCATGCCAGATCGCAGTTACTAATATAAGTCCATGGTCATACCTTTGCGGCAGAATCGTCCTCAATTATTTCGTCGAAGACAAAAATGACATGTACCGCTATTTATGAATCATGATATTTTATTGCAAAGAACCAGATATAAAAATGTGAATCAGTTAACAGAATAAATAATATATGGCGCTGCTTCCAGCCTCCGCTATTACCAGGTAATATAAGAAAAAGGTCTTTTTGATAGCCTATAATTAAGTGATGTCGAAAATCTTTTCCACCAGTTTCGAGGTTAGACCATCGTGATAAATTATTGTATATTTATTTATTTGTCATGAAAGAAAACTGCATACATTATACTTACGTTCTGTGTGTAAATTATTTCATATTTTCAAACTCGTTCAATGTGAATCGAAATTAAACAATCGATTTTATATAATATTCAACTCGTTAGAATTTAGTGTCACTCGAATGGAGTTGAACAGCTGTGCTTAAATTATAGGTCAGATTGTAATTCTTATTTCAAAATGGCATCATAATAGGTCAGGTTTTCATATTTTATCTCAAATGGCATAACAGAATAGGTAACATAAATATTGTTTATTATTATTATTGCGCTAATACCATGAGTAAATGGATTCTTTTATTGCCATAATAAGCGAAGTTTTGAGATATATGGAGGTTGAGAAGCTTGGAAATTGAGAACTTGATAGAAAGGTGAGTGGAGAGAGGTTGGGGCTCAAAACTAGTAAAATAATCACTTTTACGACATCCGTCGTATGGTTGCGCTCGCATCAAGTTGTCGATCAAGCTACATTAAAATTTATCCCAAAGGAAATATATTGCTAATGTACGCACTTATACTAGAAAACAGTGAACCTACGCACTCCACGCATAGTATGTGAAAAAATTTACGATTAAATTTTATTTAATTCATTTAATTCAATTTTTTAATTCTGATTGAACCATTTTATGTAACCGCAAGTGTACGTTGACCTGTGATTAAGTAGATTCAACAATCGATTCACACCGATATGAAATGAAAAGCATGTAACATGTAACAACCCTATAATCACACAAACAAATACATGTTCTGACTTCGTACAAATAATGTTTCCACTATCGTATTGTGAATTGAACATTTGATATGGCAGTAATTTCTTTGAATACCGGTACTTATTTGGTTGGTGTTTGATTCTCTTTTACTCTCAGATAAGTTACCGTTTTCTTCATAATGTCCGAAACGGGACAGTAAATTCGGATTTGACTCGATTTCTGATCATTTGAATCTGTTTCACGACTAGAGTTGAGTTGAGATTTAACTATATCATTTCGAACTGGGCCAGGAAACCACATCTTCTATCATTCAGAAGGGGCCCATACTGATAACATTTTTATCTCTGGTTAGAAAGAAAGAATAATAAACAGATTTTAGGCAACGTTTGGGTAGAGAGTAGTGTCGTTAAAATGTGCTGTTTTATGTTTCGACAAGATATGTCGGATATGGCCAGAGTGAATCCATCGACTTCTGCGCCCAATTGTTTACTCTCGCTCTACATTTACGTTATAGCGAACCATAACGAGGTTTCCTCATAAACAAATCTGCTCTTCCTCAAAATCGCGTCGTCGAGAGTTGAAATCCGCCTGGAATGTTTGAAAATACATTTGTATTAATCGTGTACTTGTTCGTAGGCCTGTAGGGATCAAATGCAAATAGCTGTTGATGTGTTGAGAAATAAGTCATGTAATGTATTATATCAGAATTAAATGCTGTCGTCAAGTCGTGAATTGATTAAGAGGTCTAACTTTATAGGCAAGACTATTATAGCCTATGTTAGAATAAATAAGTAGCACTTTTTTGCTGGTTGTTTTCAAGACGAGAAGAGTGGGAAAAGCTTGTCTTTCTTCCCACGAAACAAACCCGACAAGACCCACTAATGAAGCTGTTGTAGAAAACATTTGAAGTTCCCAATTAATAGTGTTAGTCGTTTCTGTTTTGTGGCACCGTTGCATGGAGGAACGAAATGGAGTACCGCGCATTTCGAGAGTGACAGTCACAATATCTTTCGTTTTGTGTAGAGTCTATCGGCTTTCCTCGCTCACCGAACATCTGAGTATGGATGCAGGTTTTGTAATCACCATACAGCATGAGGTAGAATTGGACAAGAATCGAGATCACATTATCTGGACCGGAATAAAACGAGTGCCGACTATTAAAATGACATGAGGCGGTGACTGCAGTCACATGCGACTCTGTTGGAAGAACCGACCGAATGCAACTGCTTCGATTTACTTCTTGCCACTTTGGAGGACAGTCTTGTTGCCTACTAGGCCTAGTAGATGTCTTTGGTAAATGTCACTCACCGGTCGACCACGTTAGTTGACGGCCTTCAACATCGCAATGCATAAGGGATGAACGGCGAGAAGATTGTCTTCTTTCTTAAACATTATACAATAATACTTGTTTTCCATTGCTTTAATCTATGATGGATTATTAAGCAGACAAATTCTCAACACTTGTTTTTCTCAACAAAGTGAACCACTTTCTCGCCTGCCGTCTAGGACATCACCTAATATGTTTATATATAAATGGTCGATAAATACACTATATATATATATATATATATTCTTCATTTATTTATTCCTTCATTTATTTATTCCTTCATTTATTTATTTAGTTGTATAATACATAACATCTTATCTTATCTTATCTTATTGAACTTATTTGGGTAAACCATGTATGAATACGCCTCTTATGTAAATTTGAAATGACTATTAATTTCATTATTTTTATACCAACCGCTACAGACACGCTTATACTTGGGGAGAATAATAAAAGTGTACTAATCCTTTCTATTTCATTTACACCTGGTTTTACCCGAAAACAACAGTATTCTACATTAATGATCACGAAGGATTGACATTATTTGTTGCTGTGTGCGCGCACACGTTGTACCACCTTGTCTGCATTGCAAGCCTGTTTATTACACTCGAGAATTCAGTCATATTGTTTGAAACCTAATTTTATTCATCATGGGTAAGCATATTTTATGATATCATACCCGGCCTTTGAATCAAGGTAGGCAACCTGATATGTGAAGAATCAAGTGGTCGATCTGAATGTAACTTATCGAGATGTTGAGATGTGAGATAAACGGGCTAGTTTCCGGACATCAAGACAAGGCTGGCGCCTTCATTGGAGGTCTACAGCGTGTCCAGTCGTGTGAAGATGCTGTAGCTTCCATGCTGCCTGCCAAGTATAACCCTGAGTATGTGTGAGGGCACCAACAATGCTCAGTGGCAGTGGATGTGCTGGACCTTTTTCATCGACATTTCAGAGAATAGCGACTTTTAAATTCAACTCAAATTGATAATTACAAATCAGGCATTGGGGGTCATCTTCAGTACTGTTAAACAGAAGCGTGCACAGAAACAGGTACAGATATTATGTGACGTTTATTATGACGTGTTAACTTTTATTCCAACCGTTAAAATAATCCAAATTTATGTTTTTTTTTACTCGTTATGGTCTTGAATTGCGAAGACTGTTACTGATATACTAAATGTCGTATTCTCGTAGAGTTCAGTGTGGTGGAAGTAGAAATGTGAAGAGGTGTCGTGAAGTATTTACTCGCCAAACTGGGAACTGGTTTTTGAAGAAAGGCCCAACAACACCAAGATTTGCCGAGGATTTTTATAGTGTGCTTAACATTATTAACCTCTAACAAATCACAAAGGCAGGCATACATACTATAGTTATTGCATAAGTTATTGGCCAGCTAGTCATAATTCGTATCATATCTGTAGATGCAGTAAGTAAGGAGTGTGCTTATATGTGGGGGTATAACCAAACCACATGAGAAAATATTTAAAGTTTTTCAGTCCCTGAGGGGCGTGAGGGTCCGAACCAGCCTCAAATGGCTACAGAATCACACAGACCATCTGGAATTCCACAGCTCGGACTCTCTATACCCTGCGGCATCACACCTTTACCTGGCCAGATTCAAGCATTGGTACCTCAGCTTGCCGTAAAGCGCCCTGGTCAATAGCCTTACCTAGCTCACAATAACCCAAGCAAGAAGGCATCCAGGACCAGGCTACTGCCATCGAAAATATCATACCATGAAACTCACATTTATTACGCGAGTCAACTTGGTTAGACATAACAATGGGGAGCATCTTATTGTGACGTGATTTAAGAAGAGAACCCTCATAACGATCATCATCTCAGATGCTGGGGACCTTACTACTGTACCAAATAAACGATAGTAATTAGTGCTTTATGTACCCCATAACAGCTAGTGAAGGAATTGCTGTAAAGCTCAAGGATTTTATTCGTATTAAAGGACAATTTGCATGCGCATCGGGATCCTTTAGCCTCAGTAGGCCTACTCTCGAAACTATCTTCGAGACATTTCGAGATGACATTGTTATCATTCTACGAGCCGTGTTATAAAACGAAAAGTTATCCCCGTACCAGACGTAACACTTTTACCTTCTGATGGGAATATTGTATCTCACGATAGTGAATCCAGTAATAAAACACTGACGTTTTTTTCAAGAGTTTTAAAACCCAGCCGGTTTTCGTAATTTCAAACATCTTACTGAAGATGAACATGGTAAGATCTGCATGGCAAGAATGAGCATTATTATTCTTTCATCTGAAAGAATGCAGTCAAGTACGATGTGGTGTTTCGTTAATATCTAGCATAAAACTGGTAGACTGGACTTCGAGATACGGTGAAAGACTGCTAGCTGGTGCCATAATGTTGTTAGCCCTTGTCCAATGCAGAGTTGAAGAATTGCACTAACAAACGAAAGACCTGCAGATGTCATTTACTAGTCACAGACCTATTACCATCGTGAATATTGTGTCGTAAAAGGCCAACACAGGATTCACCTATATGCTGGCACGATTGCAATCCTCACAAAACTCTGGCACATACCATGGAAAAAATAGATATTACTGAACAGAATTATTGTATTACTGCATTAAACAGTGATCTATTTCGCGATAGTAGACGTACGAGAAAATGCATAATTGCCCGTGGCATAAACCTACGAAGGTACATATATATGACTGGCCAGTCCAGGATGAGCTCATGTCGAAGGACACAGTTCAGTGACTTACACTTGGCGAGGGAAGAAGGGGAGGCACGCTCCTGAGCCTTATTAGACGAGGGCGATGTCTATGCAGGGTTGTCGCCAAAGAAGTAAGATATGTAATATAATACGTCCATCCCATATTTTTGATCGTATATGAGATAATAATTAGTGCCATCGAAATAACATATCGCGTATTTATAACCTATTTTGAATAAGTTGATTCAATGGCAACCACCCTTACTTAATTCCTGTTGTATTCTTTGGGAATCAAATTATTGCGAAACATTCGAAAGTTACTGATGGAGGTCGGAACCTCTACTGAATGGTTGCGCCACTGACATGGTTGGTACTGTGATGTAGAAATAGAAATCTGAATTTATTGCCAATGTCTGTGAAACCACTCAAGCAACGCTATGTAGAATGCTCCCCTATTTTGGGGTGATTTAAAAATAATTATTTGGTTTGAGGATATTCGACTTATCCTAGATTATTCTAGATATAATATAAATATACATATATATATATTTATATATATATATATATATATATATATATATATATATATATATATATTTGTGAATAGATACTGAAATGCATTCACTATGTGTGACTATCATGATTTATCTGTATTATATCTAAAAAAAAATCTTCATCCAAAATAAACTACAATTTCTAATTCTACGTTATTAATTATTTTTCTCACTTTGAGAAAATGATTTCTTTTTTCAAAGTGTCAAGTTAACGCTGGTCCTACTGAAGATTAATATGAAAGCTATTTCCACGAATCACTTTGAACTTCGTTTTTGTGAATGTGTGTGTGTATCGTAGGGCTTCTAACTGATCTAATAATTGAAATATGCTGGTGATGAGTGGAACAAGGACAACACTGTTCGATCGAGAGAGCAACGGCGGAAGCTGCAACACAATTCTGACATCAAGGCGGACTGGTCTCAAGCACGAAGACAGAAATAAATACACGAAATAAATGGTGTTTGTTAGGCTGCGTCGCTTGCTTTCAAACTCAAAAGGAAACTGAAGGGATGCAGCCAATTAGACGGGAACCGCGGCACTTGTGTACGTGTGACGAAGGAGTGTGTGGAGAAGGGGGGGGGGTTGTTTTTTTAATAGACGTTTTGGCACTGATCTTGATGTGTCGGCAAAAACGTTACCTATAGTGAAATAGTCTCTATTCACGGTATGTTGAGATACTGTCACCAAAACATAGTTTGATCTTCGAACCAGTGTTAATGTGAGTAACATATATATATACTCGTGTCTCAGTTCTAGTCGTCGAGTGTTGGTGTTGATAATGAATGTCACTTCCGAAAGAAGTACGAGCAAATTATCCGAGAAGACCACAGGAGCATGGTTGGGCTGAGGCCTCTTTCGAAATTCAAACTACTTCACCGCAGCATTGTGCGGAATGCTAAAACAAACTCGAGAGTGCATTCTTGGCTCAGGAAGCTGCCATTTATCGACAAAAAAAACTTATACACAAACAATAAAAATGAACGGCGAGCTCTTTATTCATTCCATGTTCCAATATTAGTTCGCTCGATTTTGAATTTCAAAATGTATTTTCCATTTTATTTCTATTCGGTTATTTGTAATCTCGGGTATTTTTTTCCATCTCTCTTGACAAACAAGGATCGATCAGCTCTTTGTAAATGTGTTAATTGAGTTTCATTTGTATTCGAATAGTAACATGTATGAGTCATAGGTGAGTGTAATTGAAGTCGGGTAGACATAGGGATGCGAAAAGACTATGGCGAGGAGGCGAACGAGTTGGTTGATGTTTGATGGTCACTCCACTCTTGTCTTGAATGTCTGATGTTCGGAGAGTTGCGGACACCGTGATGGAATGTGGTATTTCGCGAACCCAACACCTTCTATCTTACACATTTCTTCTGTATAAGATTTTGGTTCTGCCTTCCTTTTCGTCTACCAACACTCTCATAAACTTGATTTGGGAACTTGACAATGTAATTACTTGTCTAACTCATAAACTCATTCATTATACTCGCAAATTTGTCTGATGCACTTATTTAAAAAAAAGGGAGAAACAATCTTCTATATACCGTAATCTAAAGTATTGTTTTATTTTCTCATTATTTTTTCCCCCAAAAGTGTCTAGTCATCATTACATAAAATAGCAATCATGAGCCTAAATTGTTACAGAACATATATAATTACGGGGTTAGATATCTGTAAAAGTGTAGACTGTAGACAATTCCTATAATTTTATGCTAGCTCCCAAGGATCCTGATAGCACTTTTATGTTTTTTTTTTTTTTTTCTAAATTATGTTACTGTTTTGGCATTGTGTCTAGTTAGTAAGTTTGTTGCACATACCAGTACATATTATTAAGAATGTGCGGGTTAATCATTTCAGGTCTGAGCTACATTACCATTGTTTGCCAGGTCTTGTTACCATTGCATTCAAATCTTATACCGTACTGGTTATTATTACTTTCTCTTCTCGAGTCTATGATATCACGTTTACATTATTCAGTGTCGAACGAAATCAGTCATTGATTATTACTGTTAGAATGAAATATATTAATTCTTATATCATTATGATTATTACCACTCGGTTAAATATAATATCCAATCCGACAAATAAGTTATCTATTCATAGTTGATTTTGTTATTGTTGGAATTTGCATTTACGTGCTAGTATTCCGGATTAAGTTGCTTACATAATAAAAGGCTATGGGAGTAATAATTAGTTCGCAATAATTTGTGTGGCACTCATTGGCTTTGTGGGTAGTTTGTACGTTTTATCGGAGTGTGGTGGAAGGGGGAGGGGGAGTAGGCTCATGTGCACTTTCATAGAGATACAGACCTAGATTATACAAGGAGCGGGATCAAAGTATCGAATTCTAAGAAATTAGCAGAAATAAATTACGATCCAAAATAATTTTATTACTTGTAAGTGGAGCTAACTCGATTGTCGATTTAGGTTATGAAAAATTTGTCATTTTGACAATTACTAGTTAGCCAATACTATTATCATCTCTAGTAATATAAAAACAATCTAAACATTTTCAAGTTGTATTTCTTTTGGTCCATAATTGATGGGATGCTGCTGATCGTTTATATCGACAACATATTTTCTTTTGTTCCATGTTTACTATCTTACCATGTCAACAATGTATCATCCCGTGATTTGTGAATACTATTCCCTTCTTGGTACCGGTACGATATCACATCAGCAGGTATTTTTTTTTCTAGATTGAAGACAAAAGCTAGCCACATTCCGTTCACGAATTGTCTCTTTATAGTTTATAGGCTATATACTTTGATTCTTCGTTTGATCGAATAATAAATTGCTCTGGTTTCAAATTTTGCTGTCGAACTTCGAAATATATGATGATTTGCTGAAGGTCATTATGTTTGGTACATTATTATTGGAGTGTTTGTAGGCCTATTGTATGTATTTAAAAGTATTATATAAAAAAAAACATTGTAGCCTATATGAATGAATTTGTTATTATTTATGGGGCTAGCTATTTTCACTTGGTTTGTTAAATCCGTTTTGTGACTCTTGCATATGATGTAGTTAAGAGTTCAACCATACGTTCCATTGGAATACTGAACAAAATGAGCACTGCTTGTCTCAAGCTTGATCTAGGTGAGCTGCAATTGCAAGTAACAACTGTAATTCAACTCAAGTTTGATCTGACTAGCATCTCGGGTGACGCGATGTTCAGTCTATAATACCCGTCCTAACCGTAATATGCCCAATGCAATCCCCCCTCCTACCTGTCCCCTCACCACCCAACCCCTTCCACCCGCGAACATTTCGATCAGCACCTATTACCATGATGGTCGCTGCAATCCAATCCCAAATAAAACAATATCAAGAAATCGTGCGATTTACCAGATGTCTACTTCCAATCATCACAAATATTAACCCTTCTAGAGGTGATTACATGATTAATTTACAGATGGCTATACACGCCTCCCCTCAAATAACTGAATTATTACCTCGAAATACTAACTTTTATTTCTTCTTGAAATAGACCTGAATCCGCCTCATTCTTGGGAATTGTATTAATGAATCTTATATTCTGTCATTAATTTGATTTGTGAATATTCGTTTTGTGTTTCCATTGCTGTATCTGTAGACCATAAGAGGATTCGATCATTCTACTAACGTCGCGCGATACCTTGTCGATTTCTCTTGAACCTAAAGCAATATGCACTCTTCCATCAAGTCCTATTCTTGTATGAGCCAATAACGTAAATAAACTTTCTCCAGTGTGACCATAAAAATATGAACACTGAACATAAAATTGAAGTAAATCATTCCTCAATTCATCAGTCAATTGTTGACCTATTAATATAAGAAGAAGTTGAATAAAACAATAGGCATGCTGTAGTGATTGTATACGGCCTTCTGAGACAAAAGGTCAGATATATTTTCACTTTTATGGTGATGCATAATTTAACTGTCGTCTACGGCATTACAGTAGTGTATTATTGGATTATAAATCTCTTTGAAGGATTCAGCATCTTATATCTTATTCTACTTGGTTTTCATCCAGGTGTTACACTACTATGATTATCGAAGTGAAATTTATCCACTCAAGTGAAGTGAGAAGGTCCTTTTTCATACTTTTATCTTAGTTCTGCCAGGGTTCTGGTAAGCTGGAATTATACAAGTACATGCACAGCACATTAGTGAAACGAAATTATTAATTCTGAAAATCTACAAAATGTGTGTGTGTTGGAGGTTGATGATTCAATCACATATAAAATTACATTATTTAACCTCGTATCATTGCAGCCATTTTTGACGATATACGAGTAACCTGGATGTTCTACGTCTGGTAAAACTATTGCGGCTGCTTCTTTGCATCCTTCGGTATCGATTCCTAAAAAACGTGGCACAAAATGAATAAATAATGTTTGAACAACATTTTCACACTTGATTCTTTCAAGTGTGGAAATGAAACACGTAATTTTTGTAGTATAAGCCTGGGCATACACATCTAGTCCATATGTTCTTTAATAATTTCCCCCAATTTATTGATCACTATCATATTTTATGCCTATAGCAATCGTTTTTTTTTGATTTTGTAATGAGTTTATTGATACACTGTAAATGATTACCGTACTAAGATCTATTGGTGTCCGTGAATGATGAATGAACTGATGAGAAGATGGGATGAAATTCAATTTTAGTATCTGTTTTAGATGTTTTATAGGAAACAGTCGTGACCTATTGTTATCCCAGCATTCAGCATAACGACAGAGGAAAACCACGAAAAAAACCGTTAGGATGGTCGATTATGGCGGGAATCAAACCCTGTTCACCCGAATAACGGTTCAGCGTGTTAGTCACTGGTCTACCCATCTCAGTATAGTTATATCATTTGGTTAGAAGTTCCAATACCAACTCAAACTAGTTAGTATAGACCTGCTTGTATTCACGAGAGTTGTCGGTTGACTAAAGTGACACCAAAATCACGTGCAATAATATACCAATAATAATATCAGCCGTTTGCAATTGAGAACTTGTAGATTCGGGACCAAAAGTGGAATTTCGGCGAGATCACGAATTGAAAACATCTGATCTATAAACAAGTTGATGTTAAGGTGAGATGGTCTCTTATACAGAAATGAATTCAGTTCCTTATTTGGGGCCGAACCCATCATCTTACATACAGTGTACTATACTACTACATATATATGACTTAGTCAGTAATAGTTATATGTTATATATATATATATATATATATATATATATATATATTTATAGACCCTATATACATATGCATGTACACGTATTAAGAGTTTCAACATTTATCTATTTTACTCCATTTGAATTTACATATATATGCCCAATACTTATACTCCCACCCGTTAAAAGAGTACTTTGATCACGATAATAATAATTATGCTATATTTGAGGCAGTCTAAATTCCCTCTCTCATGTTTTGGCGATTAAAAACATAAATCCAAGTAAATCTATGTGGCGTGGAAACTAGTGTCGACACGACACGACATGGTCGTAGTACGAGCTGTGGGAGATGGCCCTTGGTCACATCATGATGATGATGATCATAATGGTCCATCGGTGGATAGAACAGCTTCCCATGTCTCTCTTTACATCTGAAAACGTACGTGCAGGCTGCACAATTCGTTCGTCTATCTTTCGATTGATCTTCTGTCGGTTCGCTCATCCTGCAGCCGAACTGCTGAATTGGACCAGTTTACTTGAACGGTGTTCCAAAAGACTGGTGCCCGGAGAAAGATAAGAACTTGGTAGAATATATTATTGAGTGTTCATGATCAAATAACTTTTTTCGTCAGCCAAAAATCAACGGGCATGCTAACACTTACTGATACTTATACTGTTGGATGCAATCGTTATTTCATTGATACTAAAATAATAAGGTTCGCATTACACAATAACAATCGCCTTTGAAAATATCCATTTCGTAAGGGAGATTTGATGTTTCTTACCGAGTTCATATTTCTTGATAAATTTCGATTAGGTCATATCTAAAAACAAAACAAGAATAATTCAAATATAGGAAGGAATTAGATGCAAAATGAATTATTATTTATACAATTCATTGTATTTTATTTTATTCTATACTGTTGTGTATGTTTTGTGTGGTAATGATGTATATTTTGCATATCTAGTACGGTACGACGTGCATTGTTGTAGTTTCCTTCAACTACATTTGGCTATTCTCTCACCTCGCGCTCTCGCCGTGCTTTTTATTTCTTCAGACCAGACAACCAACAGTATTTTAATTGATTCTTCTCGAGTAACGATATAAGGCTATATATATTGATCGAGTAAGTGTTTCTCCTCTCATGTCACCTGTATCCAGACAGATAAAGTTGACACTAGACTTGTTAAAATCAAAACAAAATCTGGTTTGACTTCATTCGACTAGAAAGTTTTTTTTTCAAATATTCTTAGATGTTTCTAACACACACCGACCATTTAACGTCGTGAAGCTGTAGGGCAACCGAAAGCAACCCAAACAATAACACAGACAATCGAGCTATTGACAAGAAGTGGATGAGGTGTGATTTTTTTAATTGCTCTAGCAATTAGACTGAAACTATGAAAATATGCTTATTTGAAGTCATTTCCTGATACTCTTTCAAGTTGAAGGTTTTTCAAACAAAGTGTTGAATATTGTTCAAACTAGCTTATTGATGAATTCACCTAAATAAAATATATTCTGGGTTCCGAATGAGGTGGTGAAAGGAATTATCATTTTTGAATAACTTGCGATTGTATTATTTCGATTTTAATATTTACCCTTCTTTGTCTGGATCCTTAAGTGAAGCGAGTGAAGCCACCCTAGTAAGCCTATGGCACTGATCAGTGGCGTATGGATTCCCCCAGTGGAGCAATCCGTCGGCCATCTTACTCCCCCAGCTATTTTTCACGCCGCTTCAGTTAAAATATTAGAATACTAGAAATAATTAGCAAAATCATATACGCCCCATTACAGATTTGTCTGTAGAATTTCTGCCGCAACTGACATATGCTGTCAGCTAGCAGCCTCGCGCGCCGAAGCAAATATTCAAAGCCATTATCAATATCTTTGACCAATGCTCATGACTGCTGTGTCAGTGGGCCCATAGTAAGATGGCGGACAGTGCAGAAATATCAGGCCTAGTAGGCCTACTCTTCTACCGCACTTCGCTCTTCTTACGGCATACGCTATCAGTGGTTCCGCCCCACGAGTTTTCTCTAAGGGTAGGCGATGTAGTGCTCCGACTTCCTAAAGACATTGACGCGATGATGAGATGCACTGGCACGGGTGTGGTGACCAACCAGTCAATCCTCTTTGTCACCACTCTCTGTTCTGTCGTGTTTCAATTCACAATGAATCCACCTATCTGTTTGGTGAGGTGGTCAAGTTAAAATGCGTCTTCGTGACTGCGTTGCCAACCACACACGCCATATCTCTCTTTTCTTTCTCTCTCTCCGCCTGCCTCTTTTCTTTCTTTCATATTCCTTCCTCAAACTTTTTTTAAAGATTTAATTCTGGCGATATACAAATTAATTAAACCTGTCCATAACAAATCAATATAATCTATTCCTACAAGTCAAAACACATTATAAGAAAACGATTCAAGATACGGTAAAGGCGGAAACCGATTTTACGTGACAGGTTTATCTCGAAATAAAAAGTTGAGTGTCTGAATTTAAATTTGAGATCACTGAAAAATGATTTATCTTTTCAGCTCAAGTGTCTCATGAAATTTCATTAAAATCATTATGCGAGGTCACTTCATTGTGTTTATACAAACACATTCATCTAATTTCAAACCCTATTTCCGAAGCATGTTTTAAAGTTTTCTAGTCGGTTGACAAGACCTATCACCCGTTCAGCAGTAGAGAAGAGTGACAGGCAGGTGTACCTAGACTGACTTGGTAGACTCGTTTATTTGTCACATAAAAATGGCTATTAATTATATTTTATATATACACTTGTCTAGTAGGGTTATGCATGCGCCATGATCACCGCGGACGGGACAGCAATGTAAATGGGGTGCATGCATGTAGCGGACGGAATAAGGGATGTATGTTTATGTATATTTGTCGCGTCTAGACATGGGCAGGCTGTTGCACAAGTAGTCGACTAGGTTTACCTAATGTTATCTTTACCGGATCAGAATCGCGGGGTAGCTGACTTGCTTCTCAATGGCAATGAATCATTTTGGATTGATAAGACAACGACTTAAGACCCCCGTAAGGCGTGGTTACCGAAAAACTTGTCCAGGAATATTGTTGAAACTAGCCAATGGCATAACTTGTTATAAGGAGTGTAGTCCTAAATATTATAGGGATGTAGAATGTATGAGTGTGTGTGTGTGTGTGTGTGAGAGAGAGAGAGAGAGAGAGAGAAGGCTAATCCTTCTTGTCGATCACAAAGCATTCTTAATGGATAATTTCATCTCTCCTCAGCACACAAGCAACAAAATGTCGTGAAAGAAACAAAAAGCGAAGCAAAGAAATTCTTCTTCCTCACTTCACAAGTAAATCCGCCAAATTCATGTCAAGTCTCCGAATAATACTGGTTCTTGATAAGGATAAATGCTTTGTTCGTTTGTATTTGTAGAATTGTATAGGCCTATCCAACGTTCTAGTCGACGTAAAAGTATTCAAATTTGTACGACTTTGACCAAGAGAATGGCTGTATCCCACATGTCGTGTAAGAAAATAAAATGTAGAAAAAAGTGTTGATCTCCTACAACGAGTATGTAGAGTATCCATTGTTGCACCTACATTCACTTTGCGATACGTCGAATCAGACCAAGGTGCTAAAACGCGACGAGGGATGGGCCGACCACGATCTTGGCGCGTTGTGTGTGAAAGTGTACCTCTAGGTCAGTGATGCACAACCATTTTATCAAAAGGGTCATTTTGATCCATTTTGTAGTTGTTCGCGGGCCGCAAAAGTTACAAGTGTCCCGGAAAATTATATGAATTATCTATTGAGTTGAGACCAGGCGTATAGGCAGGGCTATTTTGAACACTCCACATTGCATTAGGAAAAAATATCAAAATTTAATTGGCGAATAATTGAAGAAAACTGAAATCGTTAGTCCGTTCTGCCAATCGGTGATAAGCTGACATGTTGCCTCCGCGAAATATGTTTCAAAAATTTGAATCAACATAATCTTCAATTAACATGATCAACCCAGAACCAGCTTATGACAGTTGGCAGAACTGAATACTGTCACAAGGTACACGGTATAGTCACATTGAACCTTGTGCAGAAAGACGTGCGCAATATCATGTGTTTCATTACTAATGCCCTCCAAAAAATATACATTGCGGGCCAAAAATAGTAAAACAATTCCCTATAAAATATTGGTATTTGACATAGAAGTTTGAAGAATGTTTCATCTAGTCGGTGAGCCGCAAAATATGGTCAGGTGGGCCGCGGGTTGTGCACCACCGCTCTAGGTCCAACACCCTTGTGGATGGATGGATGGTACGACGGATCGGATTCAATAGCTACACTTCCTGCTGTCAGTTACCTGCGTCCCAACGGTCCCTGGTCAATCAGTACCCTGTCCGGCTGCTGTATTGATAGTTTTCCCATCATCAAATGGCAGAGCTTTCCCATAGATTCACTTTCAGCTTTGTAGGCTTTAACTAGACGAAGACCTCCCACTCCATCCGTCAAGCCAACGTCGCCCCTCAACCCGAAATACAGATAGTGTTTACTTAGGAACCACACTCGACAACGGTTTGCACTTCAATTTACTTCTTTGCGTCTAGACATGCCAGGAAAGACATTAAGCTTCCGTTATTATTGTAGATTGTAACATATTAACATTTTTCGAAAAGTCTTGATTTTTTTCCATTCGGTTTGACTTCATAATAGAATATTATGTAATGTATGCCCACATGGTTGATATTTGACTTGGACCCATATGATTCCTTATATCATCCTAACCACGCTCTAGGCATTGACAACAGAAAAAATGGTGCACAATATGCATTCACTCTATTATTCATGAAGTCACTTGCGTTCCAGCAAAAACGTCTCAACGTCGATAGCAATCGGCATTTAAGTGAGAACTGTAATTATTGAATAATTATTAATTGTTCTTATTTTTTGCTAAGCAACTTGGCAGGCAAATACTATACATTTATCGTTGAATGTCGTAATCAATAAAATCAATTGTGTGTTATATACGTCTGAAGATTTCAGTGCACGTGCACAAATCAACTGATTTTTTGATACCTAATATATTCATTGCCTATTACAATAATTAGTAATAAGGTACTTGGCGAACATGTATAAACTATAGCAATATAATATAATTGGATGAATGCTATATTTGAGACATGTAGCACGAACTAGTTCAATACCAATTGCTATCTTAAACACATGTATTACATTCAGAGCAAGATGCTTGTCTGGTGTTATAATTATTATGTATTTGACTTCTAAATGCGTCCATAATCTTCGTTCATCATTAATTATGCCAGAGTGATACAAACTTGTAATCCGTGTGAACATATTGCTTTCTTCATATCGGTTCTCACAATGCTACACAACGTTAGCCTATGCATGGCAGTCTGATTACATACCTAATCATTATATAATACACTACAAGACGTACGTACCAGGTTGTAAAACATTGGTGTTTCTTCAAGGTACGTTTACAGTACAACTAGCAACTAGCAACAGGCGTTCAACATGTTGACTGTCAAGCGTTGTGACATGTGTTAGTAGTAGGCCTACTTCAAATTGGCGGGTGTCGATTTGAACGATTATTATAATGTACAAAATTAAAGTCGTTTAGACATTTAGATCTTATTTGAGGAATCCATTAAATAGCCTTTTACAAAAGGACTTTTGTCACATTGTGAACTGATATTGTTACTGTGCTTATTTACTTATAATCCATAATCAAACGTCTAGCTTTTTCACTTCTTTCAACGCTCGCGTCGTTGCAACTGGAAAAGATGGACTGATGAACTCCAAAACATAACGCAACGCAGTGTTGCGATCTCGCGAGGAACTCGATCGCTGATTGGTCAAAGAGTGTTGCAAGTTGTGTGTTGCAATTTGCTCAACCTGAAGTGTAAACGTACCTTTAAACTCGCCATTTTTGAGAAACAGATTGTGAGAATTAAGAATTATACTGCAATGTGTGTGTATGTGTGAATATGACGGACGGTTTTTCTAGCCTGTCCAATACAAACGCTCATTCAACAAATTTTTTTTCATCACTCTACGATGAAAATCTATCGGAGAGCAGGATTAGAAATGATCTCTAGAGACCTTTAGATAAGTATAATTTGGACGTACGCTTTAATCGGCTTAGGGATTGACGTGAGGTATAGAGGTGTGTTCATCATCGCAGCTTATCTTTTTCTGGGCTGTTCGCACCGAGACTGAATAAGAAAAAGATGTGATACAGACAGCACGTCCCCCAATCAAGAGGTCATTAATTCACTATCAATTAGCATTCAACGTTATTAGGGATGTGTTATGTGTATGTTACGTTTTGTTCTAGTTGTGATTCAATTCTTAATTGTCTTTCGACAATTTCCTTACGAATGTTTTTTACTTATTTGTGACCAAACCATTCGTTTACTTTCAAGAGAATGTTGACGTGGTTAACTGCAATCAATTTCCACTACATCCGTAAAAGCCAACGTCATCTTAAGAAGTATAAAAATAGAATACTCCTGTCCAAAAATGTTTAGTGAACTATCACTTTTGTAACATTTCAAGAACATCAGTCAAATGTTTTTTTGAAAATAATGATCAAATTGAAACGTGTCTTTCTACCTCGTTCAATGCATTGTGCAACTATTCGTTTCCTCGCCACAGAAAAACTGCACTGTAGCTCTATCTGTCTTACAGCTTCTCTGAAGAAAAACGTAGAAATCTGGATGGTTTTAATTCATTGCTCTTCAGGTTGCCGCGCCTACATCGGCATGCAACACTGAAATCCAGCCAGAGGCTCAATAAGATTATTCCCTTGATTACATCGTTGACTAAGAGAGATGCAGATTTTTGTTGTACATATCTGACTTTTACGTAGTACCGATTCTTCCCTTGGCGTCAATAATAAAACATCGTACAACATAGTAAAAGTTGGCATGGCATGTATCCATAACCATATGACCTGTGATAATACAATTCGTAATTCGAGGTTCCGATGTTTCTAGTTATCCAATGCGGTTGTGAGTGCAGGTGACCCACCTTTCTACCGAGTCGTGGTTCATGCACATGCCTCATAAATGCAAATATTCGACTTCGTAGCACTAATAACAATGGTTATACAGTTGAAGATCCTACCTTTGATGCACTATTTCTATTCTGCCGCGAGCAATAGGCATCCACACTCAATTTCCAGTTTTATGTGTTGGCTCCAAGGCATTTCATCAACATTAAACATAGAGTAAACTAGAATCTAATAGTCTTGAGGGTCACTGAAAGAAAGTGAGCGCGATGGAACCAGTCTAGTCTGCCAGAGATTTAGAATGTGGATTCTCTTTTCAACACAACACAAGGCAACTTTTGTAGTCTTCTTTTTTCTTTCGAAATTGCAAATGAAATGAGGGATCGAAGAAGTCACATCAATCTTTTTTGGCATTTGCTATTTAAAAAATTATTTAATAATCATCACACAATATATCATGTAATAATGTAACACTATTGTTCCTTCAAATTCGGACTTTATAATGTATATATTCTTGTATTGCTACCTCTTGACGTCGAAAAGAATTATGTTCCGTTGTAAGGTTCGAACTTGTGAGCGCAACCTATAGGTTTTGAACACTCGTCTTATTCTCTCGGTTCACAGCGTTAGCCTTTATTGTCCCAACATTTATGTAGATTTCACCAATTATGATTAATTTATACCAATACATTGTCACCCTCCTTTTCAATTTTTAGCGTTTTTATTCGCTCCTTTTCCCCCTACTTACATCTGAACTCCGCGGCTGTTATTCGAAAGCAAAAATCAAAGTACCGATAATTCTGTAATACAATTCAATGGCAATCGTTTGGAAGATATTCGGCAATCCTTAGTCTAGACATGTCTTTCAGTTTCATCACCAAGTCCCTCTAAACAATGTGCGTGCTCTAAGGGAAGGGAGAGCGAGAGGGAGTGTGAGAGAGAGAGAGAGAGAGAGAGAGAGAAATCGAGTGGCTACATTCATATGTATGAGCCCCCACGTATCAGTTCCTTTTCTTGCCAATGTACTGGCAATCTGCCCTGAGTTCAAAGCAAAACATCTTCAACCATGATTGAGCGTCAGCTTGAATAAATATTAAAAATATGTACCTTCTATGAAATATGATTGCAATACTATCATATCCCCTGTATAACGAAATCAAAAAATCCCTACGATTCAAAGCAATTAGGGATTGAACATGAACTATATGAAGATCTTGCATAATACGAACAGGATCCATGGAGATTAGTTGTAACTCAATTGGACGGAATTGGCTCTACTATTCCAGTAATTGGATGTATACCTAATCAATGGGACCTGACTGCAAACTAACTAATGGTACGTACAGATCGTTGGAATGCTGGACTAATGAACCATATTGACTAGAAACCGGATGCTTCAGGTCAACCCTGATGAGATTGATACACTAATTTGTCAATTAGACAATCACAAGAATTGACGTATCTCAATAGCTACCTTGCTCCGTGTGATATACAAGGAGGATATACGAGGAGTAGACAAGGAGTATATATATATATATATATATATATATATATATATATATATATATATATATATATATATTCGATTGACTGGAGATGGAATTGTTTTCTTCGCAATAATAGCAGAAACTGAATTGCATATGTACAGGCTCATGACTGCGCAGGTTATTCTTATTCATAATTATTACAGTTAGTTAGGTTTGAGGGTTGAGTTAGGTCTGATATTTGAGGTATGTTATGTTAGGACCGGTTGATCGTCTTCTTTGATCCGAGTCCTTTATATAGCTCGATACCAGTTCTCGCGAGTGACCTTGTTATTGATGTCATCTTAGTGCACGTCACACTAGCGAATACAAATGATCGAAATACATTTTACACACTCAATTCAAGTAGAAATTGATTGCTGTATTTCGGATAATAAATTTGATCGAATAAGGTGAGGTGGTTATTTGGATAGCTAACACAAAAGAATGTCTTCTGTTTCAGTGCAATTGCATAAAAAGTACAAACAGATCGAACCCAATGAAGTGCATACAATGCAACTGATGTATATTGTCGGATCTATAACTCGAGTGGATTTGTGTTGCGAAGTCGAAGATTTCCTCCACAATTGCTCGTATATTATTGAGAAACTTATTTAGTTGGTCCACTCAATTCTGATGATTGTTATGCATGCACATTGTTATGCCACTGAGATGTAATAACTGTGGTATTGTAATGTTTCTCCAACTTTGTTCTCATTCTTCAATAATATGATGTTTACACTATTGCTTATATGTGCTCGCTACGTCATTCATCTTTTCTCGTAGCAATATTAATCGGTTTCTTTTCAACGTTATGTTTATCACAGAATGAACATGAAAACTGAAGAGTTTGAGCATGGTTTGAGAAAGGGTTGAGAAATTTGAAACTCATACCTCGAACAATTTATTATCCTTTTCGAAACATTGTGCATAAAAGCATGAAACAACAACTTTTGATATATTTTGGCACAACATTTACTGGCATGTAAATCAATCATGATATGGTTCAATGGAAGCTAAGGCTCATAGACTAAAAACTTCAGGGCAGGCGATTCGGACGAATGGATTACTGAGTGAATATGCTCATCTTTGTATTACATTCGAATAATATATAATGTTTTTATGAAAATATGTTTATATAAATGTGTGTAAATCGTATCTCCAAATAAGATATGGTGTTTCTAGTTTGTTTCGTTCACAGCGAAGTGAATGGTATGTTCCACTTTCGGTGTCTATGTCGTGCTTTACATTACGCTGGAGGCTTTCGCCAGTTCCCACGAAAAGCCAAGGATTCGGCCAAACCCAGATGAGTCGAGACCAGACCTTACCTGAAGATGAAAAAATAAACTAGTAGCTAGTTTTGTTTCTCCCCCAAATCAAGCGGATTCATTTGCATAATAATGTTTTGACGTTTCATAGGAATTGTTACTCATTATTGTATTTTTATGTCTTTCTAGGTAAGTACCTACGCATTCACTACCCAGGAGAATGCCGAGTATTTCTGCCCAAGGGTTAACCACCACCGTGGGATTGGGTGAGGTTGATCTATTTAATCGGTCGAGGCAATGCAGCGTATTGAGCAATCACACCCGACAACCGTCAATCTTGGATGACATACAAATAGTCGACCATCCCGGTATCTAATGCATGACTTATAGTTGCATCTTCTCAATCAGATGTAGGGCCAAAACTTTGAAAAAAAAAAAACATTCGAGGTGTCATTTGAATTAAAAAAGAGTTGTTATACTGTCAATATTCACATATACTTCCAAGTTTTATAAGAGGTTCAGGCCCATGGACCTATAGATTGATATCATCTTTCAATTATCATTTTTGAATTATTAAAATCTGAAATACCGAAACACTTATTCGACTAGCTTTCTTTCACGAAATGCCTTCACTGCCACAATACCCGCCAAGCATGAAATCTTGTTCACCATCTCACAACAGCTGTATACTAGCACTACTTCGTTTCCAATAGCAGCTCCAAGATGCTGGAATAATCTCCCAAACCAACTAAAATCTATCGATTCTGAGATTACATTTAGAATAAAAATTAAAGAACACTTACTGGACATTCAACGGAGACACGTGAAGGACATTGAAATCAGGATTTTAAAAATATTATTATCATCATCGTCATTATTATTATTATTATTACAATCATTATTAGTATCATTTGATTATATTGCAATATCGCAAATAGATTTTATCGGCTTGTCTTGCATCCAATCATAGTTTGATTAACAATTCCATGTGCATTGCGATCGTGGAAATTGCAACAGCTAATCTAAGCTGAGTACTGACTGGACATCAATTCTTCTTTCCTCTTCCAATATTACTGTTCTTGAACTTCTGGCTTCAATATGATATTCAAGATGTTCTTGCGTGCGGTAATTCAGTTCTATTTGCCCTACCTTGTTTTCTATTAACCGCTAACCCTTACTTAACGTCCAACCTATCATTATAAACTTTACCATTAAGATATAATAAACTAGACTATCCTTTTCTAGTTTTGTAGTAGCTTCCATATCATAACAAAGGAAAGTCTATTTTTTGAAATGTGTTTTTGTCTTGGTCACCCCTCTTATAATGAGTCTGAGGTTTCCGTGTAGCGTGTTGGAAGAGGAACATAATCGTTGCAACTAGCTACTGGCAGCGCGATCGGTAGCTACATAACATTTCCGTTAATGTTTTGTAAGCATGTAAAATTCAATTGCTCTTGTACTTGACACCGACTTCTAATTGATTTTTTGTTTGTGATGCGAGGGATAAAAAAATAATGTATTTGATCATTCTATCACTTTGTGAAGTTGCATTTTAGTCTTGCAACAACATGGATCACAATATCTATCAAGACAGCCTTTCTATGGACGCGAGGTGTAGTCTTATCCGGCTGTGAATGATGTTAATCAAGAGTTGATCATTACTCATGATACGCCTCAGCTTGAAATACCTATATGCGCTTTCAGCCAGAGACCAGGAAAACCTCACACCCAAGTTTTCCCATTTTCCAACGTCTGGATATGACGTGTCATTATAATTATCGCAAGCTGTACTAACTGATTTACCCAAGTCAGGTTTGATCAGCGTATTGCGTACATCCATGGCTTGTCGACTAATTTCAGATATAATGTCTATATCCTACCAGAATGCTGTATGTTCGGATACGGGGGTCTTGAGAAGTTAAAATGCACTTGGAAGTTCAATTTCGAGTTGCGTGATGATGATTTTCAATTTACAATTTGATAATTACATTCGGTAGACGGGGAACTTGCTACAGCTTGTACTCTCACTCGCTCAATGTTGGTTCTTAAAATTGTCACTTACTGTAGGCCTAATGAGGAATTATAATTTCATGGTTGTACCATATTGATGAAAAATGACGAAAGGTTACCCCTATCTAAACTGATGTTGCCTGTGAAATGTACGAATACGTCTAAACTAGGTCCTATTACACAGTAGACACAAGTTTTCGTCACATTTTCATGAATTTAAACATTCGTTCTGTTTTACCGGAAACGTATAAAAGAAAGTCACAACCAAAACATTATTTTTCACATCCGCAGAGATGGCCATAATTAACTGCTATGTATAGTCAGCAGAACAATTAGAATATGTATAGTGTTCGTCTGGAAAACTGTGTGGAAAGTAGATTAATCATATACTCGAAATTCGTATCAACGTTTTTGACGACGCTATCACGCACGTGGTGATGTCCTGGTTCTAGCTTTGTGCTCATTGCAACCAAAACGTGCACAATTACCTAAACAACTGTACGCGTAATGATAGTTCACACGACGGCGACACATAACTGCAATTCATTCTTAGTTTGCTTCGTCAAGTGGAACCAACGAAATTGTGATTTTTTTTATTTATTGCATCTACCAAGACTTTTTCTGTTTACATTGTTTTGTTCAATGGATTTTATTCATTGAATAAGGGTAACTTTGAAGATTTTGTTTGTAGTTGTCGGATGAAGTTCTATTAAAGAGATCAGCACGAGAAAATTTGACTAACCTTTTTTGTGTAATGTATTTTATTGTTTACATAATTCCCAATGATGGATCGAAAAATTATTAGTCGATTTACCGTGCATAAAACATGATTTATGATGAATATAATAATTTTATTCATTCCAATTTCAAACTTGATTTTCCACCAGTATTCAACACCGTATAATTGTCTTGGCGATACATTATAAATCCACAATAATGAATGACTAACAACATTTCAAGTACCAAACATGAATCCAGAAATAACGAATATTGAGTCCTGAAATTTCAATCGGAAGCAAACGGTATTTCTTATTCATATTGCTGCCACAAGAGTTACCGGTGTCGCAGGGACCCTATACCCCCGTGTTCTAGTACCCCCCGGTATTCCAGCTCTAGTGTTGTGATACCCCCCCGGTAATTGATCCCTAGTGTACAACTACCCCCCCCCAGGGATCCTATACCCCCTAATCGAAACCTGTTTTCTGTGAGAGGGGGTATTAGAACACTAGAGATGGTTTACCCTATAACTTCATTCGTGATTTAAGTTAAATGGGGGTATCTGAGCCCCAGGGATGGCTTACCCTATAGCTGTTATTCGTGATTTAAGTTGAGGGGGGTATCTCAGCGCTAGGGATGGTTTACCCTATAGCTGTAATTCGTGATTTGAGTTGAAGGGGGGTATCTGAGCCCCAGGGATGGTTTACCCTATAGCTGTTATTCGTGATTTTAGTTGAGGGGGGTATCTCAGCCCTAGGGATGGTTTACCCTATAGCTGTAATTCGTGATTTGAGTTGAAGGGGGGTATCTGAGCCCCAGGGATGGTTTACCCTATAGCTGTAATTCGTGATTTGAGTTGAAGGAGGGTATCTCAGCCCTAGGGATGATTTACCCTATAGCTGTTATTCGTGATTCTAGTTGAGAGGGGGTATCTCAGCACTAGAGATGGTTTACCCTATAGCTGTAATTCGTGATTCTAGTTGAGGGGGGTATCTGAGCCCCAGGGATGGTTTACCCTATAGCTGTTATTCGTGATTCTAGTTGAGGGGGGTATCTCAGCACTAGGGATGGTTTACCCTATAGCTGTTATTCTTGATTTTAGTTGAGGGGGGTATCTCAGCACTAGGGATGGTTTACCCTATAGCTGTAATTCGTGATTTGAGTTGAAGGGGGGTATCTCAGCACTAGGGATGGTTTACCCTATAGCTGTAATTCGTGATTTGAGTTAAAGGGGGGTATCTCAGCACTAGGGACGGTTTACCCTATAGCTGTTATTCGTGATTCTAGTTGAGGGGGGTATCTCAGCACTAGAGATGGTTTACCCTATAGCTGTAATTCGTGATTCTAGTTGAGGGGGGTATCTCAGCACTGGGGATGGTTTACCCTATAGCTGTAATTCGTGATTTGAGTTGAAGGGGGGTATCTCAGCACTAGGGACGGTTTACCCTGTAGCTGTTATTCGTGATTCTAGTTGAGGGGGGTATCTCAGCACTAGGGATGGTTCACCCTATAGCTGTAATTCGTGATTTGAGTTGAAGGGGGGTATCTCAGCACTAGGGATGGTTCACCCTATAGCTGTAATTCGTGATTTGAGTTAAAGGGGGGTATCTCAGCACTAGGGATGGTTTACCCTATAGCTGTTATTCTTGATTTGAGATGAAGGGGGGTATCTCAGCCCTAGGGATGGTTTATCCTATAGCTGTAATTCGTTATTCAAGTCAAAGGGGGTATCTCAGCACTAGGGATGGTTTACCCTATAGCTGTTATTCGTTATTCAAGTCAAAGGGGGTATCTCAGCACTAGGGATGGTTTACCCTATAGCTGTAATTCGTTATTCAAGTTAAAGGGGGTATCTCAGCACTAGGGATGGTTTACCCTATAGCTGTTATTCGTGATTCAAGCCAAAGGAGGGTATCTCAGCCCTAGGGATGGTTTACCCTACAGATGTAATTCGGAATTCAAGTCAAAGGGGGGTATCTCAGCCCTAGGGATGGTTTACCCTATAGCTGTTATTCCTGATTCAAGGCAAAGGGGGGTATCGCAGCACCAGGGATGGTTTACCCTATAGCTGTAATTCGTGATTCGAGTTGAAGGGGGGTATCTTAGCACTAGGGATGGTTTACCTTATAGCTGTATTCGTCATTTGCGTGGGGGGGGGGGGGGGGACAAAGGGAGGACGTCCCTTTCACTGGCGTGACTATTCTTGAACAAAGACGAGTGAGAGTTCACCATTGGACTTCTTGACACGTTTGGTATAGATTGATGGAATTATGAAGACACATATATATTTTGTGAGAACGTATGAGGAAATGAGAATGTAACATAATTGTGGCTGAATATTCATGATATCTTCGTGCGAACATAGTATCTTGTGAATTGTTGAGCATCAGAATACTTATATCGACGAAACTATTGAATCGATAGAATGCTAGCTTTATTTGACATTGCGATGCTAATATTATTGATGAATAATGATATTCGAAATTCATGTTACGATATATCGTTATAAATTAACTTGCACTGACATGCGTATGTGGACAGCTGAGGGGTGAACAGTCCCTAGGGCTGAGATACCCCCCTTTACCACGAATCAAGAATATCAGCTATAGGGTACACCATCCCTCGGGCTGAGATACCCTCCTTCAATTCAAATCACGAATTACAGCTATAGGGTAAACCATCCCTGGTGCTGAGATACCCCTCTTCGACTTGAATCACGAATAACAGCTATAGGGTAAACCATCCCTAGTGCTGAGATACACCCCTTCAACTCGAATCACGAATTACAGCTATAGGGTAAACCATCCCTGGTGCTGAGATACCCCTCTTCGACTTGAATCACGAATAACAGCTATAGGGTAAACCATCCCTAGTGCTGAGATACCCCCCTTCAACTCAAATCACGAATTACAGCTATAGGGTAAACCATCCCTGGTGCTGAGATACCCCTCTTCGACTTGAATCACGAATAACAGCTATAGGGTAAACCATCCCTAGTGCTGAGATACCCCCCTTCAACTCAAATCACGAATTACAGCTATAGGGTAAACCATCCCTAGTGCTGAGATACCCCCCTTTGACTTGAATCACGAACGACAGCTACAGGGTAAACCATCCCTAGGGCCGGGATACCCTACTTTGGCTTGAATCACGAATAACAGCTATAGGTTGAACCATCCCCAGTCCTGAGATACCCCCCCTTTGACTTGAATTCCGAATTACATATGTAGGGTAAACCATCCCTAGGGCTGAGATACCCTCCTTTGGCTTGAATAACGAATGACAGCTATAGGGTAAACCATCCCTAGGGCTGAGATACCCCCCTTTAACTCAAATCACTAATTACAGGTATAGGGTAAACCATCCCTAGTGCTGAGATACCCCCCTTCAACCTCAAATCACGAATTACAGCTATAGGGTAAACCATCCCTAGTGCTGAGATACCCCCCTTTAACTCAAATCACTAATTACAGGTATAGGGTAAACCATCCCTAGTGCTGAGATACCCCCCTTTGACTTGAATCACGAATTATAGCTATAGGGTAAACCATCCCTGGGGCTGAGATACCCCCCTTCAACTCAAATCACGAATTACAGCTATAGGGTACACCATCCCCAGGGCTGAGATACCCCCCTCAACTCAAATCACGAATAACAGCTATAGGGTAAACCATCCCTAGGGCTGAGATACCCCTCTTCAACTCAAATCACGAATAACAGCTATAGGGTAAACCATCCCTAGGGCTCAGATACCTCCCTCCAACTCAGATCATTGATAACAGCTATAGGGTAAACCATCTCTAGGGCTCAGATACCCCCCTTAACCTAAATCACGAATAACAGCTATAGGGTACACCATCCCTAGGGCTGAGATACCCCCCTTCAACTCAAATCACGAATAACAGCTATAGGGTAAACCATCTCCAGGGCTGAGATACCCCCCTTAACTTAAATCAAGGATAATAACTATAGGGTAAACCATCTCCAGTGCTGAGATACCCCCTCTCGCTCTTCATAGTCGTCAAAGGGGGTATTAGATCACTGGGTAGGTAATCGTACACTAGGGGTGGATTACCGGGTAGGTAAACCATCTCTAGTGTACGATTACCGGGGGGTATATGGTCCCTAGTGTTGGTTTCCCGGGGGGTATAAGATCGGGGAGGTAAACCATCACTGTCACACCGGTAACAGAATTTCCACCATAATGGACAAGATGATGCATGATTTGAACGGATTTGTTGGAATTGCTTACTGGAATTTTGTCCATTATAGTATATAAGACCTATGATGTATGATACATAGTGGCTTACAATTCGGATGTAATATAATATTAATATTACCAACTCCTCAATTATATGAATGAATTTTGTTTTCATAAAACCTTGAAATGAGTCGATATTAATCATTCGAAAACATGTTTCGGTTTATTTTTATCGCAGGAGATAATAAATAATCGTAATCATCACCATCATCTGTATCTGGCAGGTTTCAACTGAGCCGCTCTTCTCTATCGAAGCAAAAAAATAGAGACAACAAAAATATACTATACAATCACAATCCAATCCAGTCCCAACTTACCATAGAATAAAAATAAATAGTAAAAAGTGTATATTATTAGAGCTTATGTGCAGCATTCGGTTGATACATAATAAGTTCTAGTGTACTCATTGGAATTAAGAATACCAATTTTTGAATTGGTAACAGCTGTGGGAATAACTTGAACGAATTAAGAGTTATTCTGAATCTCCATTCCGTGTCCCAGCCCTCACTATATAACTGATGCGCAAGAAGCAACATCAACAAGATGCTCAAGGATCATCATTTATGAACTTTTTCTCATTTGTATACTCGTCGTATTCTTTTTTATTATTCAAGGAAATGGCAGGAAGAAATTGTATTCATTTCCTAAAAAAGATGAAAAATAGAGCTATATGCCAAGTTTTGGAGGCAAACGATGAGAAGATGATTGAAAGGCTCTCGAGGAATGTATTTACTTGCGTTGATTTCAAGTTCCAACGTTATAGGCCTACTCGATCTACGTAGATTATTCCAGGGCCGATTTCAGATGGTCACGTCTTTCAGACGTCGTCGCCGGGTCATCCAAGGATTGCCAGAATCAGGCTGAGCGTGCCCCGATTTATCTAATGTGAATCAGTAAAGCATAAAATATTGAGTATATATATATGAAAAAACTTTCTTCACGATATAATTGGAAAAAATTACTGATAATTTAATAAATTATGAACATTTATGAAAGGGGTCGATATATTCAAATATTGTGCTACAAAATGGATATAACCAATTAAAATCAAACCATTTATGTATTCTTATTTTTTTTGGAAGCCCTGTTTCATGAAAATATAACACAGTATTGTCATTCATATATATGACGACTGTTTGTTCCAATGCACCTACGGCAGGTTGCACCAAAACTCAGATATATTCTTTCATCTCGAAATCGTCTACCATCAGATTGTTTTAAGACACAATTGAAGGCATTCAAAAGTTGATGTCGTAGCAATGACGACTAGATGTACGGTACTTGAATATAATTATACTTAGGACTTCACTGGGACGGGTGGACCAATGGCTAGCGCGCTGAACCGTCATTCAGGAGACCAAGGTTCGATTCCCGCCATGGTCGACCATTCTGATCTAGGTTTGTCATGGTTTGCCTCTACAGACCACAACCGACTCCTTCCCACTATCCAGAAACACATTATGACCTTCTCCTTCACCTGTTGACCTTTCACCTCATCTTCCCATCATCTCAATCAAATTCACCGACGCCAATAGATCTTATAGACATCATTACAGTGCGTCTATAAACCCATTTAAAGTAAATAAACTAATATGGCGGCCTCTATTTATCGACCATCGGACTATGGGGACGTTGCAGTAGTCGTTGTTGTTCTTTCCAAATTAACCTACATCAACCCAATCTGACTATCCCAGCTAACATATACAGAACTGATCATTTGAATGAATCTAAAACTAAGTTGAAACCTCGGCGTTGACATAGGTGCATCCGGTCCGTTAAATAGCTAACTTCGAACTACGATATCTAATCGTACAAATGACGCCCTTCCATTACAGACACGATTTTCTGTACTAAATGGAAACTCATTATTTGCCGTACTGACGCGCAAGTAGATTATAATTCGACATTTGTAAGTAAGGCGTATCACTGAAAAACTGTACATTGGTTTTTGGGTTGCGATATGTTCACACATGGTCTGCGCGCGGCGTCGACACGGGAAGTTTGAATTCGGAGTGTCAACCGACCGGCTGATACAATTGGTGGTAAAACTTCCTGTCGTGCTGAGTAATCATAGTATAAGTGGTGGTCACTTGTCAGACTTATTGCTTGCACTCTCAGCGCTCCTATTTAATTGTCGTAGAAAAGTATGAATGTATAATTAAGTCAGGTTCGATTATAGGAAAGCTATTTTGATAAATGCCACGGGTTACGTTACTACTGGCTTTAGACTCATCGGTAAACAACCTGTTGACGACAGACAAATAAAATATCGTACTGTAATTTAGTAAAGTCTAATTTTATGAAAAAATCAACACAACCGATTCACGAGTGGATACATAGAGAATGAAAACTGTATTTTTCAAGCAACGAATTATTTGAGCGTTGAATAGTTCCATCGATCATTCATATTTTCCTTATTACTAAATCAATGTGATTTATCAACTCCGATGAGCAGGAAATACTTGAATTATACCAAATTTTACGATACTGCCGACATATTCACTATGTAACTATATCTAGCTGGTCGTTATATCGGATGTAACTACTGAAGTGTCCAACCAATTAAACTGAATTAAATCAAATTAATTGTAGAATTTTGTTATTGAATATATATTTGTCAGCATTCGGACGTGAATTTAGATACTTCTTCAAACTTATCATATCTGTTGCAATCGACCTGAATGACTGCCGAATAGAAATGGATGGGTGAATGCTATCGAAACGGGGAAGTGGAACTCAACTTTCCCGTCTCGTGCTTCGCTATGTAATTGTGAAGACTGGATAGATGGTTAAAAAACAATCGTCTATAGAAACCTTCTGGTTTCGAACCCCGTTTCTCGGCTTGACATTTGCGTGATCTAGTCAAGATAGGTAATGATTTTCGTATCACGTTCTTCCACGTTGGGGGAGGAAGTCTTTCAAGGATAATGGGCAGCCTTTTATTACTTCATTCTCTTCTCTTCCTGAATTAAGATCAGATTTAAAGTTCTTTTGTTCACTCACGCATCAAAATTCGATGATCCCATGAAGTTGCGTTAGCATGCCATGCAGGATAGTAGAGTGTTCACATTTTGATGTCATACAATTCCAGTCCTTAGCTCTCGAGTACATTACTAACTAAGAAGATCAATATGCCTTGGTATATAGGCTGTATAGACTGTGTTATAGGTGTAAAGATAGCAAATTGCAGGGGATTTATGGGCTACTATAGCGTGAACGATGCCGACACTTTGGGGAATTTGAAAGCACACATTCAGGAAATTTGTTAGTTTATGATAAATTTCCTGTAAAGGTAATATTCGGAGTGAATCTCGTCAATTGCTCACTACCAAGGAAATTGCATATTTTTCATAATCATCATGTTAATATTTTGTCCGGTCATGTAGGCGTTAGGTCTGCACATGTATATAACCACATACGTTCCCATTCGAGATCGAAATAGCTATGAATATAGCTTCAATATGCATCAGCCCAGATCGACGAGTTCCGTTTTAAAATATTCCCATATATTATTAATCACTGGAATCTAATGCATTTATAAGTCGTTTTAGCAGAATCATCAAAAACAATCTACGCAGCATAAAATACAAGAACCCATTTATCACCGGAAATTAATTTTTAATTCCATCTTATAATAATTATAACACCGTGGAGAACCAGTTACAGACAATTTTATATCTTAAACGGAATACTTAGTATTTACTAAATTAAATTCGTGGGGATTTTAATCGCCTTGCGTGATACACAGTGGATATATTAATATATATATATATATATATATATATGGGCCTACACGGCTACTATACTTCTGCGGCGGCGTGTTAAAAACTTGATAGCTAATTCCACTTTTCCAGACTAAAACGTGGAACCTTATTTGTGTGTGTGTGTGAATTGTATCATACGTAATATAAAGGAAACCGTAAATTCCTTGCATTTTATTACATCATTATGGTTGAAAATCATTACAGTACTTGGGCTAATCTTACTCGAATATAATAATTTTATTTATAAAATATAGCTCTCCTAGTTTTCATCGAAATGACGCGTGCTTTTCATGCACTGGAGTGCCATTCAACTTGTAATTATATGCCCGGTTTTACAAATTTATAGTTGTTGGATTATGCAATTTTTAGCGGATTAACTTGTTATCACCCTTGATTACATATGTTATTTTCGTACCTGTAACCAATAGTTAATAGATTAGTAGTTAACTAAGATTCGTAAAACTGGGACTTACTCGAATAATTGATCTTTCTAGTGTTGCCGTTCATGAAACCTCATCTCTCCATTTTGAATCCAGCTGTTACAAAACAATGTAATTATAATTTTTATTAAACGTTCATTAAGAAAGAAAACTTGTATTATTATATGTAAATCTTATAAATTCTAATTATGTTCTTATCATTTTATGATAATCGTGTATGTATGGTAGGACTGTGGATGCCATTCATTATTTCGTTTCTTGAAATGTAAACTGCATGAGCAACAGTGTTTTGAGATTACGCATAGGTTCTAGCGAAGACATGTGTCGGGCAAGGTGGCCTGTCGAGTGTAATGGGAGAGGAGAGACAGAACTGTGATTTGAACATGCTGGTAATTATGTGGTGCTGGACTGCTGGACCCCTTTGGGCATCTTGAAGCGAAAAGAGATGAGGTGTTACCTATCAAGCTCAACCATTCAACGTGGTTCTAGATGTAGCCTACCTGTTCATGTTTACTACATGAAAACCCTAAATACAATCTGGATCAACACCAATATATGGCGCAATGTTTTTTTTTAGGGGAACGTGTTTTGTTTCGATCATTCATCATTGTTTCTAAAGAAAATAAATTCTTTATGAGAGATTCTCGCACGACCTTTAATAACATATTTCTTTACATTGCAAACAATTTGGAGTTATTTATTTATATTAGGTTGAACGACGCACTGTACTGATGACTACGATATATTGGCGTTCGTGATGATTTATAGGATGAGATGAAGAGTTGGAAGGTTATTTTATCTGGTGTTTTTGGATAGTGGGAAGGAGCCAGTCGTGGCTTGTTGATTAGGTATTAGGTGTTGATTAGGAACCATTTCGGTATTGACCTGAACGACAGAGGGAAACCACGATAAACCTCTGTCAGTGTAGTCGACCATGGCGGGAATCGAACCCCGATCGCCTGAATGACGGTTCAGTGTGCTAGTCTCTTGACCACTCGTCTCAGTAATTTGGAGTTTTCTTGGTGCAGAATGCATTGGGCGATTTATCTTGTACTTGTAATTACTCATCGTTTTTTTATTTGAAAATTAACTGATAGTATAGTTCTGTATTCTGAGAATGGGATGTGTGTTTTTTCAAGAGTAATGAGACAACATGATCGTAGGAATGCTAGATGAACAATTGGTGTAGCATTGTCGATGTATATTCATCATGAATATAATCTCTTGTATGTCTAGCAAGCTGCAGCTCCAGTCTCTCTGGGCGTAATGCGCATGTGTCAACTCGAAACTCTCTGAGATATATTTACATTATTATGATTATTACTATTTTCATTGTGAGTGCAATGTATAATTAATTATGGCTGTTCGAATACATTTCCACCAGTCGTCATCCTGTGATCGCATCATGTTGTTGATCTTCCACCAACGCACGCACAAAAAATAATTATTTTGAATATAGCTTTTTCGGTTAGCTAAATTGAGTTGATTCGCGGTCTCTGGGCCAACATTCTTTGGACTTGACTTATTAATTATATTTTCTCAAATTAATGTTGTACTGAAAACAATGTACCATTGTTTCATCTTATCAAGGTGAATCACATTTTAATTTGTAAAATTGATGCAAATAAGTTTTGACGAACGACGACACAATAATTAGTATGTTCATAGAGTAATGATCTTTAATAAAACTTATCTTGCGCCTTGATCTTTAATAAAACTTATCTTACGCCTTCAACTAATTTATCGTGAAATTAATTGCCTCCTTATTTTAGAACCACTCAACGATGAGTGTTATCATTATCTTATGCACCTTAAAACAGAATAAAACCATTGCACCGACTAGTGATGTGTGGTGTGCAGAGCGTAGGTTTGAGAATTCTCATACATACACACACACACATTCTGGTCTATATACCTTTTTTATTTCTGCTTTTTATTACCTTGGATTCATTTGAGTTTTGCATTTTTAATGTTGGAGTATGCAAGATGATTTCCTTTAAAGATGTATACGACTCGAAAAGATAAATATATAAATCTTATATACGAATAGCTTACTTGATTATCAAGATAACCACTGCTTTTTTTCTAGATACATTTTGTACCTACCTAGTCATGGCAGTACTATACTTACATATACGAGTGTTATACACTCATCAGCCTACTCATTAATAAGGTTAGGATGCTTTTGTGATATCACATTTTTTCATTTCAACTTTTGCTTATCAAGAGATAATTCGTTCATGCGTGATTTCGATAATACACATTTTGTTACGCTTGAAACTGGATGCATATTGATTCGTATTTTATATAAATGCAAATTCGTTGAATGCTTTTGTTTGCTTCAAACTCGTATTCGAGCATTTTTATTCGCATGACTACATATTTCAGTAATTTTATTGTAAAAGTGTCACTTTATAGTTGAAAAAAAACAACTTCTAGGTATTCAAAACCAGAATTCTGTTGCTTATTTCTACAATCTTGACTTATACAAAAATGATCATTTTCGAGATTTTTTTTTTTTCATAATTTTCAAAGTGCAGTCTAACAAGTATGAATTATGACAGCGTATTTATTGAATTAGAACTAGATATTTTCTAATTTCAGGTGCATATTTGCTGTCTTGTTTGTATAGGATTATCTTAGAGCATGAGCTCTTAACAATAAGTTATAAGGTTTTCTATTGTATAGGGAAAGCTCTCGGCCAGGTGGACTGGAATGATTGGGTTCCCTCATGGGTTCCCTCATGGGTTCCCTCATGGGTTCCTTCATGGGTTCCCTCATGGGTTCCCCTGATCGAAAAGAACAAAAATTGGTAAATCGATTTTTTTGACATTTTTCATCAATTCTTCTAGTTCTTAGTACAATAAGTTTGAGGTTTATCCCATTATCCCAAACCAGTACGATCAGTTCAAGATTTTCACAGTCGACTGAATAATTTCGTTTGATAACCCCGTATAACCTAGCTGTTGGTGGGGTCGTTAAGCAACATTAAAAAAAAAAAAAATCCAAGTTTTATTGTGTCAGTCGTTATATATATACGGTATATGACGGTATATATATATATATATATATATATATATATATATATATATATATATATATATATATATATATATATATATATATATATATATATATATATATATATATATATATATGTATATATAATATATATAATATATATATATAGGCCTATATATAGTTCTTACATGCTGATCTTTACGGATGATTCAAATGATCTACCTATGTCTTGACTCTCTCTCTTGCTTGTAATATGATCAGTACGTGACTTTCCTTTCTCTACTCATATTTCTCGCTTGTGACGAATAGTATCAAACAATAAATCCAAGAGCTTGGTGATTGAAAGGATAGCGCGCTTGCTTTTGGTCCTGTAGGTTGACAGGTTGAATATCACCACATTCGAAAGATATACTCGAGCCTTGTAACGCAATGATACACTGATTCCCCTCGACTTTATTTCCACTCACCCTACACCCCTCACCCTGTAGTAGTATTTCTGACCGCTGGAGGGCGCGACCTGGCTGGATTGTGATTGGCCTCTTGTAGCGCTTTCTGACGTTCGGAACGCTGTACTAATTGCAGACTAGGCGAGAGGAGTTCTATTCAATTCACACGCAGGATTTACGTCGTACGAGCTTTGTTGCGGAATAGGTGGCGTATTCTATTTTAGACTTATATGTTGCTAGATCCAGATCAAATCTCACCTATGTCAATTTATTGTTATATATTTGCTCATATTTGGATGCCGATTTTTATTGCCGATATGCTGAATTCTAGAATAATATAATTTAGATAGGATTACGATACGTTTGGGAAGGTTGGGTCGAGCTTTGTTCTAGATGGATTGGGAAAGGATTCCTTGGAAATGAAATATTTGTCAAATTTTCGCTTCAATTTTTTTTTGCATAAATTGACGCGAGCCTAGCTAGCGCGCTGGAGCATAAGGGAATGCTACGCGAGCAGTGCGCCTGCTCCGCACTTGACCACCAACGAAAAGACGTGATTCTAGCATGTGCATTGAATCCAATTATACGTTCAATCACACTCGTTCGGGACAACATGGTCCAGAGAGTCACCACCACAGTTCGGCGTTTGCCTCTAGTCGAGGTGCTAGAACTTTTGATCTACTTGAAAATGCCCATCGAACCATAATTTTGTTTTGAGTTACTATTTGGGCCAGGATGCATAATATCTGGTTTGACCACTCGATCGTTCCGCCGTAACGTCCCAGCAAGTCAAGCCGCTCTACAACTAGCCTTGACCCCTTGACCCTCACCACCTCATAATTCTCTTGAAGCCCGGCAGGCGGTACTAGTGTGAAATAACCCCGCCCCTTTTCACGGTCAACTCAATCTCCATTGGTGGAGAAATACGAATAAACTTTTTAAATAGAATTATCATTGTCGATGTACAATATTGGATGAGTGAACATAAGAAGTGAATACTTCCATTCTCATTTGTATAGTTTTTTTTTTCAATAATCGGTGGGTCAGGTCTCCAACTAACGCCCGAAATTGCTGTGTTTTCCTTGAGAAATTTCGTGCTATTGATTGTGGGATAGGAATTCAGGACCAGAAGTCCAGAAGTGACTCTCAACACCCCCAATGCAGGCACGACATTATGTTTTATTCTAGTTTGGAGTATCAAATTGGTTAAATTAATTGAGCCAGCGACTACAATGACCATAAGTTATACTTACTCCACCTATATATGATCACCATCACCATATGCGGCACCATAGGCCTTAACCCTCCCCTAATCTTTCCCACGAGTCTTTTAATTGTCGTAATTCAAATTCATCATCCTCCGTTATTGCTCCAATAAACTGTTCCCGCGAGAGCAATTCTATCTCAAAAATGAAATGTATTCAAAATGTTGTACGCTGGAAACACATTTGAGGCATACGTTCGTGTGGTTCGCGGCGCATATTCTTTCGTTGTGATCTGTGAATTGCGTTCAATTCAATCGTCCATCAACCGAAAGTTTTTTAATCTTGTTTCCTGGTCACCGAAACATCGAAGCCAGTAGGTTGATATTTTATAGTGGATTTACAGTGCAACCACATAGAAACTTTATTTATTCAACATTTCTACCTATTATCACCGTTATTCTATACATGTGTTTCTAAGTCATTCATTCGGTTTGATTACCACACGGCAATACGTAGTTCGAGTATCCTCCCTTAGTTATACACTGTACAAGCTTCAAATGACTTCGCTTTCGTTGCGCCTTAAAAGTACCCTAAAGTCCATTCATTCATTCAGTATCCTTAATCACGTTTGACCTACGTGTATCCATATCTATACACAATTGTTTTTCAAGGATGTAGATTCTGGTTTACTATAATAATTAGATGAATTTGCAATTCTTGCCATGTCCTCCTTGCACTTGTTCAAAACATGTATTTATCCGATGAGTAATGAGTTTTTCGCAATGAGGATGAGTGACTGATATAGTGTTTTAGACCTTCAACCAGTGTTCGACTGGCAAGTGCCCGAAGATAGGCTACATGCCGATGCCTGTATAGCCTCTACACTCGTCTCTTCAATCTTCCTAGTCATCTTGAATTCTTATATATTCCCTTCACACCTTTTGTTTTGTTGGAACGCCTAGCTCTCGAGGCGATCCAATAGTAGATATCTCTGTCTTTTTCTTTATCGTTCGGTGTTTGGTGTAAAGGTATATTATATATGAAATAATAGATTCGTTTTTTTGTTGGACCATGAAAAATGCTTTATATTTCGTTGCATTAATTAATGGATGAGCGAGGTGAAGAAATTCGTGTTTTTAAATAGATTCAAGCCGCCATGGTTGAATGAGACCGAAGATATAGGTTCTTGTATTCAGAAATACGTGATGAAATATTTCGGTATTTTCTGCTTGGTTATAACATGACTTATATAGAAATGGCATAATGGTCTGTATGGCATAATGGCATAAGTATAACAGTCAAGTTGGACATGGGTTCGAGTACTGCATAGGACATGTGTTTGTGAGAACATTATTCGTGTATCATCCACTCATTCTTACCCCATATAACGTAGTTGTCGGTGGGTTCAATCAAACAATAAGTATAATGTACTGTGAGAATGAATACATGTGAATAATAGTTTTTATTTCGATTGTTTTAATTCAACAAGTCTGCTACAGTGATTGTCAACTCGAATATATTTATGTGGATTGAATGAGTCCAATAGCTTGAGCAATCGGCAACGTCCAGTTTAAGCTGGGAAACCCATTTATTATTGTCATTTATAGTTAAATTAATCAACCAATAGAGTACAGGTGACCAATATCCCATGTTGCTCTTGTTGGACACACTTCAGAGACGGCACGACGAGACAGGAGTATAAATGGGTCATCCCCCATTTTTTTTTTTAAATTACTTCAATGTAAATGTGATTCAAATTTTATTTGAATTTTTGTTACTCTTATACATTTTATGAAGTAACGTGGAATACTATCAACTGCACATGAATTAATTGAATTATTTCACTCTCTGATTGATTGCCGTTAAAATTCCTCGCGGACATGTCTACAACACCACTTCAATGAATCCGTCTTCCTCTCTTTGGCTCAATTGATAAGACTAAACCCGCACCGAGCCTCTCGTTCTTAGTACAGGAGAGATATATGAACATGAAAATAATACATAATGAATTTCAAATCATAATTGTAGCAGATTATGCCAGTCTCAGTGGGCCCCTCTGAAGATGATTTAGCCGATATTTACGCCACTGAAGTATACATACCCAAACACGGCGACATCCTAAGGAATGGAAAGCATATGATAATCACCACAGAGTAACAAGACAATCTATTAATTCACCTGCAAGCAACTTTGACTATCCTCCTAAAATACTATAATTATGCTACATCGACGAATACAGAAAGCAATGAATTTGAGCACACGTATCGGTGTGATTCATGATTCATCAGAATATATATATATATATATATATATATATATATATATATATATATATATCTAGGGGTCGTAAGATCATCCAGTTTCTATAGACGGTATATACCATGAGCCACGCCTCTTGATGGTATGCCTGTGCAATATGTGATGCAACTAAAATGCATGTGCATTACGATATGTGGCTGAAGTGGGTAGAAGAAGTAGAAAGCTATGTACACAGGGTTTAGGGGCACGACGGAGATGTGTAATCAGCACTTTGTTTCAGCTGGATAGGCTTATGAACTGTGAAGAGCTAGGCAAGTTGTGATGGATTTGAGGTCTTTGACGAAAGTTCAAACTTATGCATTCTGCAACGCCAAGTATTAACAAAGCTTGGCTCTTACGTGATTAATTAAAAATGGTATATATATATATATATAATATAAAAATATATATATATATATATATATATATATACATATATTTATATTAAATATATATATATACAGGGCCTATATATATTTATATTTAAATACTAATGCACACATATAGCTGCCATGCAGTATGAGGCATTGGAATGGAAAGAAATGAGAAATTGTATTCACTTCTGTTTAGTTCTTGTCTCTATGGATGTACATCCATCCTCGGAATTCATCTTTGACGTTCTTTTCTTCTCGACTGGCTCCAGCGTTGAATGGGACGTATTTCTTTTTTTCACCAGACTTGTCTATCTGATGATGATTTATGTTGTTTTTTTCGTGACCAGAATAGCTCAAGGACCTCTTTAATTTTGCCCTCTGAATGATTTAGGTAATGTTTATTGTTCAGCTGCAATTTGTAGGTATTGATATGTATCAGATAGGCCTATATATATATATATATATATATATATATATATATATATATATTCGTGATGGTGGCGAATGATTTGAAAAAAAATCTGTAATCATCTCAATTCATTACCAGCACATAAGAAGTTACCGCTACCCTGAGGAAAATGAAAAATCGAAAACATTAATTTAAAAAAAAACATTGCGTCTGTAAGAAATTACAATAGTTTTACATTGGACCTAATTTCAATTATTACCCTAGTGCAAGACTCATTTTGTAAATATCGCTATTGGTTTCGATTACATATTTTGTACGACTTTCGTATTTATATTAATATATATTTTCTATCTCTGGAAATAAAAGCTATACTTCATTATGAATTGTTTCGATGAAACATTGTTTTTACTGCAGTAATTGCGTAATTGCATGATGTACTTCATACAAGGGTCCTAACAACAACATGTCACTGTGAAGTGGCACCACTTTGTTTTCGTTGAAATGTTTCTGGATAAAGAATGGTGAACAGTTGTTTTGTTAATAATACATAAAAAAAGACTACCCTACTAATTAGAGCGATTGCTAACTTAATATTCTATTGTTCTTCCATGTGCTGAAAGGAGTAACCTAATAGATTACTTCTTTCTTTATATTTCCTGGGAGATTTCAGTTTCAGTGGAATAAGTACCGAAATAACCTCAAGAAGCTGTTTATCATTGACTTTGTGTTCAAAGTAGAGGCGGAGACTGAAACCCGCGTAACTTGTCATCTCAAAATGTTAATGAGGAAGATAAAAGTGGGTCGTGATGATGTTCACAAATTGTCTTCAACCGAAACTATCTGCATGTTCACATCTTCCGTTTTATTTTTATTCATGCACGTAAAAAAAAAATATTATACTCTAATTAATCGTTTGTCAGGCCGTTTTTATATCAATACTAAATGATAAAATGATGGAATTCATTACAAGTTATAGCAGAAAGGTAAGATATTTGGAATAAAAACACAATTTCGAGGTTACTCTTCCGAGTTTCTAACCCACTTGAATGTACCTGAAATCACGATTATTGGCGGTTTCGAACAGCGCGCGTGTTTTGTTGATTACGAGACTGCTGCACACCTGAAAGGTGGAATGTGAAATGCATGAGCGTCCCTTACTTTTTCTAACCAAATGTGCTTTTTGAACAGTAAAAGCAAAGTGAATGTATTCACTTATTTGGTTCTTTTACGAGCTTCCTTTTCGTGTATTTTAATTGAGGGAATAGACATTCATAATTATATACGGTATACGCAGGTGAATATTTAAATATAATTATCCAGTAGTCTCTCATATGTATGAAAACGTTATGCAGCCTGATATTAACCTGTATCAGGCACATCGTTCAATTTGTGATACATCCAATTTATTATGAACATTATTTGTTTTTTGACTTTCATTATGGTACTACTGTACATGCTGCACTCACCGAAGTCCGGCGTATACATATTTCGCGTTTACTAAATTATTATGAATAATAATTCACGCATCAGTACTTTTATTGACTTGTTAACTCTTGTATATATAATTATTAGTGAAAAGAAAGTAAAATAGGAAATTTCGTATAAAAGCACCATAAGTATGAATGATTGAGGTAAAATGAAATAATTGCATGGAAACTTTTATTCCATAACTCTTCAAAGTTTTATATCGAATCAATCTTTCAATTATTATTCACTAGTAGGCCTATTACTTGATATCAGACCCTAAGTATTTTTATAGTGGTAAATTTTCAAACATCAAAGTTTTTAAAGCATATCGAAAGTTTTAACAATATACGGTTTTATTATCGGGAAAATAACGCATATACTTCACTTCTATACCATACTTAATATTTCATATACATTTTTCATTTCACTATTTCATTTTTATTTATAGACTCTCACACCTTTCTCATATTATTCTTCATTCTCCCCCAAATAAAGGGTATACAGGCTCTCGCATCAGACCACAGATTCCCATATAGTAAATGTAACATAAATCACTGCTAGTGCTATATAGCTACCTTCTTTTGAATGTCGTCAGTAGGCCTACGGTCTCGAATGCTGTGACTTGCTAGCAGGAAGGACAGATGAGCTTCAAACAAAAGCCTGCTTGCTCATTATTCGAGTATTCACTTCTACAATCGGTAGAATAAGATTAGAATTTCTCCATTCGAGCTGTTATATAGCCGGGACTCGTATTATCACGCGTTGTGTATTAACCTACCTTTCTTTGCTGGAGTGCTGTGAACAGTCTTAACAGAATCTCGAGTGTCCTTGCTGGAGACAGGGGTGTCCAAACGAGTCACACGTCAACTGGGTCAGAAATGTTGCGCAATGCTTGAATAATTATTATAAACAAGTCATAATAAATAGAATTAAAATGTTATATTTATTTATGCCTTTATGATCGTAGAAGTTTAATGTTATTCACCATATATTATTATTTATAATTCTTAGCATACTGTAGTTATGCATCAAATATTATACTTACAAAATGTACACTCAGTACTGATTAAAGATGCATGGATCTGAATTTGTGCAGACAATCTCTTCAGGCTTCAATTGGGAGCTGCAGCATTCTTACACATTCTGGTATTCATTTCAAGTGCTTAGTTTAGGTGATACTGGATGTCGACTATCCCTTGTTTTTTGATGGTCACCATGGTCACCAGCCATCTAGACATATGTTGACTGTTGCACTCTCCAATAATGTCTGTCAAGTTTCCTTATCGACATTTGAAAGCTTATTAACGGATGTTTGCTATCCCTGTATTTTGGAATATTATTTTACCTCACACTTCTCTCATGAGTCTCGACCACCGTCTTCGAATACCAGTTACCGTGCACTAAAGCAAATACAGTTCAACTAAGCAACCTCTTTACTCTAATTAGTGGTGACACTTGAGGGATTTGGTTCCACTCTAAGATTTGCACATACACTATAGTCCTATACCAAGCTACTGTTCTGAATATGATCGTAGTCGACGACATAGTGTTATTGAGGCGGCAACGAAAATAATACATAGTTGTCCCCTACTCTCTCTCTCTCTTTATATATATCTCTCTGTCTTTCTTTCATTCTCTCTTTATCTGTAGTTTAAGGTGTTTTGTTCCCAAGTGGAAAGCACCAGTTACAAAAAAAGATGTGTATACGGACACATTCAACAAAAAATCTGTTCTTATTTACTAGTCGAGTGGTGGGCTCTTGTTGACTGTTTTAGCGATTATTCAGATTTGAAAAATGGTTTAGTCAGAAATCGAAAACACTCGGTATGAAATGCAGTCTCAAAGTTGAGAATATTGTATTCGATCAAAATCGTGGCTAGAGGGCTCAACGCTTTTGACAGCATTTGTTGCACAGACAATCAAGGAAAAATTCTTATTTTCTATTAATATGCCTAGTCATACCTTCCAGCACAGACACATCCTCTTATTTCAACATTTTAAATTAAAACGAATTAAAATATTTCCCACCGCAAAACACAATCATTCCATACTTTTTTTTTGACACCGTTAATCGGTTTCTTATATTCCCTATCTAATTGTACTATCCGCCTCCTCCTCTCTCGTACAAAATTATTGTTTCATTACGTTACTGGCCTTTGGCGTCTAATTTTCTTATTATTGATCCTGTTTAAATTTGATTGTTGTTTTGCCCTTAACCATATTTCTTTGCAGTGGTGATAGACATCCCACTACCCCCTCCCCATCCCCCCCGCCGCGGCCAAGGTGTGAAAGCCCCCAGGCAGCAAGGCAATGGCCGAACCACATTATTAACACTGGGAGAGTGGCGTTGGAGCGCACTAGGGGTCTGGGGGTCTGGGGCCTGGGCTTGCTAACAAAGGAGCGCAGACTAGAGTATAGGCATTCTGCATTTGTGGCTTGGATTAGTACACGCATACTTAGCACCTCGAATGACGGCGAGCATGGAGCTACACTTCATTTATGTTGAAGAGAATATAAGAAATAGAACATGGTGTTTCTGTTGTTTAGTATCATTACTGTGGTATTATCCGTGGGACGGTGTTCGGATTAATAAAATTATCACAACTTCGTGAGAGACTGATCCTCCAGAGAGTGTGTAGATGCTTTCCGTATAATAGTATACTTGAAAGTGCTGGTGGTTTGTGTCGGAAAATAACGAGCGACTAAGCGAGTCATCATTTTATCAAGTTATACAATTATTATTTATTTGGGGAAAAGGGGGCCAAATTGCAAGTTCCAGATTCAGTCTTCATCCAATCAAACGAAGACATAGATTCATGCTGATGTATACATCTTCTACCTTACAGATCAAATTATTTTCATCTGCTTTCGAATGAGATGATAAGCAAGTGTGTTTTTGCATTATTGTTTTATTTAGTTGGTTTTTAGAGCGACCACGTGCTAGTCTCCCTACACCATTTGTCTACTAGGACATTATCTAATTGTATGTATGTATTCATGTATTTGTAGTGTACACCTATTCTTACACGCATTCCATTCTAACATGTTTTTTTAAGGCTATAATTTTGATCGAAAAGTCTTTGCAATTTCTAATTTAAATTCACATACTCAGTTTTTGAACACGAGTTTCTTGAAGATGCTAGTGGTGAGAATAAGTGTGGGTGCGTGTATAGCATAACTACATATTATCTTAATTGTTTCTTTTCGTAGAAAAAAAAGTTCGTACGGAAAAAAGCGCTATATAAGTTAGTATATATATATATATATATATATATATATATATATATGGTTCGTTTCCCACGTATTTCTGTATAATACTGTCTAAATACGAGTGGGACAGTAGTATACCCTAAGGTTAAATTAGCTTAAATCCTCGAGAAATCATGGAAAATATATTATGTCGCTAATATAGAATATATAGGTTCCATTTCCCACATATCTCTGTACATTCCATCTCTTAAATACGAGAGGGGACAGTAGTATACCCTGAGGTTAAATTAGCTTGAATCCTCGATAAAACATGAAAACTAGATTATGTCGTGTCAAGCTTGTCGAATAATATTCTAATCATGTGTTCTCATTTTTCTCTGTTTCCAGCTTTAGGATAGACAACACAGATCACATCTTTGATGTGAACATGGGTAAAATCCCGTTCGAGTACGATCAAGTGAATATCATTTGCCCGCTCTACGAGTCGGACTCGAAGGAGGAAAAAGAGATGTACATCATTTATATCGTAAGTAGAGACCTGATTTCCAACTAGCCGTCGAATCACTTGAACGTATATGATCATATCTAATGAAGTATATAATTATTATATAAAGTCTTCTTGTAGTAGAGAAGCAACGTAGACCACTGAGTCGTGCCACGTAAGTGAAATAAAAACATAATATCGTGTATTTTATCCATGATAATCACCTATAACATACGTTTCGATTTTTTAAAAAATCCTGTTGAAGAAATTCAGTATGACTGCATACGCGTGCTCAGGACATTTCAGTAGGTACGGCCAATAACAAAAAATTGTAAACACATTTTCTAGAAAAGCTATATATTTTTCCAAAATAAACATGGTCAGATGTTGGCTCATTGTTATCCCTAAATGCTCTCTTTGTGGATTATGATTATTGTTTGCTTAACGACCCCACCAACAGCTAGGTTATACGGTGGGACGAATGAGCAGGTGAGATGAAACTATGAAGTGACGATATGTGAAAGGACGATTACAAGAACTCGTGCCTTATGCGGGACTCGAACCCACGCCCAACGGTGACTTCAGTTTCTGAAGCGGTGCCTCAGCTGACCGAGCTACCAAGAGTAGCTCAAGAGTAGCTTTGTTAATGGAAACATAGACATAGATCATATGTTCATTTCCTTTCAAATACTGAATTACCAACATTGCAGATGAAATAATTGCTCTGAATAATAATCGTGGCTACACACGAAAAACGGAGATCAAGCCAATAACGTACACAATCACGAGCTGATAATGGGAGAAATTTAGATTTTGCCCAGCAGGGAGTTCTGTGGATAGATTCGTAAGAATTACGCATTGGTGCAAGATATGTTATGTGATATTCATGGAGACAGTTAAGGATAACATATTCAGTGTAACCTTCCTTGTGGTGCAAGGTACGACCTGGGCCGTATCTCCGTCCATTAAGTGTAGGCCTAAATCCTTTTATCGAATTCACAAATAAATTCAAATATACCGCACCATCATTGTAGGGCCTATTGAGTATTGTATTGGAAAGTTTGGAAGTTTTAATCGAAATAATGACACTTCCGTGTTTACCATTTCCCTATTTGTATCCTTGATTGATCTCATCGGTTTCAAGTCTCGGTAATGAGGCAGTTGTATTCAGAGAATCTGGTCCATACATTGAGAAAGAATCCCGTGTTTATCATCATATAATATGCAATGCAGTTCTAACTCCATTGCGTGATAACTTGGTGAGGCAACACTCAGGACTCAGGATTTACCTACAGGTTTTAGCCGTCGTGTTTACAATGTTTTTCTTCTTAGATTAAGATTGAAAAGTCGTTCTTCATAAATGCATTATTACACTATCTTCATTCGAGATCGTAGATCCATCTGACACTATATGAGGTTAGATGAACTTTACCTAGATACGTAGTAGGTCGCTCACGTGACTTGACCATACACAGGAAAATACAGTTCAAAGGGCTCATTTCATATTGTTGAGCTTAATCTGTATGAAAAAAAACATTGTCAACATGATAAAAAGCATTGTTAACATCTAGCTAACATAAATTTGTCCCTTTTTAAGTCTTCGTCGAAGTGTATCAGACGAAATGAGTTTCACCCACTTTTAGCGACCGGATGCAGTATCGAAACGAGTCGCCCTTAAATCTTATTGCAACAGGAGATTATCTTGCTTTTCCTCATATTTGGTTAGGCAACGTAGGTTTTCAATTTTTCTGTGCAGGTAGCTTATAGCGAAAGCTACCTCATACGCGGCAGGCTGGGTGTTTTAATCACAATAACATTATTCCAACCATGTGTTCAATTATTCATGTGGCGATTTGTTTGTTCAGGTATCCAAGGAGGAATTTGATTCTTGTCGAATCACAAATCCACATCCCCGGATTATTGCGATGTGTGATAAACCCACGGAATATTTGTATTTCACCATTACGTTCCGATCGTACACGCCCCAGCCTGGGGGACTGGAGTTCCAACCGGGTCGGGATTACTATTTCATATGTAAGTACTGATAATGGAAACAGGAACAATTTCACAAATAAATATTGATGAGCAGTTCTGCATGGAAAACGATTTAGGTTAGAAATAAGTTTTTGTCTACTGACGTATATTTTAAGAGAGAATAGATTCAATATTTTGTTTGTTTTCTAATAACTGAATGTTTTATATTGTTTTATGAAATATGCTACATGATTGATAATTCGTGTACTTTGGTAGTCTTGAGGTATTAATTAAGTGACCTCGAAAACTCATGCCTATTGGATAAGGTCATGCGATCGTACACAAAGAGCTTTTTGTCATAATTCACTTTAATTGACAAATATCTGCCTATGTGCCTAATACTCAGAATTGATGTCACAAAAGTGTTGTTGAATCTACTTTTGTTCGGAAGTAGTGAAGAGGTGATCAGTGATCATGTATCTTAACTAAACCAACCATAATCAAAAGGTCATATATTTTTGTGATCCAGTAAGGTTTGCACGAGACTTGATAAACTCTTTTATGGAAAGTAGGCAAGCTAAGTTAACTGCACTGCAACTTGTTTCCAATTCCAAAATCACTTGTTTAGGAAAGTGATACTGTCCTTCTTGATGCTATAAGCTGCTCGAGAAAAAATGCTCGAAAAAACTGTTGGAATAATGAACTGTTATATAATAATAGTGGTTTATGTTGATATTTCGTTCAGCCTGGAGGCGGGAGTGAAGGGGAATCTTCCCCCCTTAAAATGCTATTAATCACATTTAAATATATTGATAGCATCAATTTAGTAAACCAGCAACTTGTATCCTTAAGTTGAATGATCGAATCTGATCTGACCTAACCTAACCAGGCCCAGATGTATGCATAGGCTAACTAGGCTATAGCCCAAGGGGCGGGCGCCTGCCCCCAAAGAGCCCTTACTTGAGCTATATCACGGATACATTAAAAAATCAATAGAAATCAAATGGAAATTCACAAAAAAAAAAAAAAAATGAGCAGCAATAAGTATGTTAGAGGCACTTACTACATACTAACTTCGAAGCTTATTTTCGAAAGATATTCTTTTTATGTGTTTAGGGAGGTATGTTTCAGAAACTATTGATGCCAGAGGGATGGAATTTTTCATGTTGATTGCTGTTTGTATTTTGTATGGACTGACCCTCTCACAAATGTGTGACATTGTAAATCAGAAATATAAAAAAATAATTTCACATTACAAATGTAGTACAAAATATCAGAGAAATCACATTTATTCAAAAATTCATGATAAAAGAATATATGTATTCATTCGTGTGTTCTCCTTAGGCAGGAGTGACAGTTGTTTCCACTCAAGGCAAAATGAGTAAAAATATTGTGTTTCCCAAGCTTGAACCCCATCGATGCTTCTAATTCCTCTTATTAATTATTTCTGCGTGTTTGCAGCCACATCGTCCAGCAAAGACTTGAACCTGAATTTGGGTGGTCGGTGCCTGACTCACAACATGAAGGTGGTGTTCAAAGTGTGCTGCACTGCAGACAGCCACTATAGCCACAGTAAGTACATCAACTTATCTGCGTCAGATATTGATCGGGAAAAAAATCCAGATTGTAAATCTTGACGTAGGAATAAGCTTCTTCAAAACCTACACCTTGAATAGTTACTGACCAAGAGTAGCTCCCTTCAGGACTCCACATTGTACAATTGATCAGTATAAGTTTTATCATATTACAACTGTTCGATAGTTTCACTGATTGTGACAGCAAAGTTCAACTAACTTTTTTTCACTAATTTCCTCATTGGCATGTGACGGTCTCTCATAAGCCTTGGCTGGCTTCACTGATGTTGAAACAATGCTCTACTGCAGGAGATATCACTCCAGTGAAATTGGTTAATGAAGTGATTGAATTGATTCAGTGTGCATTCTGATGCAGAGTACGATTCAGCCAAGGACGTGATAGTGATATTCTCTGCAGCAATAGCACACTCTTATCACAATGGAGGTTGCTACAGTGGTTGTTAACACTGCAGTAGAGTTTTCCTCGGGTGTAACAACTCACTTCAGTTTTGCAGATCACGTTTAGTGATGTCAGTCTAGGGTGGAGAACCCTGCAATCACTGTGACAAATACAGATATAGCTTCCATGAGTTTGTATGCTCATGTATGCTCATGTATGCTCATGGCTGCTTTGAATTGGGGTATTACGAACGTTGTGCATTAAATCATCCGATATCAATCTCCCCAACATCTCTTTTTGTTGTTCACTGAGACGCAATCTGTGTCTTGTACAGTTGTTTCCTTCAGTAGTATTTGTGACAGTAAATCTAGTTGATCATGATTTTTTTCTCAATTAGAGGTAAGCTACAGTGCTTATCAATTTATATTTCCAGGTATGAATTCAGAGCTGCGTACAGCAGCAGGTTCGAAAGAACTCCATTTGAAATATTCTTGTGATGCTTGTAATGCTTGTAATGTAGACCCATTTGTAATGTTTTAATCATGGTGTTATGTTCCATGTATAACGTGTCCCATGCGTGACGGGTAAGCTTCCACCCTCGGTGAAAGTTTTGTATCCCCACCTAACTAGTAAATACTAAATAGTAATTGTTTTGTAACTCTATTTTTCTTGCTGTGGTTACAGCCATTTCCAACCGACTGCCGAATGCTACTGCCAATTCAACTACTCCCACCATGTCTGTCTCGACATCAACATCAACAACTACCACAACAACATTACCAACTACAGTCAAACAGATATCATACAAGGATCTCGATTTGTCCAATCATAATGTCAAGTCGACCACCAAAAAGACAAGTACGTATTCTGATCTATGTATTCTATCAATTTTGATATATTTGGTGTCAATTGGCATATAAATTATTATTGAAATGTGGATATAAAATATTATGATTGGAAGCCATTGCATCGGGACAATTTGCCAGGCTAGCTTCATCGGCGGGGTCGGACAATTTGCCAGGCTTAGTTTGGGAGGGCGGACAATTTGCGAGGCTGGTTTCAATAGTGTGAATAATTTGACAAGCGTTTGCGTATGGATACTCTTGGAATTGGAAGAGTTGGAAAAAATGCGCAGTTTGAAATGCATTATTCAGTTGGTCACCATCCATGCAATGCTATAAGTCAGAAAAACACATTTTATTCAATTGTAAGTATAAACTTATAATTGAATATAATTATTATGTGTTTGATTTATTTGATTCAAATTATGAAATAAAATATATCATTGGAATGAAGAATTCATCTCAAGATTGATCTAATCTCTTATACGTCTCACATGGAAAACATTTACAGTATATTATATTACTTCAAGTTCAATATATATTTCACTGTTAACTTGTGTTACAGTTATATTGTTTTTCAGCCTGATACAACTGATATATAAATATTATGTTACAGTTAATTTTATTGCCTCTATGAATAACATTTATCTGTACAATTTATTCGCGTTTTGAAAATGAAAATGAACACGAAGGTACTTATCATCCGTAGACTTTTGTTTTAGCTAGAATTAATTAAATTGCAGATATATATATATCGACAGGGAAAATCCCATTTCAGACCGCTTCATAATCCCAATCACAAAACAACTCTGAACCAATTTGGATTACTATTCATTTTTGTGGACTATCATAAAATAATTACAATGTCAATATGTCAACTCGGTTTTCCTCTAAATGTTCTTATTAGTAGTATCAAAAATGTAAATGTTTCAATGTTTGCTCAACAATTTAGTAGGGCCTACCGTGAAGTTGAAAATTTCATCAACCCTGTGCGTACACGTTATTTGCAAAAGTTGTAAGTAGAGTTTTGATCGTGACTTTCGTAAAAGGTACTCAAAGAAGAATCTGCGTCCATCATACGAATGTTTTAAATCTACGCTACAGTGAATTTAAACTCATCCTTGAGCAGATAACTATTTGAATGCGGAAAAAAGCACCCAAGCTGCTAACTAGTATTTAGTAGATGGTGTTCTGATTTTTAGAAGTTTCGACATTTTGCGTAGTATTTTCTAAATAGCCATTGATTGGGCATGGTAGTTATTTTTTTAACTGTATTTCAGTCGAGAATATTCCATTGAAACATGATATAATCCAACTATATTAGTAGTCGCCTTGCTTTCATCAAGGCCTGTTTAACAGCGTTGCCAAGATAAGCCCCGATAACTCTCAATTTTCCATATCCAATTGAAAGTTTCCATCCCGTTGGTGTGTGTAAGGGACAGATGAAAATTAAGAACAGCTGTCAAAATTGATGAGTGAATCATAAAATAGCTTTATTTCAAGTTAATAGCCCAAGTTAATCAACAAAAATGAACTTCAACAATTACTACATGGAAAAAACTAACCGAACTTTCCACTGAACATGATAGTGTTGTGCAAAGTGAATATTTACTTCGTAAAAGTCAGTTTTTGATTGTGACTTTCGTAAAAAAGTCGTATTAGGATGTACCCGCCTCGTGCCCAGGCAAAACACTCCACGATGGAATATACATTAATTTGAAACATAATTTTAGTATCATTATTATTGAAAAATTAGGTTTGGTACTAAATCATGCTTTATTGTTTCTAAAACATTTGAATCATTAATTGAGCCTGTGATATTTTGTTACTAATCATCACAGCCGTGTTCACAGTCAACTGTGTTTTGCATGTTTTTCTCCAACAGAATAACATTTGACAAATGAGCAGTTTTCAGTGCATCAGGCAAATGTGATAGGCCCACATATAGTGCGCCTGCGTCTGATTACAAAATCAAAATTGTTTAGCCGATGGATTTTCCACCAGGAAGTTTTCTGAAAGAAACCCGTTCATGTACCAGACAATACATGATTACTCATTCCTCTTTACATTTTACATTTTTGGATAAAGTCACAGTTCCTACAATGAGGGGAAAATCACCAAAAACAAACTTTTAAATTACTTAACTTTTTTCTACTTGAACAATTACAAAACCCTTGTGAAAAACAAACTTGAACTATTAACAGGATGGTTTACATGTTGATGAAAGTTTTTTTTGAGGACAAACTTGCACAATACCAAGTATATCAATGTAATAATCTTACAATGTATGCATTATTACCAACGTGTTCTAATTGTTTGATTTATTTTACAGATGAGTATGACAAACATCCAAACGAGGTTGTCAAGAACGAAGAGTTGACCTATAACGGGGTGCGGGGTATCAACAGTGGCATGCACTGTTGGCTGTTGTTGCTCCTGACATTAACAGTGCGGCTAGTTGGGCGATGAAGCAACTCTGCGCTTCTCTCTGTATCATAACTGTACATTATTTATACATGCCGTAAATACTAGCAGGAATCGCTAGGCAAGGGAAGAAGACAACCCCTCCTCACTATTTATGTAGATGTTTATTTATATAAATATAAATATACATATATATGTACACACACATACATATTCTGCCAGATACAAGAGCCGAGTGAGAAGAGTCGTGATTGACCACTATGTATCACCTGTGAGACCCATCACTGCAAACTTCTCACCACATAAGTGTTTAACATGCCATGCTCTAAACAAGACTATTTGATGATGGCCGGTTACATAATGCCAAAGCTATATATATGGGAGTGTGTGTGTGTGTATGCCTATATATATATATATATATATATATATATATATATTTATATATCTACATATATATATATATATATATATATATATATATATATATATATATATATATATATATATATATATATATATATATATATATATATATATATATACTTGCCACCATACAGAGGTAAGAATATATACTATGTTCTTTCTTTTTGTTTCCTTGATGGTTATAATGTTTGTAATTCTGTGATGAGAGTTGTCACCAATGAAGGTCGACTTATTGTTAAGAAAATCAACTTGTCTAGCCTGTACAAAATATACAAAGAAACATTATGTAGTTATTGTGGAGATATTTTGTATATTATTGTGTCTCTCTGCATATATACGAGTGTCAGTGTAATGATAAATTAAGAAACGACGGCGGTGAAAAGACTGATAAACGTCTCATTCTCGGGCTCACGAGAATCGATGCAGGAATCGCCGATCAAAACGGACTAAATTATAATATTCTTTCGAAGAATATCCAGTGATAAAAGGCTGAAGAAAGATCAAGTGACTATTAGATACCATATTATTAATGACGAAACATGCTTTTTATTGTATATTATCCATCCTATAGAAGATATATATAGAATATTGTTTATTTTATTTATTTAATATCTGAACTAGTGACCAGTTCGAATATGTCGTTTGTTTGATAAAAGTCTCCCATTTAAAACCATGATGGTAAATATTGCCGAGTATAGAGAAGTTGTGGGGTGTTAATATAATAATGTCAACGACCATGATCATATCATCAGTCATCAATTACTGGGTCAAGCTGTAACCTGTAGTTGTAGAGGATGAAACTGTCGATATTGTATGCCTGTAATTACATGGATGTTAGAATGAATGATGCATTGCAAATGATATTTGAATGTATGATTGTAGGCTGTGTATGCCAAAACTTAGACAACTATGTTGTGATAGTTAGTAGGTATATTTATAATAAATAAGTGGTTGTTAACAAAGTACTATTTCTTGTAAGGATGTTTCAGGAGTTGCGTTTAATTTTTAATCATTTTTTAAATTTCGGCAAGCTAAGCAGCAAATTTACTGTATCTAGATTAGTCTGGATGACACATGTTCCGTTATCATTGCATGCAGTATATGTGTTCCTTTTGGAAGCGTAGTAGTTTCGAGTACTCTGAAATAGTTTGAGCTATTTGAAATACGTAGTTTCTGAATCTGAAACTTTGATGTCACAATCGATGTGGCTAAATGTGATGACATCTCTCTGTCTCTCTTCCTCCCAAGATTCAACGTCTTGGAGCTAGTGCGATAATATTATTCTTTACTTTTACTGTTCCTATTTATCTTGCAATTTGGATTGTGACTTTTAAAAAATGACAAACGTGTAAAACGTGAATCCTGAAATAAACTGTAGATTGCCTTGTTACAGTGTATGGACCTGTTTTAGGACTATTATAGAGGTACCGTATTCACTATGAGATTATAGAATGATATATCTTATACACACAATAGTAGAAACATTTTAGCAATCTTTTGTGAAAGTTTCAACTCTCTTTTCCATTTGTTGTTAATTGCTACACGCTTTTGTAAATAACCAACTCTAAGATGATAGAATCGGTGCTTGCCAAAGTGAACCGTGAATATCCCTTCGTATGAAATTATAGAAATGTGCATCACATCTGTGTCTAGAGAATACCTTTGTATGTTTGGCCTGTGTAGTTTACAGTGGTTTGGTATACCAAAACATTCCGGTGGAAATTATCGATTGGTCTCTATAAATACCAAAATTGGTTTCATTGTCATTCGTTTGAAAAGTGTGTCCGGTCCAGACAAGAGATGTGAAATTCTCAGTTTGGAACTCTTTGTGATTTACAGTTGGATTCGTGCCTTAAAATATCTCTCTTATTCTACCCATGTTAGTCAACATAATGTATTTGATATTTGTAACTACTACACAGGCCAGACATGCTGCAGGTTTGGATTAAATCAACACAATGCGTTGCGGTTTTACTTTCGAGAGCTGTCGTAGAGTGACAATACAGTATTGAAGATATTGATGTGATAGCAACTCCAGACTCCATGCTAATTTCAACTTGTGTTAGATATACTGGGACATACATACTAACTGTTTATATCTTGACAACTTTCATCTATGACAGTCTACAGCTAATCCTACAAATGAACATGCATTTGGTGATGCTAACGTACAGTTTAATTGTATAGAGTCAAACAATTATTAGTTGTGCTATGTAATTATGTGTACATAATGGTATATGAGTATTTAAGTGCCATAAATGGATAATATGTTTGCTGTATTATTGTTTTCCACATATAAAACAAACACTTGAAAAGCACATGAAAATATATTTCCCCAAAAAAATGAAACTTTTTGATTGCTGAAACAGAAGGTGAAAACTATTAATCTGAGACCTTATCTCAAGTAGAATGCCATAGTTTTTACTCAACAAGTTGGTTGCTGAATATATCTTAGTATAATGTGTTATTATGTCATCTTGATTACAAGCCAAGCAATATCATAGTAGCCAGTTGTCCTAATCAATGGAAGCTCTTCAGCCTCTTTGGTTAAATGTCAATGAAATAATCTCACATAAATTGTTAATCTGTTTTCATAGACAATATTTCTGCCTGTAATAATGTTATGTAGTCCTCCCCACCCCCCTCCACCCTACACCGCCACCATAAGAGTAAATCATTCTACTAGCCCAGTTTGCCCTTTGGAAATGTATGTTTTGGCCTATTGCAATGTGCACTTACAGTCAATCTGTACTCTAAGATGTGCTAGCATTCTGTGCCTTGGGACATGTTGAATCAGCCAATACTATTGATATGATCTCCCACTTGGCGTTTTATAGTCTCGTCACCCCATTGACCAGCATACCATCATTCAAACATGGTTATTTCAGAGCTCATTGGGAATTGATTTCTTTATGCTATATAGGTCACACCTGACCATGTTGCAAAGAATTGAAAATTGAACCGTGATTCAACCACAACTCCCAGATGCGAGTAAAACATTTTGAAATTTCAACATATTCTAGTTGTCCATTCAATGCTTGAAATGATAATTATGGCGTGTTCATTTGTATTCTTGAACTTGTCATCATTGTCCAAGTATAAGCATTGTTGGATCAGCTCTTGAAAGGCTCTGTTAATCATCCCCCCTTGTGAATATACATGTATACTCTTGGACTTATGTTACCATGCCACATATCCCCCCCCCCCCCCCCCCCCCCCCCCCCCTCCCTTCCTACTCTTTCTGGTTGCTGTAAGACAAATTACTGTGTGTTGTAATGTTGCTATGGACCATGTCAATAATGTATCAACTCTCCGTTCATTCCTCTTCTAATAATTCTGCAGACTTTTTGACATTATTTTGCTTGTATTTGATCAGACTAATGTATAATTGAAACATTTGCTTTTTTTGGTATACATGGTTATAAGTGTCTGATTTCTAAATTATTAGAACTCGAGCAAAAGAGTTGTTATTTCTCGATTTGGTTGTAAACTTAGTGTGATGAGATTTGCTTTTCATAATATGCAATGCCCCATAATAATATTCAAAGAGAAATAATTATTATGCATTGTCAAAAATATGCTATTTAAATGCATTTTCATATTTTTGGTAGAATAATACTGACACTAAACTAAGTAAAATCTCTCCATCAATCATCTTCTGACAGTCCAAAACATTCCATTCCCTGAGCATAGATCTGTTAATTATGTTGATTTTAGCCAGCCCTAAATTTTGTTTCCATTGCTTAACTTGGTCTTCTATCCATTATTGGTTCTATTGTCTTTCATGTTGAAAGATGAAAGCAATGATGGCCTACTAAAATGAATCTTTTCAAAACAAGTCATTCTCATCCACATTATTAGAACAACAATGATTTCTTATTGTAAATTCTTGTAGTATCAGATTATCAAGAACCAAAATTGTGTTCAATAGTCAGATTTCATAGTATCGCTCAAAATGCCAATAAGCTGCAAGCAATGCCTAATTGATATAATACCATTGCATCACTTCAATTCTTTCATAGCTTTCCCTTCCTATTTTATCGGCTCTATACTTTCATGTTTGATTCATGTGAATATAAAGAATTTATAATACATACTGTATATCCTTGAAACAATCTTCCCAGGTTTGATAATATGAATAGTGTAATTAATTAAATTAAAAAATAATTATATTATAAATAATATACAATCTGTGTGCAGATAGCATTTGTGTAGTGAGTTATCAATTCGTACACTGTATGTTTTTCCTGATATTTATATTCGGCACCTTTGTCACTATACACCATACTACATGATGGGAAATATTTTATAACTGACTTTTGTACAGAATAAAATATAATTATCGTAACGTGAATTATATGTGTTAATCTTGTTGTCTTCCATCCTCTTCCCACTAGTCCTTACAAAGAGCACATCAATGAGATCCCAATTCAGTTAGTAGTGTAAATGTATATTAAAACCCATCACTTTCAATTACTCCTATAAATGAATGGTCTACCAGTACCATTAGTACTTTGTTTTTCATTATCAATACTAATGCAATTCACATTGGTCTATATTTTTAATAGTGCAAACTTATTGGACTGATACCCAAAAATGCAATACATTCCTGAGTATAGATTGTACGTAATGTCTAAATATTGAAGTGAGATTTTTGGGAGTCCATGTGAGCGGGTGAATCGAAGCAATCTCGAATAGGACTCGAAACTAAACACAAATCTATTTATACAACTGTGCCCAAAGGAGCACTTCGACTGCCTGCCTGCTGCTATTATTGCATTACTAGTTTTGATCTTCAAGCTAAAACTATTCTTTTCAATTTCAAGCAGATGCAACCACTTCTGATGAAACACAATATTTTCCACCAAAAAAGTTTGAGTAATGGTAATATCTATTATTTTTTTCCAAATGTTGAATTTCAGTATAGAAAAATAATTATGAAGCGAAATTCTTCTGTTTTTAATTCGATGAGTGGGACAACAGGTTATTAGTAACAGTTCTATTACTGCTAGGCCTAGATATTATCTAATATAATTAATTGAACCAAATATAGATTTTTAGATAGTTTCGTTTTGAAAGATGCAAACTGTTGCAGACTAGGATTCAAAACCCTATTTTACAAAACAATCTTTGGATTAGGCCTACTCAACAGACTGTTGATACAGTAGATAATAAAAATCAATTATGTTCAACCTTATTTAAATGTTCAAATATTCGGAATAAATCTACTGTGTAGGCGTACTAAACTCTGAATGGCAGAGGTATTTTAACTTTGTTATTGTCGTCAATTCAAGTACTTTCAATTATCAGTATTTCAAGTATCATTTCAAGTACGCACTACATCTGATTTCTTTCGAAGATTTACAACATATTTTCGGAAATTCTCAATAACCATAATTTTGTGAAGAATTTTTATTTTCATGAATGTGGTTAATTTGACAATTCTTTTTGTTATAACTTGAGATTCTTACAATCTTACATTAGTTGGGATGTGTAACACTAATTAAACTGCTATTGTTTGAACAACAGCATAACCCATGACCAGAAGCCTTTCTATAATGTTTAAACCCCATAGAAATTAGCGGGACGCTTTCATCAAACATATTTATCGCCATCTTTGTTCACCGCTGCCATCTATCAGTATTCGTGAGAAGTAGATGTGAATTACCAATAGCGGACTGATTTGACTTTCCTCGTGGCTAAATGTAGAACTACTTCGGTGCAGTTCAACACGCTGCAGACTTCATAACAGGTATAGCTGTGAAGGTCATGTCATGCTTTGACAGGATTGAAATTATTTGATATCGCACGTGAAGTGAAAATAACGTAGCGGTTTCATGTGAATATTATTGTTCATAATTATTGACGTGGTTTTTCGACAATGTGACACTGCTCCAATTGACTGAAACGTTTGAAAGCTTCAACTGATTTGCTGAGTCATGTGGACAAGTTTAAACTATGACATCATTTTTGACAAATCGTGTTGCTCGCTGTGCATCATTTTGTTGAATTATTTTACCGCCTGACGTCGTTCAGTGTCAATGGGCGTGCATTAGTTTTACGACGTTTGACGTGTTCGTAGTACTGATGATTGTTTATTTGGTTTTGATTGTACCATAATAATAATCTTTCAATATGAATGAATCGGGGATTGACTTGGAGTTTGACATTGCCGCACTGTGTGCTGAAGAATTGGACTTTGATTACAATGATCTCTTACATGACGAGCCTATGGACAGCACGAATATACATCAAGATTATATGTTTTATGAGCTCAAGTCGAAGACAATTCCCGAAAGGTAAGTTGCCGAACAATAACTAATTAATGCTTACTGCATAATAGTATATATGCAGTTGCCTAGTCTACAGTCTAAACATACTAGATCACCTACCACTTGAATAGCGAGAATTACAAGACACATTATTAGACATCATGATCATACTAGTAAATACAAATGATACCTCTAGGTCTACGCTTTCCGTAGACATGTGGTTTTGAGTTTTGACAATGTCAATCTAAGGTGTGAACCACTGATGCCTATGCTCATCGCCCGAGATTATCAAATTCTAATATACCATTGGTGAATTTGTAGTGACCCTCACCTAACCACATGAAACATATTATACCACTTGATGAAAGTGCACGAAACACTTTCTATGAAGTTACAAAAAAAAAAAACGGACCCATCAATACAAACAGCTGTCAAAATACAGACGTCGAACCAAAAAACATCATACTAAAGTGTGTTTGAACACTTTTGACATCTTTTATAAAATCAAAAACCAACAATCCCTATTTGCCATAACTGTTACTGATAGATATAAACAAGATCTATCAGAAAACACCAATTGGCTGAGATAAGGGTAACGGCTTACTAACCAAATTAAAATATTATTACTATAGATGTTTTTCATCATTTCATTGAGGCGAGAAGTTTACCTAAACGTACCCTCTGGGGTTGGCAAATCTACCGACATAAGCAAAAACGTCACGCGTCTGCAATAATCTGAATAGTATTAACTTTGAAGCTCGCATGCAGGGGACTTATTCCTCGAAATGTCTATTGTTTAAGTTTTGTAATGTAATACAGAAAATTATGTAGATTTAAATTAATAATAGGTAAGCCTATAGGAGAACGATAAAAATGTACCGGTATCCATAGCTTGTAGGAACTTCGATTTAGGCATAATGGTGGGAAACACTTATATTATGTGAGAATAGGAATAGTTTAAATGAGTTACTATTATGCATTTCTACTGACGGGTTGACGTTTCCGATCATTCGTAGTATCAGGCACTAAGGACTACTGTCCGTCAGAGACATGTCCATGTTTCCATGCAGAATCGGTATTCGGTAATGCAAAGGCCCACGTCATGACTGATGGTTTCTGGAGGACAAATAATTAATTATAATTTCCGAAATTGAGATGATGCCTGTAATTTTTCTCTAAAATAAGTGAAATGAATATCGTCATTATTAAAATCTAGTTCAACTCAATAATAGACTATGAGACCAATACTAGGAAATTTGAATACGGTGCACCGTAACAATTAATTAGGCACCGACACTGCCCCAGTTATGATTGAATTATGTGCCTATTAGTATTGTAAAAACTCAACTACTTCAACAATGCAATATTTAGTTGGATTTATCACTTTAACGATGAGTATGTAACTGGAAATCGATGAACATAGGGTCCATTAACTTGGCTCCCCCACGTATGAAATTCGTGATAATGAGACAGCAGTAATATTATATTTATTTTCACGTTGTTGATTTGTTTAAATCAGATTATTTTAGACCACGACCGTTTATTTCCCACTGTCTAACTCGAATATCAGAATGACCATTCATCTCGTCTTCCTTTATCTAGGCCTACTCATTTATCGTTCACGGACGACAGTACATCCTACATCATGCGTACAATTGAACCAAACGTATATAAATGATTAATGAATATGTGCAGAGATAGCGAGATCACATTTAGTCATAATATTGTTCACCTCATGTACGTACTAATATTAACAAGAAATACTTTGGCTCAAATTATTATATAGATGTAGGCCTATAATTTCTGTCAATTATTCATCAGTAAATAGCATTATCCATCTAGAAAGAGAAAAACTACTTCTGACAAGTAACTATATTTTGAATCAATTAATGCAGAACCATTGAAGTGAATTGATATTAAACTGATGAAAAAAAATGAAAATATTTTGTCCTGTTTTTTCCGTGTAGGGCCTACCGGGCAAAATAATTGAAAACTCTGTAGCATGCGGGAATCCCACAGAAATAATTCTTGTTTGTTTCTGTACGCCTACTTCAACATTGAGGGATCATTTCGCACACCCTACTACGTTTTCCGATACCGTACGCCACTGTCCGAAGCATTATCTCTTTTTATCGTGCTTTTATCACACTCATTTTGAGTTATTATCCATTATCGTACAGGTGGTAAATAGAACCAATACGACGTAAACGTCAGTGCACTTGATGCAGTGATCGTTGTGAACGAAATGTGAACGTTATACTGCACTGTAGGCCTATAGACGTGTTGAGCATTAAAACGTACTTTATTTAGGAAATACTGGATGTCAAGCTTAAATAGCTTTATTCACGATGGAATGAAATTGTTACCATAGACCAAAAATTGTTCGCTCCATGTCTAGCATTCATCAATTGTACTTTTTCTCCAAACGTGTACCCCTGTGTACAACATACTTGTTATTCATTCAGTTCATCTTTAACTATACTTCAAGTCAAAGTCAAGAATGATTTCTTTTTGCCACAACTTTTACGTCCTTGATTGATGTATGCTTATGGGTAAGTGATGTGAGCCTATTAAGGCTTTGTGTTCTGAAAATATTCAAACTCTTACAAATCTAGACAAGTCTTCACATCTACTTTGCAAATCTTTGGGTCTTGCTAACCGTTGAACCTAAAAATGGAATTTCATTTTAGGCCTAGTCACTACTGATAAAAGTAATGATATATAAATGAGTACCGGTATAAATATCACATCGATGGATTTGGTCTGCCAGCATATGTTGATCAAGGAGATGGTGTTAGGTATTGCGTCTTGCTTACCGATATGCATGTATTTATATTTGGTTTACCGACGTGTAGGGTCTAGGCCTACTGTATGATTTAATTATGACACATCTATTGTTGTCGGTGAATGAAAATGTGATGAGTGGAAGAGGTTATTTTATTGAGTGTTTTGGAGAGTGAGAAGGTGACGGTTGAACGACAAAGGAAAAGCCCGAAAAAGTTGTGACAATGGTCGATCATGGCGGGAATCGGGCCCTGGTCGGGGCTCAGTGCGCTAGAACTTGACCATAATGCTCTCTAGGTATTGATTGTAGATACACATATGCATTAATTTAATTGACGTGGGCTATCATTTTTAAAATAGTAGTATGCCTGGGGCTATACTTGAAAGTTGAAACCTATTCATTCACTCAGTTTTGAATTCACGTTCGTATAATTTTTCTCTTTTTCGTGAACCATCTTTAAAACATTCTTATTCTGAAAAGATGTAAAACCCTCGGCATCAAGTCGGGCACAGTTCAGCTATGAACATCGTGTCAGTCAGTAATGTATAGGACAAATAGGTGTCCATAGATTTCATGAAATCCTCAAGACGATAAATCTGCAATTACTTGACACTGGACGTGTGCCACTAATTGATCGCGTAATTTGCATTTGACTAAATTCGCTAGCCATAGCTGTGCACGGTACATGTGTATTTTCTATTTTATAATGTAACAATCGTATGGAAATTTAATCAGTTAATTTGTACTTGAGATTACAAACGCCTGACGTCTCTTTCATTGTTGTGCCTATCCTATTTATCCTTTAACATTGACAATTGAAGCTTCGCCGTGGACTCGCTAACAACCATTCGCGTTTATTTATAGTAATGGACCACATAACATATATCTTGTATTCATGCAATAATCGTGCACGTTCTCCTATGGTTGTTGAATACTGCATTTCCAATGATTCTCTGTTGTGAACGGGATTGCTGTTATTAGGTGTATTATTCATTTGGACGCTTCATACGCATCGTTACGACGAGATTATATCATAGATTGATTAGATCTTGATCATTTTTCTCTGTAAACTAGCTCGTATGTAGTGTCGTACAACAATATCAACCTCATTTGAATTCTTATCATCATTAATATTCTAAATACATAAATAAAAAGCTTGGGCGAAATCCAACAATCTGGGGTCTTGAAAAGCTTGTGCAAAAATAGCCAGCATAACCTCGACATTCAGCGCTGACAATATCCGCAGTATATGCTACGTCTTGGTGCGAGCAATTGACTGAATAGAGGGAGGGTCTCACTAGTTCGTTTCCGAAATCAGGCAGGCATGGAAGTGGAAGTAAACCTGCATGCCACGCGACATACAGATATGACGACTGCCGATCAATTAGGTGAATTTCAAGAAATCATTCAAAGAATGGATAGAATTATGAATATGCCTGGTTGTGGTAATTATTCAAGTTACAACACACAGTGTGTGAGTTCAGTGACAAATCCCGTGCAACGAAAATGCTTCTCGATGGATAATAATAATCGGGAAGTGTATCGCCACCCCATTCCTGTTTTATTACCATCGACGAATATCGAACGAGCGCGTTTAGTATCAGGTGAACAGAATTGTGACGGAGTGGTCGATGATGCGACGACTCGTGTGCAAGTGGATGTTGAATCGCCGTCGGCCCCCGTACGAGTGAATATTGGTATCGATGAGGACTTGAAAATGATACTTGACATGGACCCGAGTTTGATGGATGTGATATCTCCCCGTCAAAACCAGCTGAGGCAACCGCCCACCGAGAAACCATTGATGGGTATTCCACCAAGAACTGGCGGGTATGATTTGAATAGGTGGTATTCGTATGTCAACCAAGTTGGCTATAAAGAGTATCACGGTATAATAACCAGTTTGATTGAAATAAATTCAAATCTATTAAATAATAATTGATCCGAGTCAAGACATTTAATTTCATTAATCTTGGGTTTAGCGACGCACTGTAATGATGACTACGATCTGTTGGCGTCGGTGAATGATGGATGAATTGATGGGAAAATGAGATGAAAGGTTATTTCATTAGATGTTTTGGATAGTCGGAAGGAAAGAGTCTTGGCTCATTGTTGCACCAAGGTGACAAAGGAAAACCACGAAGAACTGGTCGACCATTACGGGAATCGAAACCCGGTCTCATTAAATTACGGTTCGGCCACTAGCCACTTTTAATCCGAAAGTTGTTCGCTGTGTTCAGATGATTCCTCCAGTATCTATAATTGAATAAATACCCATAAATCAGAACCAGATGTAAACAATCACAGTATTATAGTTGTGCATCAAGTGACCTTGCCGTTATTGCCATCACCCTCTACAAGATAACTAGACTCGACCTTGTACCTTTTAGAGGAGTGAATGATTTATTGATTGCCAGGGGTGTGTGGTTGCTAATTTCGCGGCAGCTTTGGCGCGTGCCATAAGTAAAATTGCAAAGGGGATAATATAATTTACTATTTAGCATAGGTTTAATTGACGCATTTAATAATTAAATATACAGTTATATTCGTTTGTTTATTTATTAATCGGAAACTTGTTTGATGTGTCAGATGCTTCGTCCAGTATTTATAACTAAATATCGATAAATCTCGCATGACCAGGGTGTGTGTAATATTTACGTAATCATTATAGTTCATAGTTGGCATATAGTGACCTTGCTGTTGTTTCCATCACCCCCTAGAACTATATTCGACCTTGTATATATACCTAGAATGAGTGAATGATTTATTGACTGCAAGAGGTGTGTGGTTGCTTATTTTGCGGCAACATTGGCGCGTGCCATGAGTAAAATTTGCAGATGGGCTATAGAATTTAGCATAGGTTGACGCATTTAATAATTGAATAGACAATTATATCCGTTTGTTTATGTATTAGTCGGTAACTTGTTTGATGTGTCACATGTTTCGTCCAGTATTTATAATTGAATACCCATAAATCATGTGGGACCAGGGTGTGTAATATTTATGTGTCATTCATATTTGGCATGCAGTGACCTTGCCGTTATTACCATCACCCCCTAGAACAGAACTATTCGACCTTGTATACCTGTAAATGAATGAATGATTTATTGACTGAAAGGGGTGTGTAGCTGTCAATATCGCGACAACTTAGGCGCGTGCCAGGAGTAAAATAAAATTGCAAGGGGGCTACAAGAATTCAGCATAGATTGACGCATTTGATAATTAAGTAGACAATTATATTTGTTTTTCTATGTATTAGTCGGTAACTTGTTTGATGTGTCACATGATTCGTCCAGTATTTATTATTGCATACCCATAAATCATGCGGGACCAGGGTGTGTAATATTTATGTGTCATTCATAGTTGGCATGCAGTGACCTTGCCGTTATTACCATCACCCCCTAGAACAGAACTATTCGACCTTGTATACGTGTAAATGAATGAATGATTTATTGACTGAAAGGGGTGTGTAGCTGTCAATATCGCGACAACTTAGGCGCGTGCCAGGAGTAAAATAAAATTGCAAGGGGGCTACAAGAATTCAGCATAGATTGACGCATTTGATAATTGAGTAGACAATTATATTTGTTTTTCTATGTATTAATCGGTAACTTGTTTAATGTGTTCAGATGATTCATCCAGTATTTATGTAATATTTATGAAATCATACCTTAGTACCATCACCCCCTATAGAATAGAACTACATTCGACCTTGTAGTTAATGAGTGAATGATTTATCGACTGCAAGGGGTGTAGTCGGAATTTGGGAACAGTATTATAGTTGTGCATAAAGTGATCTTGTCGTTATTACCGTCACCCCCTAGAACAACTATTCGACCTTGCACCTGTTGAGTGAATGATTCATTGACTATAAGGGATGTGAGGCGGCTGATTTCGCGGCAGCATTGAGGCAATTATACTAATTTGCTTATCTATTAATCGGACGGTTGTTTCGTGTGGTCAGAATCAGATGATTCATTCAATAATTTATAATTAAATACCCGTAAATCAGGAGCAGGGTGTGTAATATTGAAGTAAACATGAACAGTATTATATTATTGTTGGGTATACAGTGACCTTGCTGGCATTACCATAAGATTGCATGAAATACAAGCGAGTGAGTCATACGACAGATGAAAAAAGAATAATAAGACATCTGACGATCTTGGAAACTATAGCCGTCCAGGAAAGTGACCATCCAAAACGTTTTCTGAACTCTTCATCCTGGAAAATTTCCGTTTAATACCCATTTTTTCCCCAAGGTATTGGAAGGGCACATTCCAGCTATAGGATGGGGAAATACATTATGTATTCATATTTTGTAATACTTTTTCCGTTGGGATGGTTAGTTTGCCAGATGGCTATACAGGATAAAAAAAGTTGTTTTTTATAATGATATATTCGGTATTGGGTGGCCATTTTCCAGGTTGGGGTGAGCTCAATTTTACAAGAAATTGTACAGACAGTTTTTAGGATGGGCATTTTCGAACATGGTCACATGAAACTTCACCTATTTTGGATACCGGTATTATATATATTGATGAAGAAAATATGAATAAATTGATATCAACAATGAAGCCAAAATAGGTGCAAGAGGTTTAATTAATAGGATTTCATGATACACATAATATAACTGATTATTATGTATTTTATAATATCCATGCAACTACACTAGCTGGTAGCTACAGTGTGTGAATGGTTTGACCTTGCTATATTTTATATCACAAAATATATTAATACAGTTTGGTCTTATTTTAATAATTTTAATGTGATATAAAATTGATATATCAATAAAGTTAATATAACATTAAGATAACTGGGTGTGAGATGTCAGCACAAGTAACAAGAGAGTTTATGTCTGACATATAATTGATAGTATATCTCAAGACTAGTGGTTTTGATCTCGACTCAAATTACAATGTCACAGAGATCTGTATTATCATTAACCACAACTATGAAAAAAACAGGAAATCAAAATGAGTAATCTGGAACTGGTGACCAACCCCAACCAGTATTAATACCAGTTATCAGCAGTGGTTATATTAGTGAAAATTTAGAACTGCGCATATTAAATCAATTATATGAAGAGGTAGTCTCCGTGCGGATACTGGGAGGGGAGGGGGGGGGGGGGGGGGGGAGGAGGCGCATCACAGCCCCACAGGGATTTTTTATGAAAAATTTCACTTTTTCAAGTATCTTTGTTACTATATGGGAATATGTAGGCCTAGGCTATAGTGCATTATTTGCGCCAAGTATACGCGTATTTATTAATGGGAGAAGAATATTTAGGGAAGAATCATTCAAATTATTGAGCATGAACATGAAATAATGTGGTTTGAAGAATATCGATTTATTCACTGTTCAATTCTTTTTTGATAGGCCTAATTAATGTTCATTATTCAAGAATATTCGTTATTTCACAACTGTGCAAATTGAAATTAAGAGCTGCATTTTTGAAGTTTAGAACTGCGCATATTAGGGTCAACTGCGCACTAATATAACCCCTGGTTATCAGTGTATATACAGTATTTTAGAAAACTGTGCGTTGAGACTTGGAAGTTATACAATTGCTACAAGTACACTTTGAACAGATTCCTATAAAATTAGTAAGGTTGAAATTCAAAATAGCGCTTTGTCAAGATCCTCGATAGTCTGGTTATATAGGTGTTGTAACCATCTCTTATCCATTATAGGCCTATAGACCAGTGTGATATGATGAACACAGGAAACGAACACTGGGGAATAACAGTTTGCCTACGTAGGCCTACCAACTAGTTTATCAAACATTTCCTACTATCTCCTTTCCTGGTTATCAAATTGGGAAAAAATTAATTGAATGATAAATTTATGTCCATCAATGAATTAAACGGTACTATAGACTCATACCCACGAATCACGTAACTAGACCAAAATTAGAGGCAGAGCATTTTGAGTAGTCAAAAATGTATACGGTAATGCAAATATAAAATCTGAATTATATTGATATTGGGTTTTAACGACGCAACCTTCTGATGACTACGATCTATTGGCGTCGGTGAATGAGATATGAGATGATGAGATGGAAGGTTATTTTATTAGGTGTTCTTGGATGGTGAGAAGGAGTCGGTCGTGGCCTGTCGTTAAGGGACTGTCCCATTATTGACCTAAACGACAGAGGGAAATTACGAAAAAAACCCTGGCAGTAGGATGGTCGACCATGGCGGGAATCGAACCCCGGTCTGTGGACTAGCCACTCGACCACATGTAGGCCTATCAGTAATCTGTATTATATTAATTTCCAACATAGCGACTGGCTGGCATCAGCTGTGATTATTTCAGCAAAAACATACTTTTTGAAACAACATATATATTCATGTGAATTAACTTATTGCTATTAATAATATTATGCGTTTAGTGAATAGACCTATCGAGTCTTTTCCGTCATTTTCAAGTTACATCACTATTGACCGAGCTAATCGCCGCTGTTGTATTTGACATACCTTATGGACAATGGTTTGATAATATCCGAATATTATAGGCCTATTTCCAAAGAGTCAACTTCAGCTTTCAACATTGTGTTTTAACGTATATTTTTAATTCGTAGGCCTACCGTATATAAGTTATGTATAGAAAATGTAAATATAATAGAAGGAAACTGCCCAATAAATGATCGTCTGGGAAAACATCCGACACCGTTTTATCTCTGCTACAACCAACGCTCTGCATTCAAATCTCAAGTCAAGTCGGACACGTGGGTTCAAGTCTCGAATAAGGTATGAGTTTTTCAACATGTTCATACTATATCCGGTCGTCGTTACCCCCATATAACCTAACTGTAGATGGGTGTGGTGGAATTGAGACCTTAGACGTCGAGAAGTTGAAAACAAAAGAGGAAGTTTAATTGTCTTTTCAGCACCAATAGACAAATCGAAAATGGTTTCACTTCGAGATATATTCAGTACTCATATTGGGTTTAACGACGCGCTGCAATGTGAACCGGAGATGTATTGGCGTCGGATGAATGATTAATGAGGTGATGCGATGATGAGATGAAGGTTCCATATTGGTAATGGGAAGGAGTGGGAAGTAAGCGTTTCTGACCTATAGTTGTAGGAACCATCCCGGCATTATAGCCTAGGCTACAGAGGCTTACAGGTAACTATAGGCTCACTTTTATATTGACGTTTGACATTAACTATTATGGCTCCAGTTTGTATAGGGCCTATAGTATTGTATAGCATTCGTATAGCGCCTATATTTTAAGTGTATATATTGGCCTATATATATTATAGCTTGAACTTTTGATGTAGTTCAAATATTTTATATCACTCATGTCAGCCCAATGAAAACACTTGTGACTATCATTACGATAATATTTTTCCATGTACTACACAAATTGTTGTAGGACTACATTACATTCTCATTAGTGGACTTCCGTAATACTTCGGCCCCACCACATCCCTGATCTTAGAACAACTGTCCCGGTGGGGTATGTGATTCTGTAAACATCCTTTCGGCGTCGGTGAATGATGCATGAGATGATGGGATGATGAGAGAAAGGTTATTTCAGGAGGTGTTTTTTGGATAGTGGGAAGGAGTCTGTCGTGGCATTTTGTTAAGGAACCATCCCAATATGGACCTGGACGACAGAGGGAAACTACGAAAGTCCCTGCCAGGATGGTCGATCTTGGCGGGAATCGAACCCTGGTCTCCTCTCTCCTGAATGACAGTTCAGTGAGATAACAACTTGCCTCAGTGTGCATCTTGTAATAAGTTATTATGCAACGTCATGATTAATGTTACCCTTGTTTACATTTGTAGTGCAAGGAAGACAACAAAAATCCAACATAACTTACGTAACTATTTGGCACTTGATAATCTCCGTAATTTATAATGAAATAATAATAGACAATGCACCTTATATGTGTTTGTATACGGAAGTCCATTCTTTGACGTCATACAAAGTATTCGGGCCTCGGTGACTTATCGTTGGGTGCATTTGTACGCATTACATTATGTTTGACGAACACAACGTGTGTAGGGCCTAATGCAAGCTACCGCCAATTAACCTGCCATGTCTTCTATATACGTGCCAGAAAACGAACATGCATCGTATGTGTACACTCTACGTAGCAACCATAGCCAACTACCCCAACACATCTTGAAGTGAAAAGAAAGAAAGAAAGAGAGAAAGACAGAGGAGAGAGAGAGAGAGAGAGAGAGAGAGAGAGAGAGAGAGAGAGAAAGAGAGAGAGAGATGGAGAGATGGATTGTTTTTGAGCAAAATCGAATCGACGGAAATATCGGAACCGAGAATTATTGTTAACTGTGGCGTTTGTTCTGTACAGGTTGGGGGTATGGGGGGGGGGGGGGGACGGGGCAACACCGTTCTGACAGTAATGATGAAAAGTACCACCATATGGTACGTCGAGAGGAAGAACTGACACTATTACGCTAAATACTGTTTTGAGACAAGAGTTGTGTACTACTACTGGCGGCTATTTGTTATTTTGCAGTTTCGACATTTCGTAGTGACTGCTTTCGTAGTGACCTGTAATTATGTATTTTCATGTGGTTTGTACTATATTGGTGACTGTAGGGTGAATGGGTGATTGATAACACTATATTTTTAGCTAATAAGTAATAATTTTCGGGTGACTTTTCTGAAATATATTTCGAATACATTTTACAGCATTTCCCGGAGTCTTTTTCCAACGTAGGCCTAATTGTACCCAAGTAGGAGATGATGAGCGTTGTAATGCGGGCATGCCTAGTTCGCTTTTGCAGGCGCACTGTATTATGCCACAACCATAGATAAAGGAAGGATTGCCTTTCTTTATCGGTGACAGTACTAGTTGGTTACTTTGCCGTACGGTTAGATCGGTCTCGTGCGCATCGACTAGTGGTGCACAACTCGCTTGTGGCCAGCCGAATAAATGAAATATTCTTGACATTTTGCACGGAATAATTTCAGTGGTGTAAAGGCGCTTGTAATTCCTGTTGCGAAATTCTCATTATAGTAGCGATACCTGTGGGCAACATATCAGCTAGGTGAAAGATTGCAGTCAAAAACGTATTTTAGCTTCGTGAAATTCTGGCATGAAATTGAAAGATTTCCGTTCTCATAGGAAACGTGGGTATTCAATTTTTCTGCTATTAATTCCAGAAATTAATTTCAGGAATTGATTGATCGTGTCAAGTTTAGCGCCTATTTTCATGTCCTTGTACGCTTATTGTAATTTTTTATAAAACCGTTCCAAAAGAATAGAAATAATAATTTTCTACTATCACAAAAAAAATGCGAGTAGTTTCTCCTCTTTGTTTTTCGATTTTCGATATTACCTACTCACATTTAAGTGTGAATAATTAATGTGTGCCATTGTATCGTTTCATTTTATACTGTGACCCCTACAAAGTACTAGCGTAGTCATGCAGTGGTACTATAGTTATATGAGAAGATAACTATGTAGGCCTATGCGTTACTACATTTCGTTCAGAGAGGATCATAATATAAGTTACTTGCGGTTTTTTACGTGACTGAAATCGCTTGTACGCAAATTTTTTATCCATTCATTTTTTTTTAATACAGTCCCATTTGATGTTTTTTATGAAATATAAATTTTGATATATATTTTGTGTTTATTCGTCAAAACTTATTACGAAAGCAATGGAAACATTTATCTTGTCTGACTCGATGTTTTATTTGGAGAGTTGTCCTTTAGGTATAATCACGAAGTGGTGGCTAAACACACGACGAATTCTTGTCACACAAAAGCATCTATGACAAAAGTCTGGAATTTCGTGAATCGTTTAAAAAAAATGTACGAATTTTCGTGTCAATATCAGTTTAGTTTGGTTACGTTGGGTCGATTAGGCTAGTTGAATTGGATCAATCTAGATAAATTTAGTATATTTTCAGGTTGTCTGGCTAATGCATGCGCACTATTATAGTGTCACTATTGAAGAAATTCGTGTGAAACTATAGGTGTTACTGTTGCTGCCTAGAATATATTCTTCAGGTTATATTTATAGCCAAGATTAGTCAGGTTTACTAACCTTGATCAACAGCTCCAAAGCGTATAAACTCTAGGCGCTATAACAATGTAGGCCTAAATCACTTTACCAACATAAAAATCAGATTTTTTGACACTAACTATTATGCTTTTTTGACGTGTAAACTTATAGTGTTGGATTAGTTGAAGGACCTTTAATAATCACAAATAATGTTAATTCCAACCAAAAAAAACTATATTAAAGTATACTGTAGATGTTTTTTTTTCATATTCTGAGAAGATTTCACTGTCGGAATGACTAGCATATTGGATATTAATTGAGTATATCAATGATATAGTCAAATCCGCTAGAAAAAACACGTTTTTTAAACTTGGTAATGAATCTAGAAGTGAAAGGACGTTTACAAACAAAAACACATGCCTCTTGTGGGACTCAAATTCACGCCCAACGGTGTCTTTAGTCAAAAAGTGACGCCCTAGTCGACTGAGCTACGGAGAGTGGTTTTCCGTTTATAGTAGTGGCGAAATAACTACCATCTCAAAGTTCTTGACGTGATATAATGAATGAGTTTCTACATATTTTCTAAGTGTTCCCCCAAGTTCTCAGCCCGTGAATATACTTGAAATATTTATACCAGCAACATCACTTTAGAACTTCCAAATTACATTGGAATTTTATAATTTCTGTTTTCAAAAGTGTTTCAGTTGATTTTGCTTTTTTCATGTTAGTTACAAAAATACTTTTTTCAAAGTTGACTGTGCCATCCCTAAGATGAGATAATTCCTAATGAAAATACTTCAATTGTACAATGGTTTTTTGAAATGCATATATGCGTGGTTTTTGGGAATTTCAGTCGTAAAACCACCAAACACCTACATATCAAAGTGCATACATTAAAAACGACATTATTTATAACCATTTTAATTCATTTCTCCCTACTCCACATGTCTAAAAGTCTGAACAAGTGTGTTTTTGGTTTTTGCTAATTGTGTACAACCCAAACATTTCCTGTGCAAGCTTGTGCTCACCGATAAGTTCTTGTTGGGCCGACAGCGGAACGGGTGTCGCCTTGTCCATGCTAATTTTCACCGTATGTTTTTTATCAGTCGCGAGATTATGTACTGAATTTACATTTGACTTACCCTACATTTAGCGCGAACATAACGATCGACATTGGTGTGTAATTAGATGGGTATCTTACACGTTAATTACATACATTATATTTCAAGTTGATGCACTGTAAGACGACTTTCCTCATGTTGAATCGAGAATGAGATATGGGAGAACAAATTGTGCTCATGTGTATTTTGTAGATTGATTTGTTAATCAAGTTGACAGGAAATTATCTCTATATGTATTCTGCTTATATTCATCATTCCAGAAATGTGGGATCGAAAAAAAGACTTTCTCGTATATTGTTGATATTATTTATTCATAAATATACTGTGGGTTTGCTATGGGAACATCATAGGTTGTAGTTCAAAATGTGTCGTTTGATAGGCCGATATCTTTAACCCATACTGGAAACTTTTCAGAATACATGTGTTATTATTTGATTGTTAACAATACTGTATTCGTAATTGAGTAATTCGTGATATTAATATCAATTGTAGCTGCCCCCGTGCCCGAGGCTCAGTCAACTATCGCACTACCGTAGAAACTAAAGTCAGATCGGGCGTAGGTTCGAGTCCCGCATAGGGCATGGGTTATTGTACACGTCCTTTCACCTACTATCACTTCATTGTTTTATTATCACCCGTCCATTCGTACCCCCGTATAACGTAGCTGTTTGTGGGGTCGTTAAGCAGCATTAAATTTGAAAAAAAATCCATTCCCTGTATATAGTGGTTTTCTTTTCTTTCGACACCTGAAAGCTAAAACACTGTATCAGTACCGTGGCATGCGTACAGGTATCCAACGTGCAGTATTCGTGTAGTAACAGTTTATGGAAGTCGATTTAATTGAATGCTAGTTTTTTGGTGTTAAGTTTCGATCGGTGAGATAGGTCTATCGGAATTCTAATAAAAATTCGAAATCTCTCTCTCTCTCTGTCTCTGTCTCTCTCTCTCTCTCTCTCTCTCTCTCTCTCTCTCTGTCTCTCTCTCTCTCTCTCTCTCTCTCTCTCTCTCTCTCTCTCTCTCTCTCTCTCTGTCTCTGTCTCTGTCTCTGTCTCTCTCTCTCTCTCTCTCTCTGTCTCTCTCTCTCCCTCTCTTTCTCTTTCTCTTTGTAGAGCTATCATTCAGAAGCTGATCATATACAAGTATATGCACAGAATAAATAAGTATAAAATTGATTTACTACCGGTTCTAAGAAATGACACAATCATGCAGCATTATCAGCATCATTATTTTAAATTCCCTTACAAATACGATAACTTGATTGGTAATCTAACTGGCGATGAATGACGCTGGATAGTTTGATTCTTCGGGTGATGTAAGAATTGCATAAGCACATGAGCAGGTAATGATTTTCATGATACTGGCCCGAGTTACGTATTTTATATCCCACTTTTCAGAATTTCGATCTAGCTCGCAAAAGCGCTCGAGCGTTAATTTTTAGTTGGTCTAGGTAATAAACTAATTATATTCAAATTACGAAATTTCTCGTACGATATAAGGTCAACTGAATTAATGTTGGAAGTTTACGTCAGGTGGATGGACCATTTTTCCATTATACATTAATGTATGCATTTAATATCACTCTTTTTCCTCGTTGGCCCTATTTCTGTATGGAATAGTACCAACCTGCTATACCCTGGCGATACGTGGACGTATTTGGCACTGATTTAATAATCACATCTAATAGTTGGTAATCATAGGTAATTGTCTGTTATTTCCTTCAGACTAATTTAATCGCCTTCGGGTGTGTTGGGGTTTTACTATGCGAGAATCGAATGAAGCAATATTATTTTCTAATCTTTTATGTAGACATTTTTATATTATTATATAGTTGAACCAGGTGTTGAGTGTGGGCAAATGGCCATTGGGTAATCGTCGTTGGTGTCAATGGCCGCCTGCCTGGTTTAACGCTGATTGTTTAAATACAATTATTAAGAACAGTATGAATATTGAGACACAATTAGTTTAGTCGAACGTGTTGTGATTTATTGCATTGAACGAGCGAAGGGAAATGTTCGCTCTTTATAATTGGTTGCTACTTTATTTGTCTAAATGTGTAAGTTATATGAAGGACTACATCCGTATGATGGATCCGTATGGCTGTCTCAGAATACACTGTCCTAAAACTAATACTCTTGAAAACCTCCGTTCCAAAACAAACCGTCATAATAACCAACTCTCATAAAAAACAAATGTCCTAAAAAGTAAAAACCAACTGTCGTAAAAATCAACTGTCTCAAACTTCTCATTCTTGAACAACTTGTACAGAAGTAAAAGTGAGGGGTTTTGCTCATATAGCTCCAAAGCCTTCCTTGATATGTTGGAATGTTGGGAAGGAGACGGTCGTTACCTAATATTAAAAAATCAATTATCGCTAGCGGTAGTAATTGAAGTCACCGTTGGGCGTGGGTTCGAGTCCCGCATAAGGCATGTTTTAATTTGTAAACGTCCTTTCATCTATGATCTCTTCATCGTTTTATTATCACCCGCTGATTCGTACCCCCGTATAACCTAGCTATTGGTGGGGTCGTTAAGCACCATTAAAAAAAAAATGAAGAAACACATCCCAGTATTCACGTCAACTGTTGAGGGAAACTAAGAAAACCGTCGGGTAGGTTAGTCGTCCATGTCTACAAGTTGCTTAGGTATAGTAGATGATCTGTTGTGCTTTTATTTATTTAATTGTGGATTTTAGGCCCAGTGAGGGCTTATCTGTTTAGTAAATTGCCCTGTTCCTTGTATGTGAATGCTTGGAAGATGAAGACGCTGATGGATTGCACGCTGAACCGTTATTCAGGAGACCGTGGTTCAATCTACGTCATGGTCGACCATCCTGACAGATTTTTCGTGTTTTTCGTAGGTTGTTTTCAAAAGTGAATCCTGACTTGGTTTCTTAACAGCAGGTCACGATCGCTTCCTACCCACTGTCCAAAAACCTAATGAAATATTAATCTCTGAGCTCATCTTACCACAACATCTCATTCATTATCTACCGACACCAATATATGTTAGCTAGTTATCATTCGAGCTATCATTGCGAAGTTTGCGTAAAAGTTTGGCGTAAGTTTGCGGAAGTATAATGTCTATACTTGTATCCACGAAAGAAACAGGTTCCGATGGTCTGTTTCACTGACTGTGATGCTATTCCACACCGCGCGTGGACATCTTTTCTGGATACAGGTATATCGGCGTAGTATAGGCATAATTATTTATGCTCAGTGTTTGGTATGGTAATCGACTATATTCCTTTATGTTTCAAACACAACATCATTTGGGCGGCCCTCTCAACACCCTCAAAAAACAATAGTCGAGTTCATAATTACGAAATTATATTTATATTGTGATTCACTGGCAATGTTCGATGTTGGTTATAATGAGGAATTTGGTTATCATTAAATCACTAGACAGTATATCGAGCTCGGACTTTGAACTCTCTGTTAAGAGCGTATATGAGTTGGTTTTGCGAAATATTAACTTTTTTTGATAGCTGTCCTTTTTTTAATGCTGTTTAACGACCCCACCAACAGCTAGGTTATACGGGGGTACGAATGACCGGGTAATAGTGAAACGATGAAGTGATGATATAGGCGAGAGGACGTTTTAAAAAACTCATGCCTTATGCGGGACTCGAACCCACGCCCAACGGTGACTTTAGTTTCCACCACTAGCGATAGTTGACTTGGTCACCGGGGCGGCTCGTATATATAGAATCGTATAATTTTCACATTTGTAAGCCTATACAGCTATTTCTCAGCTGATCAATTTTGACAGTAGTTAATCCAAGTTAGTAATATATTAGTGCGTATCATGTCGAGGTACTGGAGAAATCTTTTTTTTGGAGATTGGATTTTTTAAAAAATAAGTCCGAAGCGAAACTCCCAATTGTCAATGATAAATTAAAAGCACAACAGCGAAAGAGACGGCGAGTCGCTTGGTATTTATTTGTTGCGACTACTGTATTGTACTCGAATTTTGTTATCTCGTGTACAGCTTCAAAGTGATCAAACTGGTCTCACTAAATCTACTCCCGTGCGCCCTTAAATGGGAGTCGATTTAGCGGAATATTAGGTTCTTTGTGATAAATTTCGAACGACATGAGATGTCGAAATTATAAACACGAGGAAACAGATATTCCTAATACCTTCAAGATGGTGTTAAGTAATAAGTATTTATCAGGCGTATACGCTTGAAAATACACATTTTTTAAGCGTATACGCCTGGCGATTATGTGATGTGAGATAAATAGTTATTACTCCCACCGTCTGAAAGGCATTGAAAATATCTGTGTTTCCTCGTTTTTATAATTTCGATATCTCATGCCGTTCGAAAGTCATCACCAAAAACCTGATATTCCGCTAAATCGACTCCCATGGACTCTTAAGATTGTTTCTGTATTTCAGTTCCAATATTTCTATTATAGTGATAGCAAGCAGTGTGTTCGTACATATGGGTCTTAACAGTCATTCAGTAGTTATAGTCTCTATATATTATCTGTATTATTATAACGGATTTGAATATCAGAGTGAATGGCGGTGATGCATGTGCCGGTGGTAGAGAGCTAGCGTGGGCGTCGCCGTCCACCGGCCATTCGAGTGATAATAGTTGCGTCAACATTATATACCCGACTGAATAAACTGGATTTCATAGAGTGAAGGTGAAAAAAACAGGAACCAGTATTCTTATTAGTGTCTGAACACGCAATATGTTTGCTTTTAATAATAATAATAATTCATGGTAGGTAAAGGTATAGTAACCAACTGTGTAGGCCTGTTCAAGATTGAATGGATAGAAATGACGTTAATGCAAAGTGGAGTAGCGAATTATTAATTATGTTGTTTGTGCCACTTCCGCTGATAATTAAAATGATTTTTTCTCTGCGGTGTAGGATTTCGATCAAACGTGTATACGCTCCAACAATACTGGAAATTAGTTCTCAGTTTCCTGACTTATGGGAGGCGATTTAGCGGAATATTAGTTTTTTTGATGATCTTTTTGAACGGAATGAGGTATCAAAATTCTGAAAACAAGGAAACACAGATCATTTCAATACCTTATAGATGGTGTAAGTAATAACTATTCATCTCAGATCGCCTGATTGTCAGGCGTGTACGCTTAAAAATACAATTTTTTTTCACCTTATACGGCTTACAATTAGGCGATGTGGATGAATGGTTATTACTTATACACCGTTTTGAAGGTACTAATATTATCTGTGTTTCCTCGTTCTCAGAATTTCGATGTCTCATTCTGTTCAAATGTTATCACAAAAGAACTGATATTCCGTTAAATCGACTCCCATGGTCTCTTATGTGTTTTGTTTACGTACAATTAGGGGATTTTCTTCATCGGGCCTGTGCGATATTATATCCCAACTGGAGTCGAAATACCCTCTGTATTTATTCTGTGATCATTCACTAGTTAAACGCCGAGTTCAGTACGCATATTTAATAACAGTCCTGTTTTGGTGGGATTCTATTATTTCTAATCGGTAACAAAATTGAAGTAAAATAAATTTGACAGTTTAGAAACTACGACTTCGAGAGTTCAAGACGTGAACTAGCTTGAATTGCATTCTTGGTCTTCTAATGCTAAAGCGAGTATCCAAACGAAACAAAATATGTATTCGATTGCCCAGTCAATCGTGCGTCGATTCCACAGTACGTATAATTTTCATATTCTGATTTCTGTATTGTCGTATATACACATAGTTTTTTCTTGATTAACGAAATGAAACAAAAATCAATTTGATATTCCAATAACTAGACGATCGTTGATGACGTAGTTCACGGCGTGAAAGCTTACACGCTTAGCAGACGTCGAACTGCGCCAAGTTGTGTCTCAAGAATTGTGCTTGTTTTGGTTTGCCGTTTTGTGTAAATCTTATTTTGTAAGTGCTAGGCAAAACTTATAACTAAAAGACACTGTAATGTAGCAACAGTTTTTCTCATACATTCGATTGTCACAGTTCCTTGATTTACATGGAGAATCTATTAGGCTAATCGCTGTTGCTATCTATATGCTACTTGTATCTTTATAGGGTAATCCTGACCGAAACTATATATACTAACTATATATGTGTATTTAGGAGTATGTGTATATAGTCTAGTGGCCAATTAACAACAAAACTAATCTGGTTTATTTACTATTTTTGGCAACTATTTCTATAAATTTATATTTAACCGAGGATAAGAAAGGATATTATACTAGTTATTCTTATCTTAGTATATAATATTATATGATGAGGGTTTCTAAGCTTGAAGTGTACTGGCCGTACTTAAGATTATATTTCAAAATTTCGTGTACTAAATTAAATTTATTATACGCTAGCTAATCTCGAGTCGACCCTATATGAGTTGACGGTATAAGTTGTGTGTATAATCGAATTCCATTTCCATTTGAATATTTGAGTCTCTCATCGCATGTAATGTTGCCTTTTATTAGTAGAAGACAAATAGCGTGATCATCATGAGCCAACCGATAACGACAAACAGAATCTTCGGATACATTTTATCGTGTTCCAATCCGTGTTTGCTTAACGATCGGTATTGATTTTGTTCAATTGAATTTAACAAAGTTTAAAAAAAAAGTGATTCAATGAATTGACAAATTATTGGGCCAATTTTTGTGTATTCACTACTATCCTAATCTCACACTTCAAAAGTTAAGTATATTTTGAACGAAAATCAATCAAACCATTCTCGCGTGGACGTGATAATGATTAATGAGTTTATTCTCAAAAAAATGATTCTTTGCATTTTGATTATGTGGACTCGCGATCTACGTGTTTTAAAGGTGGACATGATTATAGTGAGTGATTGATAGATTAGAGCTTCAATCGAAAAAGCTTATCAAGCTCAATCATAACGCTTTTTATGTAATCCTACTTTAATTCAGGTGTGAAATATCGGATTGTCGAAAAACTTGGACCAATGATTATATAGGCCTAGCACTGGAATAGTATTTCAACTTGTCACGCACTAACACTGGTGGATCAGTTACCGCACGAACCGTCTTCCATGAGACCGGGGTTCGATTCCCACCATAGTCAACCATCACTTGAGGCAGCAGTTTTTCTTGGTTTCCTTCTGTCGTTGAAGGAAATACTGGTTTGGTAAATAATTATTAAAATGATGAATAAAGCAACTGTCGTGGCTTCACAGCCTGTGATCCTCCTTTTCATATTGTGTTTAACGCTCACTGTTATGACAGCGAAGATCTATTGGCGTCGGATGGATGATTAATGAGATGAAGGTTTCTTGTGGGTGATGGGAATGATATTGGGGAGGAAGCGGTAGTGGCCTACATGGTGGAACCATCCCGGCATCCGGCATTAGCCTATACTACAGAGGGAAACCACGAAAACACCCTGTAAAGGTGAACGGCGGCGGGGATCTAACCGGGTTCGAAATTTCCCTCGTCTCCCGGATCACATGAAGCGAGCGCGTTAACCACTGCACTACATGTGCCACTTTGTGATCCTCCTCTATGAAATCTTGACTTCTTTAGTTTTTGTAAGTTTATACCACTTGGGACGACACTTATTTTCATTTGTTCAGTTATCTGGGTTGATGTAATGTATTTATATGATTTTGGACAAATTACAAAACTAAATCATCTAAAATCCCTATACGAAACACGTGTCCAATTTTTTCGATAATAGTAGGTAGGCACACAAACTACATTTTACCAGCTCTCGCACGTTCATCCAATGAAATTTTGCATTGTTCTGTCTTTGAAGAGCTCTCTACATAAGTACCTATAGCTATTGTCACCCTAATATTTAAAAAAAAATCAAACCCGCCACGTTTATACAATTTGTCGTTTTCTTAGAATGAAACATTTATGCAAACGTGACAAACATTATCAACATAGTATCCTCTGGTAATAAAATATTATGAAATTGGTAAAACCTAGCAAGAGCCTGCGGCTACATTAATCCAACGTTCTTCGTTTCCCCATACATCTTTTAAACGAAATAGTAGTTTCATTTAATCACGAATAGAGAAATGTGATTATACCGAGTAGCCTACATTGTTGTCTTATCACCAGTCTATGTTGTGCCTGGCAATAGATCAAGGCCATTAATTAAGAATAACAAATGAGATGTTGGTAGTGGACTTATTTTATTCTTAGTCTATATATACTCATAGCCATCAGTTGGGCTCAGCGTATACTTTGCTTGCTGTCAAAAGGCGAATCGATCAAGAGGAAACCCTAGACGTGAAACTACTGTGCTCACAAGCAGTGGTTTGATCGTTGGCGGGGGAGGGATGGGGGGGGGGGGGGGGGGGGGGGGTACAACAGAAATTGTCACCCATACCCCCACAAAAGAAAAAAATGTTGGCCAATTAAGCACATCCCCCATACAGAAGAAATTTACTAATTTGTTTAAATGAAATAGTTATAGACCTACCTCTACGATTCCAAAATGTTGTCGCGTTGCTCAGGTTTTGCTTATAATGTTTACAGTCGTATTCCATATCAATGTAATTTGCGTAGTTGAATCAGAGTAAAACTCTATACGGTTGAAAAAAGCATGATTCTCCCAGTCACACCTCCCCAGTGTTTGCCATATTGTGACAAGCCTGTTTTTTACTCCGTTATCTCTTTTGACTTTTGACTTTCGGGATATACTCTTCCAATCGATTGGGCTCATGGATGTTCTCCAAAAATCATACTGAATTAGTGTTGCCCATGTTTCATTTTCGTTCAACGGTATTTTTAGCTTTATGATGGTTGGCAATTTACATTTTCAAATTCTTGTCGTTCATTCAAAATGAAGTTGGTGTTCAATCAATAATTGAATTTGTTTTATTATTGATAACTTTGTCAACATATTTTATTGGCATTATCCTAATGTATTGGTAGTTTCATCATGGACTTATAATACTATTATGAGTCCATGGTTTCATCGTTCAATATAATACGAAATCAAAATATGAATTGAAAAGTGGAAAAATGAAGAAATAAAGGAAGAAAAACGAATAACTGAGGATATCACAATGCAAATGAAGAAGCAAATTGACCATGAATGTTTCTAGTATTTACTATCCAGTAATTGTGCGCTCTAATTAATTTTGCGATTGATTCTTAAAAATATCCTATTTCATCATGTTCTTTATTATGTTCTTCAGAAAGTGAGAGTGTTTACTTTATACTATTGTATATCTTTTGGATTAGTTTATATCTATCTATTTCACTGGAATTGAACATATTGTTAGGCCTGTATCATTACGTTACGCCATAAGGGCTGGTGAATGATTTACAATTGAACAATCCTCCCCTATCATTTAGACTTACACAAACTGTATAGCCTACATAACCAACTTCAGCCCAGGAATGATTGAATGTATATCTTTCCCACGACATCTCGCAACACATAATTATAGTTTCTTTTCATGTTTTCATGCACATTGAAATCGTTCAATCGTGTGTAGTAAAGAAATATATCTTTATTACTCGATACCAAACCATGCTTTATTACAGCTGAGACTACGTCATTCGTCAACTATGTAAAATTTAATATACTATACAATTTATTGCTGCCCACAGGCTTTGATGGTTTCTAGGTCTCGCTTACGATCTATCAAATAATCAAATTACTTATAGCAGATGACTCTAAAATCTGAAGTTGATATTTTATTTCTAAAATTCAATTTTCTACTATTCCAAATTCGTCGGAACATAGAAGATTAGATCTAGTGCTGTGCTTTGCTGACCGTAAAAAAATAGAGGTTTATCCAAACGACTACCATCACTTCCACTGTTTTGCTCATCCTTCGACATTGACGAAATTGGGAATTTCGGTCTAAAATTATATTGACTTTTTGAAAAGATGAGTGTATTTTGGTCCACTCGTTGGTTTGATTGAGGAAGATCTGAATCTCCCCTACCTGATGGCATTATATAAAAGGTCTACCAAGAAGCTGTTATATTATGTTATCCACTGCCCACGGGCCTCGTAAGCAATAATCGTACATGATTTATGACGAGGTAGTCAATTTGTGAGTCGATGAGTTCCAACCACAGTTTGTCTTGTTCTGTTTCCAGCCCGCCAACATTTAAAACCGCCACCCCGACATCGCGAACACAACTGCGGCTCCAGTTGATGCGCGAGCAGAATCAAGAACAGGAGCGTCGAGAAGCAGACCAGAAACAATTGGAGCGTCGGTCTCAGAACGCTAACAGCACCGCGGCGCTCAATGTACCGCTCAACATACAGAGTATCGGCGTCGACGTACCGCCGCAAGTGTTGCAAGTAAGATCGATTACATGAATTAGATCATTAGATCAGTGTTAGCAATTACTTCCAAGCGTTCTTATGACATTCTTCATTATGTGCGTGTATGTATGTGTGTGTGTGTTTTGCTGGGGGGGGGGGGGGGGGGGGGCTGAAGAGCTTGAAACAGGCGTAACAGTTCATTTTCTTTTTGAAATGAATGAATGTTAGGGAGGCGCAAAGACGTACGAGGTCATTTTGCGCCTATTCGTGTTCGTGTACTTTGCATAAAGTTGTCAACGTGTGTGGATATTTTAAGCCTATGGAGGGAGAAGGTAAGAAAGAGAAAAGTAAGGGAAGATGGGGAAAAAGGAATTGACATGAGGGGAATGGATTGTTTACTTTGAGGTGCGTTCCGGTTCCTTTTCATTTACAAATGAAGCCCTCTATAGGCATATGGATTGTTGGACGAAGGAATTAGGTGTGCGAGTGCACCTAAGTTTGTCATACACGGTACGATACATGCACATGCCTATTTTCATGTCTTTCCTATTTTTTTTTGTTTTCTTTCTAGTTATCTTAGAGGTGTGAACTTTTCATTCAAGTACACTGGTTTCTGAAAATGGAAAAAAAAATAGAAAAGATGAATTTCTCGATTTGTGTAAGCACCGTGCACGCACCCCCTTGAGAATATACAATTTCAATTTTTCCTCAACGCTCCATTTGTTGATGATTAATAGCTTGGACTTGAACATGAATGAACGTGTTGACAGTTCATTGACCAAACAATGCTAGGCAGCGTATAAGTGCACGTGTACGTAGAGCTACAAATGCAATTTCTAAAGAAGGTATAGTACTGTGTTTATTATGCAATATTGTGTTTAAAATATGGCGGTGTAATTTTAAAATAAATAAAATCACCATTACTACTTCTGAGCGACAGAAATAGCCACATAAACATGGCCTACAACCAAAGAGATTGAAACATATACATGCATGTCCTGTTCTGTAGTCCATTTAGTTTGACTCGGATGTCCTATGACCTGATTTTCATTCTTTAGCGATCCGGTTCACTAATAGCAGTAATTTGACAGGCTTTCACAGGTAAATCTGTGGTAGTTGCCACCAAAATGGCGGCATTTAACTTGCAACTTGGTTCTCTTTTTATGGAGTAGTAGGGCCTTGGATACAACCTATTGCCACAATATCTGTATCACATGTGTCGATGAACTGTGTGGTTATATGGGGCATTAACTGAGACAAGTGGTCGAGTGGTTAATACATTGAATCGTCATTCAGGTGACTGGGGTTCGATTCCCGCCATGATCGACTATCCTGACAGGAGTTTTTCGTGGTTCCCTTCTGTCGTTCAGGTCAATACTGGGATGGTTCCTTATCAACAGGCCACGACCGACTCTTTTCCACTATCCAAAACACCTAATAAAATGACCTTTCATCTCATCATCTCATATGTCATTCACCGACACCAATAGATCTTGATCATCAGTACCCCGTTCAGTACCGCAGTACCTACTTCGTTAAACCAAATATATATTTATAAGAAATATATTTTGAGCATTGTCGCGTGCTCAGATGATATGCTCCTATAATCAGATGAAATACTATAATTAACCGAACATTATATAGACCCAACATATATCTCCATCAAATTCTAGATATTCAAATGAGAGACAGCGTAGACTTCCAACCCACTCTTATGGAGCTTTGTCTGTGCGTGAGCGTTTATTTATTTGTACGCATTGCACATGTCGCGCGGTGTGCCTGATCAACATGAAGCTTCTCGGGATACGCGAACCAATCCATAAGGAACTGTGTAGTTTTTATACCACTTTTGAGGATCGTCATCACACATTTTCGAAATACCTCACCTCAGAAGATTGGGCCGAGCCGGAGAAATGTGAAAACACTTATTTTCAAAAAGCTTCAAATATTTACTGATTGTGAATGCAAATATGGTTCACATCATTGCGAACTTTCACTGAAATTGGAATGACCGTTTTGAAGAAAATAATTATTCAATGAATACATTTCCATAAAATATCTTGACATACGTTAATGGTTCTTCTTTATTCAGTATCTTGTGCACGGTGATTCACGGCTTTGTAGACTTTTGACAGTCCATCAAGGTGGATGTAGGCTTCAGGCTATCGAGTTTTAGAGTAAATTTCACATAAGTAGTGGATTTCATACAGATATCTCGCTCATCGTGCAAGGCGTACTGCGTTTGCCTTAGTAGACCTAATATAGAGAACAAATCATTACCTTTATACATCCAGTTTTTATGAAAGTTTGTCAACAATCGAGTTCGTACCATTGATTACCTTCTTAGTACATTGTTACAGAAAACCGAGAACCTGAGCTAAAAGTGATATTGACCGAATGTACATGACTATGAGAGGAAATTTGAACAACGATTCAGACTTATACGTAATTTTTGTTTCCATTTACATCAATTTTTTGTTCAAACTATATTCTTCATACATATTGAACAATATAATTTACCAATTGATACATTTTGATTTATGGCATGCCGTTTTCTAGAAATTATAGGTCGTATTTATACGACTATTTCGAATTTCAATCAGGAATCAATTAATGTACGATAATTACTTAGAAAACATGTTCAGACCGTTTTGCAGGTGTTTGGCTATATAGGTCTTATCATCAACATCATATCAATTTTTTAGACAACTTTTCAAACCTATACACATATTATAGTGGAAATAGAAAATACATATGGGCGGTGTCTAACTAAATCTACTCTGCATTGCAAATAGAAACAAATGACATGTGTCAAAATTGTCGTTGAAACTTGTCTGCTGATTTCTGCATTGTTAATAAGAAGTGGATTTACTGCTATAGGCTAATTTGTTCAAAACTACTTTGCTACTATTATGCCCTGAGTATGAGTTGTTATCACGTTTCACGTGGATCCCTTCCAAAACGACATTACGATTGTATGTATATGTCTACCACATATGTGCCTATACTTTAAGTACCTACTAAAATACCAGCTATCTATGAATTTATTTCTTCCTTAATAGCAGTTGGCCACGTCATAATCTAACCTAGCGCATCTCCGTGTGAATTGTTACGAAATGATACCTATATCTTACCTATCAGACCAAAACATAGAATATGTTTGAGTAGGGCCTACAACAATTCAATGAACGTAAAGGTCGAGACACTTTTTTTGCGCGCTTTAGCTTCAGGTCAGACGCATTAACTGATTGGCCTGAAAGTTAATCGGATCTAATCGGGTTTAACGATGGACTGCAATGATAATCAAGATATATTGGCGTCGTATGAATGATTATTCAATCTTGATATGCAGGTTTATTGGGTCGTAGAAAGGCTAGTGGGAAGTCAACGGTCTTTGCCTATGTTGTAAAAATCATCCCGACATTCACGGTTGGAGGCCATGACAACCCTTCAACTAGATTTTGACGAAATAACAACGATATTTATTTTCATAATTTTGGAGAATACTAAAAACCATCATCTCAATTTCAGAAATGACTATTTTTTCCCTCCAGAGACGTAGGCATTATCGATTCTGTATAGGAATGTGAACAGAATCGAGTAATGTCTACGTCACGACTCAGAAAAAGGGTCGGGTCACGGAGGACAAATAGATTAATTATAATTTCTGAAATTGAGGTGATGATTTCTAGTTTTCTATAAAATTCAGTGAAATAAATATAGTCATTATTCATTGAAAACTAATGACAGGATTGTGATATCCTTTGAAGATGGAACCATAAAAACCTGTGTAAATATGGTCGGTCGTGGGAATCGAATCTAGGCTCGATCTACTCTCACCTCGGGGTTAAATGGAGCGAGCGACTTACCACTGTTTCGGATGTATTCACCTAGGTCCTAGAATAGTGAGTAAGCTTTACGCCTTGAACTCTTGATATGGCGTTCCGAACGTCAGAAAGCGCTACAAGCGGGCTAGCGATAGCCAATCACAATCCAGCCAGGTCGCGCCCTCCAGCGGTCAGAAATACTACTACAGGGTGAGGGGTGTAGAGTGAGTGGAAATAAAGTAGATGGAAATCTGTTTCATTTCAAAGTTTCATGATAAGTTTCCAGTATATCTCTCGTCTATCGTTTACACCAATACAGAATTTCGATCAGATTCACGTCATGTACTGAACTCGGCGCGTGAGGTCGCGTCGAGCGCCTGCCAGCTCTTGGGACGTTTTTGGGTACATTCGGCTCCATCAACTTTTTCTTAACTAATTGAATAAAATGACCAAAAATCGGATAATATAACATAACGGCTTAAATCCAAAATATATACGTGAAGAAATGTCCTGATGATAGATTTTTTTGAGTAGTTCAAGTCACGCGTTTTTTCTAGAAATAATTGGAAACGCTAATTTTCTCAAACAATGAGAAGGCTACCAATGTTCCGTACATACATTCAACAACGCTTAGATGTGCATATAACCGCTGTAAGATGAAATTTGTCGCTAGATGGCAGTATTATCATGAAAGTGGCACAATAGTGTCACGTAATGTCAAGTTCCATCTTGCATGGGATTGACTAGATCTGTGGTTACTTGTATAGGATAGTAGAACATCATTTTATTTCGAGAGAGAATCAATTTATTGATGGATGATTGATTGCACATGTAAATTTTTCTACCGCGAGGATCGAGCTTACTAAAGGGTGGGTTGATTCCTGAACGATGTTCTTTATTATAAAATAATTGATGGTGTAAATTATTATGGCAAAGAATGTGGTATGTGTGGTATGATATTAACATATAAAATGCTCAATTTAATAGATGAATCAGCGATAGTTAAAGGTCATGAGAGGAAAAGAGATGATTTTCTGCGGATTGTGAACAATATCATGAATAGGCATCCAATGTGACAGTTTTTTCCAATATAAAATTATTCAAACTCTTTGGTGTAACATTCGGTCGAGATCCCAGAAGTTTCAACACCTTCCAGTTTTATTCAGGATTTTCCTAATCGTATAACGAGCGAAGATCACGGGTTTCCTTTTTTTTCTTCGTCAACTTGATCTAGCAGGATATCAAATCCAGTTAGTTGCTGGAGGGAGGGGGTGGTTTTATGGACACAATTTCAGTACGCTTGTTTGGATCTTATCGAAGGAGTTAAGAACCTATGTTGGCGCATTGCCATTATAATTATTCATTCATTTAACCTAGATTTACTTCGTATTATAATAATGTGTTAATCTTTTGCCATACCTACTACTATACTCTACCGCTTAGTCCTACGATACGTATATGTAATACAGCTATAATTTAATACTTGGCACATTCCTGTGCTGGAAGTCATTTGTGGGGACCCCATTATTTCAGCAGCGGATTTATTTGTTGTATACTTTTGACACAGTTCTAACAATCGATGAAAAATTATATTTTTGTGCCCGGTGGTAAATCTTACTTTTTTCTTGTCCGTTGATATGAATAATATTATGTCCTGTAATTGATAAAAATTATATATAGTGTGTTGAGTGTGGTTATGATCGATAGTGAAATGTGTGATTATTGATTCATATTAGGATGTCTTTTAGAAACGTGTGAATGTATTTTCAATGTGAATGTAATTTTATCATTTTTTTCTATTCGGAAATAGACCTACATTTGAATTGTTCAATAACTTGTTTCCTATTGGGAACACTCATTGCTCCCAAATAAAGACAATGGATTGTATAATATTGACCGCTAAGCTAGTCTCTAGGTGAAACCTCGTATAGTGCAGCAATTTGAGAATTAATTCGTTATCTGAAAAAACTTACTGAACAGAATTGATTTACCATCACCATTTTCTGAACACTGAAGTTAGAAACCCATGAAATTGCTCCTAAAAAAACCTGATAGTAAATGTGGTACCTACTCCAGAATATATTGAAAATAATAAAGTACATATATATATTTTTATTCGTATGATTCTTGTGTTGATGAAAAATATAGTTAAAAAGGGGAAGTGTATGCCCCATTAAAAAAAACGTGATTTTTCTACCCAACTACTAATACATAATTTGAACCTTCTTGACAAAAATAAATGTTTCGTTATTTCCACTCATAATACAAACTATGTGTATGCAATATTTTCTCGAAAAAATCAAATAAGTTGCCATTACAAGACGTATCTTTAGGTTTCCCTCTGTACTCTAGGCTAATGCCGGGATAGTTCCCACAATATAGGCCACGACCGCTTCCTTCCCACTATCCTTCCCATTACCCAAGAAACCCACATCTCATCATTCCATCATTTCCATCCGACGCTAATAGATCTGAGCTTTCATAGCAGTGCGTCGTTAAACACAATATAAAGAAGTATTTTTAGGAACTGACTAATCCGTCGTCTTCTCTTCACCGCCAATCATATGGTATAAAGAGACCCCGTGCAACGCGTGCGGGTAGTTTTTCACTGCTCACGTGAAAGAAATAGCGCCGGAAGAAACATCTTCTACTTCTATTCATATTGGGTTCTGATGACTACGATCTATTGGCATCGGTGAATGATATATGAGATGATGGGATGATGAGATGAATGGTTATTTTATTATATGTTTTTTGGGTAGTGGAAAGGAGTCGGTCGTTACCTGTTGATGGGGAACCATCCCAGTATTGACCTGAACGACAGAGAGAAACCACGAAAAACCCATGTCAGGATGGTCGACCATGGCGGGAATCGAACCCCAGTCTTGCAATGACAGTTCAGTGGGCTAGCCACTCGACCACATGTCTCAGTGACTAAAAACTCCAAGCTCCAAACTAGAACTCCAAAAAACTCCAAACTCAAAAAATTCCAAACTAAAAATTCAACTACCATTTTGTCCGTTCGTTTCAGGTTCGTACGAGTCTGGAGAACCCCACACGCTACCACGTGATCCAGAAACAAAAGAGTCAAGTGCGCCAGTACCTGAGTGAATCATTCCAAGCCTCGCCGGGGCTGTTGCCTCCGCCCGCTCCGCACGAGCACCGGGTCGAGGAGGCGCGGCTGAGAGGGCACCAGGCGTCGGGACAGGTCCACAGTGCCCCGTCGAACCTGCTACACCATGGCGTCTCGGCCAGTTCGGACGCCCCGATGTCGCCGAGTCGCAGTTCCATTACTACGAGTGTCTCTGATGTGAGTAGGCCTCATGTTCTATTCGGGGGTCGTGGGGCCAATAATCATGTCATTGGCTCAACTATAACCACTGGCCCCTCAATACAATTGATAATTCAATTCCATATTATTTAATTGAGGAGTAATTCAGTACTCTCAATTAAATTGATGAAATATCATGAATATATTATGAATAACTTATATGTATATATATATTCAATACAATTGAATGGGTTATTACCGCAACATATTTGTTATCGTTGCGAGTGTGCGATAATCGTTGTCCACGCAATGTTTTGAAAATGGCATGTTTTCAGGTAGACTATAGCAAGTAGGCCTAGTAGTAGTGAGAAAAATCTCAAAATTCCGTGTGTTTTCGATGAATTGGGAGGGGGTGATTGAACAATTTGTATTGCTCAGCGGATCTTTCATTTCCACAAAACAACCTCTGCTAACTTACTCTCACTAGCCATCTCTTGGATCAGACGACCCACTTACGGCACAAGAAGCGTTCCAGTAATTTTTGCTATAGTGCGGGCTTGCATGTCGAGGCTTGGACCATGGTAGCAATAACATTTCATAAAATGGTATTAGCATTATAAACTCGGGGCATATCAACTGTGCACTAGCATTTGCTGCTCTTGGTTGAGCTCGTATCATATATTTGTTATATTACGTCTGGCATGCATTGGAGGCGCGGAAGACTTCGGTAACTATCAGCTAAAGAGGAATCCTCGAGAGTTCTCCTCAGTGAAGAGCTATGTCGTACTATATATGTTCTAGCTGCGCCTCCCAATGTGTATTCGATGCAAGTTATACAAATAAAAACAATTTTGAAATCATATTCGTGCCTTGTCCACGGCTAAAGGAGTTTCGTGTAAGTCGGTTCTAGTCATTCCAGATTATCAAACCCTCTGGCACGTGTACTCCGTTTTCACTCCCATAAGTGTGTTGTGTCAAACCACATACTTATTTCAATCTGACCATAGATTCGATACTCAATATATTTTTATCCATTTATCCATTTTTACAATATATTTTTATTTTTGGAGTGAGTTATTAATCAAATTAGGGCCTGGTATAACCAAGTCTAGTTTGCCATTTTCGAAGCGTTGCTGAAAACAATAATGGATGAATACTCTAACCGTGGCGATAACAACTCTCGACACTCAGTTACAGCTACTCCCACATTGGTGATTCTGGCACTGATAGTAATAGTACACATGATAGTAACATGAGCGTCGGTTAATTATAATAGGCCAACAAGAATCGAATGGTCGGACACTTTGCGGTATAACGCTAATACTCCAGTCAAACTAAGATTTAGCCTCGAACAAATTGTAACAGAAAATTTTTTCAGTGAATTTTGATTGCCCCAGTATCTCAAACTGAAGTAAAAATAGTTTGCTCAAATCGGAGACGCCATTTTGTTTTTAATCAAATTTTCATGAAAATCTATTTTACTTTTCACTGGCCGTCGTGAGTGAATTATATTTCCAAGCTCTAGGCCTATACTAAGATTACTAGAGAATGTTTCACACAATATAAAAAAATGAGAATAATCAGATGAAAATTGCTATGATTTTGTGATTGAATTCAAGTTATGCCAAATTTCATTATTCACATCTGGTGAACAAGGCTCAGTAGTTAAAGATGTAAACTCATCGAAATCTCATTAAGATGATTATATATAACTACGAGATGTAAAGTTTGCTCAAATTGAGGTGGCCAATCGTGATTGTCGGGGAACGAAATTGTATATCGACACTTTTGGGTGAGCAGTGGTGGATAGATGGTCACAGACTACACGCGTGGTGCATGTTGCGTGTGGGTCTGATGTCAGGTTCTCTCGCGAGAGCCAAACCGCGATCGACCGAAGTTGCAAAAATCAATGACCCAACTTAGGTTAAGAGCGATAACTGGAGAACGGCGAGTCGGATCAAGACCGGATTGGTATCAACAGATAGGTATTGACAAGACGAACATTTCGTCGTTACACCCATCTCGTTGTGAATCTCCGTTCCTGCACGGCGGCAGAAACAAATATTTAACATGGTTTTAACATTGTATTCCCCATAAGCGAACTCCAAATCGTGATTGTCGGGGAACGAAATTTTACATCGACACTGGGTAAGCAGTGGTGAAAAGCTCTCCACGGTGAATTTTTCAATGTAGGCCTATCATCCTTTCATCCAAGTTGATCACCTGTTTGAAGATGCCAGATTGGGAAGATATTTTTGGAACCATTTATATTAGTATACTTGTCAGATTCGATAGATCCAGTCGCGAGTATTTTTTCCGGTAGACGGTTGTTTTCAATTAGCCAATTGTAACAATATCGCCGATGCACCGGTGTATGACTTGCAATAACGCGTTTATGACGTGGAAATTGTCTTGATAGTTGATACTGACCCGAGTATAAGTTCAAGTTATGGGTAGGCCAACATGTTGAAGTTGCACACGGGACGGTTTCAAACCAAAGATTTGTCAAAAGTTGAATTCACAAGGGATTTCATCCTGGTCGATTGAAACCGTTTTGCCATCTGGTAGTCGACATTTAATTAGTATGATAAAAAAATAATTGTAATTGTAATTTTAATTTCAATCGAACTTGAAATTCAATTCAATTTTAATTGAACTCGAATTTTGAATCAACTTCAATTAAACTTGAATTTTGAATCAACTCCAATCATATTGAACTTAAATTCAATTAAACTCGGAATTTTATTAAACATTGAACATTAAAACCATGTCGAATGAACCTCGGCACAGTGTTAAGTGTGTGGTATCATTTGTGCCCCATTGCACGTGAACAGGTCTGGTACACGACCCAACAATATTTTTGGAAATTGTTCAAGATTTCCAAATTGTTTCAAGTAGAAATTAAAGTCATTATGCTGACAGCTGGTAATAAAATCACCAGTTCTAATTGAATGAATTATGCCATCGCATTAATCAACTACCAGTAAATTAACAATTTAGATAATGTGTAATTCCATTTTGAAAGTGGTTTAGAACTGAATAGTTGTGACTAAATCTTATAACATTAATTGGCCAAGTTTGTCATTATTTACAACCATTACAATTTATACCCTATTTCGCTAGAACATCGATGTGAAATCTAAACAAAACCATGATATTATACATTTATAATAGGCTACATTAAACATTTTCTGTTATTGTTTGGCTGCAATGCCTATTCGAAAGGCGATGAAATCTATGTAGGGCCTACTTGGCAAACACAGCATAGGCGTATGCGTTGCATGATGAGCGAGATATTTTCAGGAAATGCATCTCAATGCGAGGAATTAGCAATTTGACAATTTGGTGTAGCCTACACGTAATTTTTTATTCCGAAATCACGAGTGATTTTTTTCATTTCGAGTGATTTTTTTCGATTCCACCTGAGTTTTTTATTCCGTTCGAATTTTTGGAATCCGGGTCATTTTTTTTTATTCCAATTTTATTTCTCTGATATCGTTGATTTTCTCTTGATATACACGTGATTTCGCCAATATTTTGGATTCCGCCGATTTTTTTTATTTCACTTGATCACGTTGATTTTTTTTCTGATTCCAAATGATACCATTGATTTGTTTGAATCCGAAATATTTCCTGAAAACATCGGATGTTTTTTTCTTCTGGTGTTTTCATTTCACTTGATTCCGTTGAGTTTTTGGATTCTGGTGACGCTTTTCAATGTCTCATTCGATTTTTTTCCCAAAGTGTGGGTACACCTGATTCGAGGAATTGTTAACCCCTCGCTCGAACGCTGTACACATCTTGAATTTGAAATTGTCAACTTGACTCACTCGCTGCCTTCTTCACGTAGGCCTAGCTCTAATTAATTATACATTTTGATTATTTCAAGTTCAAAAAGAAATCGGATCTAATAAGAATTGAGGTTTTCATATTTTACTTCACATAATGGCTAGACGGACTTTCTAGCCTCTCTATAATTGAACTGATGCAAACAATTGTAATATGTAGGCCTACCATTGTTGACATCCAAGATCAGCATGACTTTTAAACATTTTCGAATATTTCTTCAACATTTTTTCATGCTGAGCGGTATTATTTACAGGTAATTTAAAAAATCGACAAATATTTTTTCTCAACAATGGTTTGATCGGTTTTATTCCAAAACTAGACACAGTTCTATAAGACGACTCTTTCAGAAGTTTCCTGTGATGAATGATCAACCTTGACAGCGCGTATAAAACCTCTCTAATAATCTCAGATATGCCCTATATAATAAGCCTATTCTTTCAATTGCATTCATATCCAGTGGCGGGTGGTGGTCTGAACAGTGGAGGTTGCTGTAGTTGAATGAAGCGAATCATCTATAAAGTTACCATAGCTACCATACCATAGCTTCAGAACAATGGGTGCGTATAGGCCTAGTCTTGCAAGTAGGCGTGAGGGCGAATTGTGTATGCTTATATGAAAGACGCAATTTTCTCGTTTTACCTATACACCTTTAGATTTCAACATTGATTCATTTTTCCAACGAATGATGACTTTTTTAATTAAAAAAAAATTGTCCCCAATGTTTGCTAGAGGAAAGTTATGATACGAAATTAATTAAATGTTTCGTTCAAGATTAATTGATTCTAAAATACCATAAATTCGGTAAATTATAGGGAGTGCTGATGCCATTTTGCATTACATTTTTTTAAATGGTAGGGCCTATACTTAATGACCCCACCAACAGCTAGATTATACGGTGGTACGAAGCTGACTTCAGTTTATACCGCTAGCGATAATTGACTGGGCCACGGGGGCTCTTTCACGAACTGCCACTGTTCATTTCATTGAAATTGGAATTGATTTTTATAAATATTCTGATGTTATATTGTCGAAGGTGTTATAAGAACTGCGACCCAACAGTGTGTCAGTAATGTTAAAGAATAGTGATAATATGCAATTATGAAGTTATATCATTACTCGATTTCATTACCAGTCATTCGAGAGGAGGGAAATCACGCATTCATGAATTGTTTATTATGCCATTGGGGTGGGTATAATGATGTAATCTAGCTCAGTTACCGACTCACTGTTGGGAACAATCATTTCGAATAATAATTCAGTGGTTGAAGTCAATAAGCGAACGGCAACGGAATAAACGGAATTATTAAAACAGACGTTTGCAAAAGTTGGAAACCATAAACCACAGCAGATTATAATTGAGCACGTACAGTACGTAATCTGGTGTAAAATCATATGGTATTTGACACCTGTTATCAACTCTTCGTAAATCATCAATATATTTTGATTGCAGATGTTATTTCACAGGAATTCGAAGATTGATTCACTGATTGTTTACTTCAACTTTGTTATGTAATTTTAAACAAGAAAACATTCGGAAATACCGAAACATTGTTGTTAGTATGTAAAATCTCGTATTACAGGTCTGCAACACAATTAAATTGTTACGTCACTACACCAAGATATTTAATTATATTTTCTTCGTCAGAAATTGCCATTTATATTGAAAACACAATTTAACCAGTTCTATATGAAACTCATTCATCTTGTATTAATTTGATTTTAATCACTCGACACTGTGTGTACGTATTCCGCAATTATAGGTCACACTGTTATGATAACTTTTTGCCGAGCAAAGTATGCTGAACAATGTAGTAATCTCACAATGTAACGACCGGAATCAGTATTTTTTTCATTCAAACCGTCACTTCAGTTACAAATTGTCGTTTTATCTCTTGTGCTGGTGCAATATTATTTATGATACAATAATAGTAATAATGTTACTTATCTGAGCATTAAAGGACATACATGTAAAGAATTCATACCGTTATTCTAGTGCATAATTATATAAATTGAGTAGTATATGAAGTCTTTTGAGTTTGTTACAAAATACAGTGTGTGAAACGAATAGGTTTAAATATACTACTATTAATTATTTAATGTACCCTATAGTCCTTGTTTTGCTATTGGGTAATTGTTCCAACTTTTTGCTTTATGGACCTACTGCCAAGTGATGTAGACCTTCAATTGAATTAAGTGAAATCTTGCAAGCAACTAAAGATGAAATCGTTAAAAACATTCAAGATTTTTATTGAACAATAATTCAATGATACGTATCACGTCATATTATCAACTAGTTATATAAAATGTATTTTTTCGTACGAAAGTTTGAATATTAGTGACATGAAATTGAAAGTAGTACTAAACAGTATTTAATCATTTCTTGGAAGTATTTTGATTCTGGTGGGATCAGAAAATATTTCTTGGCTTCTCATCCTTTAACGACCCATGTGACAAATTAACATTCAGGATTTTTGTCATTCTTCAAGGATTTGTAGGCATTTGCTTGAATTGATATTTTATATCATTTTGGAAATTTATTCCGTATCAAGAGTCCATGGGAGTCGATTTAGCGGAATATCAGGTTTTTGGTGATAACTTCAGAACGGTATGAGATATCAAAATTCTAATGAAGATGCTATACAACTATTTGCAATACCTTCAAGATGGTGTAAGTAATAATTATTCATCTGATATTGCCTTATTGTCACGCGTATACGGCTAAAAAAAAAACGTAGGCCTATACGTGTCACAACTTTGCGCTAATGAGATAATAGTAATTATACTTACACCGTCTAAAAGGTAGTAAATATATTCATTTTACATCTGTATTAGAATTTCGATATCTCATACCTTTCAAAAGCTTCACAAAAAACTGATATTCCGCTAAATCAACTCCCATGGACTTGTAAACTAGGAGCATTAATTTCTCAAATTCGTCCCATTGCTTTATTGAATATGAACTTTTTTTATATATATTGGGTTCAACGACGCACTGTTATGATAACTGAGATCTAATGGCGTCAGATGGATGATTAATGCGATGATGGGATGATGAGATGAAGGTTCTTGGGTAATGGGAAGGATAGTGGGAAGGAAGCGGTCATGGCCAACTTATTGTAGGAACCATCTCGGCATTAGCCTAGACTACAGAGGGAAACCATGAAAAACCTCTGTAAAGATGGTCCGCGGCGGGGATCGAACTGGGTTCGGAATTCCCCTCGCCTCCCGGATCACACGAGGCGAGCGCGTTAACCACTGCGCTACTTGTGCCGGTATGAACTTGTTATCGAAAGAAAATGCAGCAGCGTTTTGAAATCAATGTCTTTACAACAGGCTGCATGCAGTCTTACAGTTTTATAGAGGTGTAATAAAATAAAACTAGATCATACATTGGATCAACATGATTATAACTAATGATAAGAGTGCTGCAAATGAAACACGGGTGTATCTATGTATCTATAAAAGGAAAGTTTTCTTCTATCTTGGTAGAATGTGCGATACGGAATTGCTACTATTTCAGTGGTAATATGAACTTATATGAATCAATGCATTTATTTTGTTATACCTACTAAAGGCATAGCTATGACATACGTGATAGCAGCTGTTGTACGTACAATGTGTTACATATTACCAGCAATAAGAATAATTATGAACATTGAACTTAATTAAATACTATTTGTATGTGTAATCTATATTAATGTATGCTTGTAGTATATGTAGGATGCTGTGTCATAATGTATGCAATAACGTTCAGGTATTTTTGTATCATTCTACGTATAGGCCTATCATTATGAAGACTTTTTCATATGTTATTTAGAACGTGTTTTAGCCTGAAATAATATTCAAAATAGTCAAAATGATGTGAAAAAATACAATAAGAGTTTGTCTCCGAATCATAAACAATCGGTTTGTATTCCAATTCATTTCAGTAATTATCTCTTGACTTATTTATAATTTGTTTGGTTATGAAATTTACAATCTTTGATCCGATTTTAAAGTCTTTGGTTGTAAAGCAGACAAATTGATAAAATGTAGTTTTAAATATCGATTAACTTCTGATTTGAAAATAATAAAATGTGAAATGCAGAAGTTCGAATGCGATAAGGGAACAGCGTATTAGCTTCTTGACCTTGTAACATATTGCCGACGTACTCGAGTTGTCTTGATGCATGGATGCAATTGATAATTTACACTCATTTTGCAACTTAGTATTGTTATAGGGCCTACTATTGTATTCCAATGGATTAGCAGTATTTATTTCCACTTCTGACGTGGATATTCAATAGTATGTTATCTTGAGGCCACCTTTGATTAAATAAGTTGAATGACAATTCCATTCATTCCTTGTGTGAGATGTTATAATTGTCGCATCTCTCTTAACGTCTACAAGGCACCATAACTGTGTCGCTATTGTTACTAAACGACAAGCTTTCAGGATTTGATCACTATAGTCACTTTTGTGGCATTTTGTCTTTTTTTAAATTTCAATCATCTTCTGGTCTTGAAACTCTGAAGTAATATTAATTTCATTGTATACTCTAGAGCTATTGATAATTACGCCTCACTGGTTCATTTTTTACGTTCGTTAGATTTAAAAAAAAACTTCTCTTAAACAAGAACGAATCAGGCCTAATTGTCGTATCATATTTCTAGAATCGATTATTTTTGATAGCTATTCCCTGTTTTTGGAAATTGATTTCTCACGCAACTTCCAAAAATAATTGATATTTTTACTAATCGTTATTCAAAGTTACAGCCACAATATCATTCCAGGTACCAACAAATAAAGTGACACCAACTCTTTGCTCGCCTTTCCGTGGACGTGGTGTAAGTGAAATTCTTTCCATTTTGCACATATTTTGGCTAATAGTTTTCACAATTTGGTCGAGTTTTTCAACTACTTTGAACGACACCACGGTTTGTATAAGGCCTGTGTCTATCCTATTTTTGGATTGATTAGTTAGTAATGATGAAATTAACGGGTCCCTATACATGTAGTCAATTACAGAAGTACTGCATACTGCATGGGAGGACCTTATAATCAAGTGGAGCCGTTGTTGAAAGTAATGTCTCTATTAAATGGATTAACATAAATGAACGCGCGCTATGAAAGGTAATGCCATCATAAGCCTAATTCACCTGGATATCCGTAGGTGGCGGGATAAGAAAACGTCGCGGTGGATTCGGTGGGTTTTCTATAGTCCGTAAGACTTGACTTGTATCGCCCATTAATTTGTATCGCCCATGGGATAAATTTAATCATTTATTCTATTCATGTTGAAAGATCGTTTTTAATCGTTTCAATTGTGTCTTTGTGTACTCATTTTTTCAAAATAGTATCCACGGAATTAGTACCAACGGAATTTTCAAATATCTTATTCTTTATCAGCCAAAGTGAGTTGTACTGTACATTCTACCCTGGTTATACAGAATTGTATAACACGGCCTTTTTTATATATCCGGGGAAAGGGTCGAGTACATCCCCGTGCCGTACCCTGCCGAAGCCAATGAGTGACAACAGTTAAAAGTTAACATCGTAGAAACCTTGGTAGATATATATCTATGTAAATAAATTGTAAATAAACCGACGTATTACACTAGAATCTTGTTAAGAAATCAAAATCGAAACTTTCAAATGTCAAAGTTGAAGGATAGTAGTCTATAAGTTGAAGGAACTAGAAAGAGACGGCGGGTCATTTGGAATTCGTATTTCGCCACTATACTGTAGATCGCAACTAAAATGGTTTAAAATTTATAATTATTTAAGTATGAACTGTTTCTGTGGATAAAATCCCTAGTTTTAATCATCAACTTTCGTCATCCCACAAGCACTGTGTATACACCTCCAGTACAATAGACTGTCTATACTTGTACTCATGAGAGACAGTTCCGAGCGACTGTCCTCCTCCCCCATCCCAAAACACTGGCGCACTGATGGTCTTTCTCACTCTACTTTGTCTTTCTTTACTTTTATCTTTCATGGATACACTCTACAAGCTTACCTAGTTAATGCAACCTAACGATGATGTGTATGTATTCTTGTTCAAGGACCCCGTCATTAACTTAGTTATTAGGGGATCTATGAAAGACAGAACTCAAGTTACTATAATGCCGTAGCTCGTCGTAATTGCACCTGAGAGGACGGTTACTATGAAACATTCGTAATACTGATATTCTCGCGTATGATAATTACTGACGACTAGACTGTTTTGCGTAACATGTACGCATGGTTTGACAAGTGTGTATGCCAATTGTTCATTCGAGTTGCTGACATTTTTTCCCATGCGTATGTAAGTGGTCTCGGCTAACTAGATAATTACATACACTAAGAAAGAGTGAAATAATCTAATAGCAGTTATTTTGTGAGAAGGTTTTTGTAATATATTATTAGGCATACATACGTACTCATTATATATGGGTATATTTGTAAATGTAATATATATATATATATATATATATATATATATATATATATATATATATTCATGATAATTTAGGAAATATATCAGGTTTCGTGGTGAAAAAAAATAACTAAGAATAAAGATAAAGTTGAAGTTCAAAGTTTAAAGTTAGATTAAAGTTATTTTTTCACCACGAAACCTGGTATATTTCCTAAATTATCATGAATCTACAATCAAGCCAGGAAAGAAGCCTCAATCAACACTATAAATATATATATATATATATATATATATATATATATATATATATATATATATATATATATATATATATATATATATATATATATATATATAATGTATTAATTATTCCATTATAAGTTATGATAACTATTTATGGTGTAATTTCACTTGTGTACAATGTGCAGCCAAAAGTGCTGCTAGTGATGAGGAACGAATATTTGCATGTTCATATTATGTATTACACCAGTGACGCAACTTATTTTATCAGATTGCTTGCTGCTTTAGTACCTGTAGTATTTCAAATAGTGTCAACTCTTCTTGCCTAATTACTCTTGGGGCCCATATAAGAATCAACGTGAATTATGAGCATGGCTTTTCGTTGGTGACGAAAATAATTTCCATTTCAGTTGCGAGTAAACAATGGATGTAGTAAATTTAATAAATTGTTCGCGTACTAAGACATATACGTCCTACTTCACGAAAGTATATTCCAAATGGGTTCCTCGTAGACATTTTAATTCAAGTACTCATTACACGTATGTCATGGTTTTAACATATTACATGGACCTAATTTTGATTTTTGTCATTATACGCCCGACCTACCTTATGATTGACTATATATGATTCGATGGTTTCCTAGTTCATGGTTTACCGTTGATCTTTGCAATGAAAACATTGTTGTTAACAGTTCAATTACGTCTGCCAACGTAACGAGTTTTGATAAGACTGTTGTTAGGGTTTATTGCCATAATGGGCTCGGAGAATTTTGGCAACTATCAAAACCATTTTGTGGTTTTTAAGTGTAAAGTTTATAGGTTTCCGAAACGACTAACTTGCTTTCGTTACGTACACATTTTCAAACCATTTTCAAATATTTGTACAGAATTCGATCCTGTGCGTACCCTTCTCTTACAGTATCTATATTATTATAGTCATCATTTAGTCGACACTGCTATGAACACTGATAATCCAACAAGGATGAACAAGTTTTTAATTTACATTATTTGTTCAAACTTCAAACACCTTCGTTTCCTTCGTTGTGAACTTTAGGTGAGCTCTCAGAATCGAGGCCTGCCTCCGTTGCATTAAAACACATCCAATCCTTGCTCCATACAGGATCCGAACCCGTACCTATACAGTCGCATACGTGTGGGTCAACGACAATGCCATTGATACAGTATATTCAATGCACGTTTGTTTCTATGCTTAGTAAAATCGGCACTGGGTCATTATGATGTGTATGTTATATGTTTATAAATTGAAGATCTACCATCGGGTCGCGTCTAGTATCATTGATTACGACTTCGAGTTCTAATTAGCTGTACTTCTTTAGAAATGGACAGGTGACAGCCATTATGACCAATAGTAATGGTAATAATAATAATGATGATAATGGTGTGTGAGTGCGTTCGTGAGTCGATAAGGCCTCGCTAATGGTGATATTTTATTTATGAGCTGGAGTAAAATGACTGTCTTATTGGATTAGTAAAGACGATAATAACTCGTTGACATAATTAATGATTCTGTGTGTGATGGTGGTGTTGGTGTGTTTTTACGTGATGAGGTTTGGATTGATCGGGGATCCTAGCTGAAGGAATGATAGAAGCGAGGGGTTAACAACTCGCAAATTGAGTGTACACCTGATTTCAGAGATTTCAGGTGATTTCAAGAGATTTCAGGGGATTTTAAGAGATTTCATACGGATTTTGAGGGGATTTCAAGTGATTTCAAGGAGATTTCAATGGGATTTCATGGCAAGTGTACACCTGATTTCAGGAGTTGTTAACCCCTCGGATAGAAGTCGAAACGAGGTGCGGTTATAAATGGCGCGGGTACATGCGTTACAGACGTACTCCATCGTTACCGTAGTCGAGCACGTGTACATAGACTTGTGTTATCAGCATTTACTGAGGCGTGTGGTCGAGTGGATTTTTTTATTTTTTATTAATAATTCATCAATACGTCTACCATAGACGGTCCTTTAGTCATGTTGTCGATTAAAACTGCGGTGCACTCTTCGCTGGCCCGGTTTTGGCCTGAACCCTATATTTTTTTCCCTTCAATTACCGTGTGCACGTCGGTTAAGCCAAGTAACACTGATTTGTGCGGGTGGTATAGAATACATTTCAAGGGTTCGGGCGTTATGGGACAAATGAAGAATGCGGGTCGTCGAAGAAGATATCATTAATCAATTTATCATCATAATATAAAAAGGCATACCCTTATTCTCTGTCACCTCCACACTCCCGCTCTTTATAGTTATGCCGAGAACAAAATGTAAACACGAAAATGTCGAATGTTTCGTGCCATAGACTAATTGTAATAATATCGTGTACAAGAGAGTGTCTTTATGTGTCTTATTTATTTTTAGTTCACCACAATAATAGCAAGTTTGATCACATGAGCGTTAATTAATACTTACTGCTTATAATCACGATTGAGGTCTAGACAGACAGTGGATAGTGAGCTAGGGGTAAAGAGTAAGCCTTTTTATTATATGGCCAATTGATTTCTGATATTATCTTCAATGACCCGCACCCTTGACTTTCATACATGGGGCATTCAATAAAACTAAGCAAACGCAGTATATGCTTTGTAAGATGAGCGAAATATGTCTACTCGAATACTATACACACCTTGACGAATATGAAATATATTCGAGAATTCTACACATCTTAGTGGAAACTACCAAGTCTACAAAGCCATGAATCGCCGTGTGCGAGATACCGCGAATGAAGAATGACTACTATTTCGAGCTTCTTAACAAAAATTATTTTCCGAATAATTATTCTCTTCAAAACGACTAGTCCGATCCCAACGAAAATTTGTTATAATGTGTAACATATTTTTATTCATTCTCAGTAAAAATTTGAATTTATTTGAAGACAGTGTTTCAGAATTTTTCTCGCATGGCCCAATCTTATGTTTTTTTTCCAAGTGTGATTGTGTTTCTCTAAAGTGGTCAATTCGATGTCAAAACTATCCAGTTCTAAGTTTGATAAGTCCGCGTGTCCATAAAAAGTTTCATGTTGATCATGTCAATACGCGCAACTGTGCAGTGCGTAAAAAAACGCACACTGACAAAGCTCCGTAAGAATATAGGATAGAAGTCTCCGCCGCTATCGCTCATCCAAAAAATAGGGCCGTGGAAGAAAATTAGGGTTCGGGCTATCCAGACAGAACCATCCGAGAGTGACTGAGTGAATCGAAACTAGATCCGGCTCTATTTTACCAGCATGAGAATGCCAATGAGTACAGAAAACTTCGTTATTTGACATTTTTGCTTTCAGTTTTGTTTGCTTGCATATATAAGGAAATGTTTCTATAGCATACACGCCGTCGTGTGCATGCAGTTATGATAGGTGTGTTGACTAATTTACGTACTAATGACTAAACAAGCATTAAAATTCATGTTAGTCAATACAACGAAATAGATGATGATAATACATCTTCAGTTCAGTTCACATTATCTCTATCTATAGTACTGGATTCTTGCGTGGTGATCGAGAGTCGAGACATGAACGAAATGTTTCCTTCCGCTCGCTCCATATTATAATATTATATCGTAGTTTATATACCAGTGTCCTGGCTATTCGTTGAGATTCACTCGCTCCAGTCTGCTGGAATGATGGAAAGGAGATAGCCGTGGCCTAATATCGGGAAATCATTCTAGTATTCACTGTTCCGATCGAGGAAAACCACGAAAAACGTCAGTCGGGATGGTAGACCATGACGAGAATCGAGCCCCGGTCTCCAGAAGACTGTTCAGCGTATTGTGTAGACTGATCGACTCATCTTACTTGCCGTACCATGCCATACCACCCAATCTTTCGTTTGCAGATCAGTTAATTGCTCGAATATGTGGATCGTTGCGTACTTACCAAGATGCGTAAGCACAGTGACAACTTGGGAATAATATGTATCATTATTATATTAGAATTCCGTGAAAATGTGAATTTAATCGAAGAGTATATGTTATTCCAAATTTTCTCCTCAAGGTAGTTCTTATGGGGTTTTCAAAAACTTCGAAAGGGGTTTTCTCAGAAGTGTGGTGCAACCGATTGCGCCTCAAAACTAGACGGTATCGACTTAGATGATGACACTTGTGTATGCCAAGTTTCGACTGTGTGAAAAAAAAAGGTTTTTTCCGAGTGGGTACGGTGAAATTGCGAAATTGAGTCAATATGGTAGGTGGCATTGATGATGGACTGTTTGCGTTCTATTATCTAGTATACGCTATAGAAAACACGCGTATGGCCAATAAGGTCTGCCGCTTCATCCTTTCGTTAACATGAACTTATTTATCATTATAATTCTCCTTTACTGCTTCAAATGACTGACTATGTTTAATAACAATTAGGAAAGCTGAAGGGAACGTACATCATCTTTGCATAGCACTCGTTGTGTTATTTGACGTATCAGTGGCTGGGACAATATTCATTAAGAGTTTGAAGAAGCTTCTCATCAGATTGATTATTATTTCAACGGATTATTGATTCAGGTAATCGGTACGTCTTACACAAAGTAATACAATCGTGTCTGTTGAACTTTCACTGCGGCTGATTACTATCAGGGAGTGCAGTGTGCGTCCTGCCTTCGACTTCCTAGACGAGATCGGGTCAACCTGTTTACATGGGAGTCCACAAACAAGGCCTAATAACATACTTTTTATTGACATTCCGATAGTCATTGGCTATGCCTATACAAGTTAAAACTATAGGAAGGCCTTTAGAATTGCGTAGATATGTTTTTTCGCATTGTGAAAATATAAGATCGATTACGGAAAGAAAAAGAAATCGACCCTATAGATAGTTTGTAATTTATTGTTTGGTACAAGTTTTGTCATTTGTCTTACATGACCGGTTCTTTTGAACGCGTTTAATGAAAGGTTTAAAAGCATTAATTTATACTTTTAACACTGTCTTATCTCTCAGTGTTATCTCAGGTGTGGATTATTTTGATTGTAATTATCCTAATTAAATGCACTCGAGAGTGCAAGCAATTTACAAGTGAAATCGATGTGATGTCATAGAAAAAGCACATTGTTTGCAACTTGGAGGTTTGAAATAAATCGAGATGCAGTGCAACTGAAAATGATTTATTAAGTCCATAGAAGCATTCTCGGATGCTGCACCTATGCATATAATTATGGTCTATAATTCAGTGTATAGGAACCTTCACAAGGATCGACGTTTTTAATTAGTGTGATACATGTTCTCGTTTTCTTACATCAATGGGTTTCAGACTAACGAACTTCAGATACCTACGAATGATGCAATTTTATATATAAATATCTAAATACTAGGTTAGAGGCTTGATAATTACACTGTTGAATAGTCGTACCTGTTTTGTAGATCAATTCCAATACGTATAGATATAAAACTGTATTATGGAACTAATAAAAATGACAGTGTTTGCCGAAGACCTACTTGCGGGACAGCCACATCCTTTTACCCAGGGGCCAAGGAGGAAATTAGATGCTCAAATCATGGCACACGAAACGTGCATCCAGTTTGTATATGTAAAATGAATAGCTAATCAAAGTTTAACGATTTTGTCTGAGTTCTAATTTCTTAGACTAATAAAAGCAACATGTTAAATACTATTTTTGCTTAGCCCTAATTGATTACCTACGTCTCTCCTCGAGTCATTTAGTTCTATTGGTTTCGATAAACATTTGAGGCTGTCTAGTTGCGGGACGACACGTTGCAAATAGTCAATACACAGAAGCGTGTAAAATTAAATAAATATTATATTTCGTGAAGGTGATAATAATTATGTATTAATCTCCGACTTTTTATCGCAGTTCACTGATACCGTTGGGTCTATAACAAATATTGCAGATTTATATTAATGTACGAATTGTCTGGTTTTATATGACGCTACGGCGACAACGTTTCAAGAAAACCTGTTGGGATTTTTGTGTTACTAGAACTGAAATATTAACTTGATATTGGTCAATTATCGTCGTGTTAGTTATGCTATCAATTAGTTAATTAGTTGGTTCTGTATTTCTGACTTCGACCAACCAAAAATATTTTGTGGTATATCGCTAAATAATATCGTATCCAGATTTTGACTCTTTTCTGAGCTCTTTCCCAATTTCGGATCTTGCACGAATGCATGTATCGTAGTCTAGAGCTACAGTTACGTATGTGTGTTTGTGTACAATTTATTTTTCCGAATTTGATTTGTGTAACAATTGACAACTGTTTATTTATTGGGATGTTATCCGAATGAACCGATAATTATTCATTTCATGATGTAGGTATAGGCTCTTCGAAGTTCCATATTTACCTATAATCAAATGAATTGAAACGTGCTGGTCAACATGGTATTTTTCATATTTCCATGAAATGTCATTTCTGGTCACTTAGCGACTGGAAACAAGAACGGCCTCTGTTTGAAAACTAGAAAGAACGGTAAAATAAATTATTAACAAACACATTAGTATAACTCATTTCAGCTAAAATGTTTGAGCAATAGAAAAAAAAACAGTATCACTACTTCCTTATCAAATAACTCTGACTTATCTTTTTGAGTATGTTTACATTTTATTGTCTTATTAAGAAACAGATTTCATAACTAAATAGATTTAAGTGGAATTTATGGGAACATTGGGAGGTAATAACAATGAAATCATTATCAGAAATCACTGCTTGATCGATGAGTATTACGTATACCGAGACCGAGATACGTAAAAGCTGTGATATTTGTATATATAGACCCTATACATACGTGAATTCAAGCGTGATAATGATAGCATTGGATGTGAGAGGTATTAAATTAACAGAAAACGGACATTTTACTTTTGGTTCAAGGTCCACATGTGCATATGTGATCAATACTCTTGGCACACATCACATTTAATCACGAAAATAGTTCGATTATCTGTGCTTGAATACTTGAACGAGAGGTCCGTGATCGTCTCCCTAGGTGATTTGACAGTTGCACACATGTGTGCCCGCAAATCGCGAAATCGACACTACGAGAAATGTAGCACGTATACTGCCTATATACAATTACAATTTACAAAGTGGTACATGAAAACGCTGTACGCAGACCAAGCTGTATACCTAATTTGTATCAAACGGTAATATATATATATATATATACACACATAGAGACTTATCTATTTAATAAGTTATTACCTTGCTCTTGTATTACGGTCGATCAAAGCTTTGCCAACTCTAAATGAAAAATAATAGAAATAAACTCTGCGCTGATTTGAATAGTTTCTGCATTTCCGTTGAAAGTTGATACTAGTCCTATATAAATGGCATATGACTGAAAAATGAACCATGCGCTAATGGTATATACGTTGATCAATGCAGTTGATCAATCAGTGTACATTTGGAACTAATCCGCTCAGTCCGTTGCCACTGGGATGAAAAATACTACGTACACACACTTTTATATGTTGAAATAACCATATATGAATATATATATATATCGTTGTCATATATGGAACGAAAATAAAAATGTATTCGTATTTCGTATTTTGAAGTCGTAATTTTAGGTCGAAATGAATTTATAATATATATATATATATATATATATATATATATATATATATATATATATATATATATTTAATATATATGAATCGAGAATAACTATGTAGTCGTATATTGGAGAGATTGTATGAAAAACTTGTATAAGTGAACTGACAGAGACTATGGTTATTGTCATTTATTTGTATCGCGTGCTATTCTTTCTGTAGATATTGCAGTATTTTTATTCTGAACATATTTTGGCAAAGAGTCAGTATTATTATTCCATCAATTTTTTTTTCGATAATACGAGTATATAATCAATGTGTTCTCTGTGTTCTATCTCTGGTGTATGAGCTTCACATCAACCTGCAATCTATCTTATAAAAATCTCTGATTGATTTCTTTCGTGGCAATAATACAGGCTAAGGCTATATGCCATACAACGTGCTATTATGCTTGCATGATTTTCTCTTTCACTTTCCCAATGTGCTCCAGTATCCTCTTCGAGGCGTCTGACGTCATGCCGCTAAGTCTTCAGGACTGCTTATATATAAGTATAATTAGTATGTATATATATATATATATATATATATATATATATATATATATATATATATATATATATATACTAGCTGACTCGGCAAACGTTGTTCTGCCATCGAAGTGATTTGTAGTGAATGTTGGAGGTGCCGGAAGGCGGATGGTGCGGTATCTAGCGTGTAGCTGCGCAAATGTCGCCGCTCAGCAACATTGATTAACGCTGTCAATGTCATTGAACAACGCCATTACTGGTGTTGTCCTTCAAGTGCCAATTTTTTGGTAATTGCTCATAGGAGAAAGCTCGGCGGAAGATCTCGTATACTTTGGGTTTTTCTACCACCCCTACCGAATGTGCGTGAGGAATTTCACGACACTCGGTCGAGCCGTTTCGGAGGAGTTCATCCTCTAACATGTGACACAAGCTTTCTATATATATTTAAGATATATATATATATATATATATATATATATATATATATATATATATATATATATATATATATATATATATATATATATATATATATATATATATATATATATATATGCCTATAATGTTGAAGCTTCCCATATCGAGGCTATCGGGGAAACGTTGTTGGCCTGCAAATGCTCATGTTTGTGATAAGAAGTTGACAATCATCATTACCAAGGTACTGATTAAGTTATCCCGATGTTGTCGTACATCTCTATTCATACATCATGTATACTGTATATACAGATAGATACGTGTTACATAATGGTTCAGAAATTTGTTTGGCGTGCGTGCCTCACCAATTATCACCGTTTAGCATTGCTGTTGAGCGTGAATGTTCTTCCTGCCATTTCGAGGATCATACTTTGACTGTTTTCTGATTTCGTCTGTGTATTAGGATGCAATTACATACGGTGATTGCATGGAGATAGAAAACGAATTGTTTCACGGAATTTAATAACGTCGAATTTTGACTGAGTACATTCCTGCAAAATTTGATATGTATACATATATATTCATATAATACTATATATACTAGTCTAGCCGCCCCGGTGGCCAAGTCAATTATCGCTAGCGGTAGTAACTGAAGTGACCGTTGGGCGTGGGTTCGAGTCCCGCATAAGGCATGGGTTTTCGTAAACTTCCTTTCATCTAACATCTCTTCATCGTGTCATTATCATCCGCTCATTCGTACCCCCGTATAACCTAGCTGTTGGCGGGGTCGTTAAGCAACATTAAAAAATATATATATATATATATATACTAGTCTATACCACTCATTGTTGAAATGAATCTTGACTTCAAACATTCGTACATATATGCCTTTATGCATGATATAGGCCTATGGATCAAGTCGTACTCTATTGATCGTTTAAGTTTCTGGAGTTAAATAACCTCGCGTTGTATGGAACATGTGTAGGCCTATAGCTCCCACCCATTCTTCAATCCCCCAATATCCATTGCGTAGGTCAACACGGTAATTTACACATGTATATTATTTCTCTGCGCACTGAAGCATGGAAGTGAACTGAATTTAATGTTTTTGTGTTTGCCATTCATTTCATTCTCTACTAATTGCAAAATTCTCTGGATGTGAACTCATAAATGGCTGTGGGTCTTATAGGCCCTAGACTATTTTTAAGAGCGGATTAGACCAGCTGTTTTATATAAGTCATAAAATGGTTTTGTTGATTCTAATGAATATAATAATATATTTCAAAACTCTGATACCACGTCAGAATCTAGTTTTGTGTGCATGTTTACTTTTTTTTAATATTGACGTAAGCTATATCAATGTTTTCGAAGAAATCGTAATAAATATTTCTCTAATTCTCTAGTCCTGCATTAACAAATCGATTTCCATCCCGCCTTCTTTTATTGTTGAAAGTTTGCATGCACATATATCAGTATTAAGAATTGTGTTATCTGTGAACCACCGAGACTGGTCTGTAATTGCTCGACCAGACGCTTTCTAAGTCCATTTAACTTAGTTAATTTCTCCCCTTGGTACTGTTTGAATTTTAAATATTGTCGTATTGTGATAACTAATTAACATAAGTAAACCGTACCAAAGTGTTTGCGTCAAACGAATTGACTTGAAACGTTGCCTTGATAACAACGAATGTAAATCACGACGGTGATTATTATGATGGTCTGAGAAATGGATTGCAAAATCCAGGCACGTTCGCTTGTTTGTCTTACCTATAACTACTCTTAAGGTAGCGTCCTATACCCCTATACCGTCGTAACACTGATTATACTATTGGTCAAATAAAGCTTGGAGTGCGTATTTACAATAGTTTCTGGTTTTCTCAAGTGAAGTTTTTATCATCCACTTCCTGTAGACCTACTGTTTTACTATGAAGTAAAGAAAAATCTATGGTCTCTTTCATATTCGTACATTTTTCATTTATACTGTTATGATAACTAAGATCTATTGGCGTCGGATGAATGATCAATGTTATGATGAGATGAAGGTTTCTCAGATAGTGGGAAGGGTAGTGGGAAAGAAGCGATCGTGGCCTGTATTGGAGGAACCACCCGGCATTTGCCCATGCCACAGTGGGACACTTGAGAAAAGCCTCTGTGAAGATGACGGTGTCGGGGATCGAACCGATGCTCGATCTCCTTCACTTGGTGCAAGCAAATTGTGTCCACTGATCTCCATATCGTATGTGCCCCGTGAACTGTATCAGTATATTTGTTTATTGAGTATTGTAAGGTTAAACGGTAGGAAACAATCTAAAGTAACCACTTCAGGCTTCAATGTCTTTTTGGTTTAGATAATATACTTCTAATTTAGTTTATGCGTGTTGCCCTGCATAGAGTACCGGATGTTTTTGCCATTATGTATTATTTGCGATGTTTGTTCTTTTGAGTTTTCGTAATAATTAATGAAATGTTGTTTTGAGTTCTCAATTTCTTCAGTCAATGTCTATGTTCATGATGCATAATTATCAATTGACGTACTTCATTCTTATCTCGTTCCCCAGCACCCTGGACATCGATTGTGATTGATGGCAATCTGTTTGATTTTAATTTTCTTGTAGATGCCATGCCCGATTGATTTTCTCTCATTGTTACATATTAGTGACAATGAGCTAGCCATATACAAGACGCGAGAGCAGGGTGGCTAATATGTAGGTACTAGTCGACATAATTGGTTAATTGTACATCGAACCCGCGTACGTGACCATTGAATAATCAACGTCTGACGATAAAAAAAATCAATCGTGTGGATTCCTTCATAAGTGACATTATATCGCGCACGTGCAAATAAAGTGATAATCGCAAAACGATTAAGATAAGTTTCAATAATATTGTACATTTCTATTACAAATCCAGTTCAATGACAGTTGAATAATCTAATTAATTAGTTCTTTAAGAATGCGATTTTGTTGCCAGTTTTCAAGTGTAGTTTACAGTGAGAAGGTGTTTAAACCGTGCAACGTTTAAAGCGGGTACAATTTGCAATGACGGAGGGGAAATCGTGTAGCAGCAGTGTATAGAGAGGCCTTTACTCGAACTAGTATAGAGAAAGGAGGCGTACTAGCTATTAGGTTACGTAACGTGAGTGTTGGCCCCTTTGCATGGTAGCGTGCTCGCCTCGCACAGGCCCGCTACTCGACTAGTCTGTTGATAGACACTCTCGGCTGCGCGCGAGCTGTCGTTGTCGTCGTAGTCGTTGTCATCGGTCGTCATTGCGTCCACCGCCCGTGAGGAGCGTGGTAATTAATCGTTCCGTGTCTCTGCAAGTTCGGCCAGAGAGACGTTGTGCGTGTGCATGGAGCTAGTTGGAGACCACGGCAGTCGGTAGTGGTATCGCGGGTGACGTTCCTTCGCTAGACGCACCAGTATCGACGCCGTCGCGACGTTAGAAAACGGGGCAGCAAACCCAGTGCGGCAAGTCGCGTCTCGCCGTCAGCCCAGCCTCCAGACTATCGGGATTGCCTACAGGAACGAGTTTCCACACGAAATAAATTGTGTTTTATTTTTTTCTCTCATTTGATTGAGTAGTGATATAATAATGTCAATGATTGGTAAAAAACATTTCGGTATGCGGTTTAATCATTATGCGAGCTGATTTCAAGATAGAAACAAACTATTTGAGTTTGTTTCAAAACTGGTTGTATTGAGAAAGTGGCGTGTTTTTAGTGTTACCCCTGGAATATATACCTCCCGTCACGTCGTCTCTACGCTCATCAGATATGCCCATATTCAACATAATAGCTCGTCGTTGTAAGGTGAGCGTATATACGTACACATAGCACTACGTTATTCAATTTTCTGTCGTGCCCAGAGTCGAATGCTGCAATCGACAGTTTTAATCAACAGGTGCATCACTGTTGTTATCAATTTGATTGCGTGAATAGTACTATAGGTTAGTCAGACTGGTTACCAGTCATACCCATGGTCCACGTGTTGGAATCGATCACTGCAATTTGGCAAACCACCAACTTGACTCGATTGTACCAATCTAATTCAATATTTTAATACGTACGTGCACATTCCCGAATAATTATACCTTCAATCGACTTCACTCTTTATAGTGGCTCATACATACCATGAGGACATAGACAGATCTGTCGATTTTTAGATATTGATTTAGTGGTGCTACTTGGCACGTGTTGATTTTATTTATTTATATTATGCGAAACATCGACATGATAATCGGAGCGAAATTTGGCCTCGGGTCGAATTATCAACTTGGTTTCACAGCTACGGTAGCAAAATGTTGGACCACCAGTGTGAGGGAGGTGTACACTGTTTATAAGCCGAGCGAGAAACTGGTTTCGAAATTCGTTAATGTTCGTTTTTTTTAATATTACCGTAATGAATAAATTTGAAGTTGCTGTGAAAATATTGGAGGACGTACGTGATGAGGTTTTTATTTTATTTGAATGAGCGGGCGATATTATAAGTTAGGACTTACTCGCGGGTAGTCGATCTAAAACGTGCACGTAGTTTTGAAGAACTACTTGAATGATGATTTACCTCGGCGAGATGCAAATTATACAATTGAACATTTCAAAAACACTATATTTCTGTTTCCGATATTGAAGAAATAACTTCATGATTTCACACTTTTTTATGTTTCAATTGTATTTCTTGAAAATTCCACAATGTTCAATTTTGAATATATCTTCAAACCAAGTATTCGGTCAAAATTTGCGTTTTCATAACTGATGACATAATCCCTTTCCAACTGTCAAAATCGCCATAGTAGCCTATATTTCAATGTTTCGAAAACGTATTACGATATATTTAATATGTAGGCCCTACAAGGCTGTTTTAAGACATTTTGCGCCTCTAGATCCGAAAATTAACTGTGGAAACAGTTTACCTCAGTTTTTAATAAATATGAGCATCGTATTTAATAGGTAGGCCTACTCTATTCGTGAGTCGACATCTCCCAATACGAATGTAAAATATTGATCACACTTGATAATAATGTAGACCTATATCTTCAATTTCAATGGTCTGGTGAATATTTGGCGCCCTTTGAACATTGGCGCCCTAGGCCGAGCATCGTACATGCTATCGAGCACTCATAGTATATCAGCTTTTTTCCTTCTCACAGTTATTGGTAACAACCCCACCATTCACTCACATAGTATTAAAGTAACAGATGAACTCTTGTGACTTATGTTTAAGGTTGAAATAGTCAGTTACTCTTGGGTCACCGAAGAAGACGCGATAAGTTTGTTTTTATCTAATCATTTTCAATGACCGCCGTATTCCGCTTAGTAAACGCTATGGTTGTGGGTGGGACAACCTTTCGTGTTGTATTTTTGTACAAATGCAAATTTTAGGCATACATCAAATGATAAGAACTACATTTAACATTTTACACGTGTATATATATATATATATATATATATATATATATATATATATATATATATATATATATATATATATATATATATATGTATGCATATTTTGATATTGCATCCACTTGAATTCTCTTGAGTGTTGAGATGCAGTTGCGGGAACTACCGTGCGCCAGTGGTATACGATAGGGGAGGCGTTCAATCGTAGCCTTCATCTCTTTTGAATATATGTTTGTATACGCGTGTAGCTGGTTGGTTCCTACAACTTGACAATGTTACAAAATGACGAGACAGGAAATCTATTACTGATTACGTAAATTACTGCTGTACGTTCTATGTAAAAAGGTAGTAAGAAGTAAAGAAGATAACCACTATCCCGAGTCGGAAACAGGATTTGTAATATTAGATATTCGAATCAAGATGATCACTCGAGCTTTCAAGAAAATTATCATTCTCCGTCATGAATTGTCATTTTTTTTTCGTCAGATCCATTATTATCTCCTTAGTTGCGAATCAATGTGTTTCATAAGAGTTGTGATGACGAGTCTCCAGTGTATTGTTACTGAGGTGAAGTTATTTACATGAAATGTACGAGATTGAAACTCATGTAGCCTTGGCTGGAAGAACGACGCAAGGCTGCTCGAGGAAGTGCATGGAATTTGAAGTAATATTTGACTGGTGAAGTTGACTTCTGGTAACGTTTTTACATGTTCTATCAGAACAACGCCGATGAACAGTGTATTGTTGCATGAGCGGATCGAGAGACGCATATGAGTATGATGATGTATCCAGTGGCGTAACAAGGTACGACGAGACGGGAGTCCAAAATGTATAAATGGGTCCTCCCCCTTTTTTCCATATTTGTCTTAAATCACGAAAAGCACTGATGAGCCTTCTTGAGCCTCTTTGTGTTATTCTTATTCATTCTATAGAACAACGTAAAATACTATATCCCACACTTTTATTCATTGTCTTATTTCATTCCCTGCACATTGATTGCGATTAGAATTCCTTCGCCTTGCAATAATGTTTTGACCGATTATAGAGATGTCAACATAGAAACGGCACCAAAGAACTTCGATGTCTCGAATCGGTAAAAACTAAGAAATGATCACCACAAAACTGGTGCGCTAATATGACTTGATTCTCACGTGCATGACGGGTTTTCCTGGTTATGGGGTTGAGGCAGGACAGGACTGTTTCTTCATTGACGGTAGGCGTGCGCTCCACTTCGATTTCGAACTTCACTGCGCTGCATGTGCCGATGGGAACAATTTTGACTAATATAGATAACAATGTAATAACAAATAATAATAGAATAATATAGTATGAATACCGGTACCTGTATTCAGTTAGTAATTGAAAATGAAAATTCGGCACTTTTAGTACTTCTAATTGGATTAGGGAAACGATTTAGTAACGGCGTGCACCTGTGTAAATTAATGAAGTCTATAGCATCCGTTTCACAGTTGCCGTGGGACCCTGATGGGCTCATTATGCTCGAACATAGGCTAGCTTCCCCCATTTCAAGTCTTCAATAGATGTTTCGTTCAAACTGTTTGGCAGTGGGTGAATTAAAGTGGCATTCCTTTCAGTGCTATGTATATACAATTACCAGCGGTATTATTCTTACTAAATAGATATATTGGTCGAAATTGATTCCGTGAAATTAATGCACATGCATAGATTCTGCGTGAACAGTAGAACTATACTTTTAATCACAATAGCTGAAAGCTTGGTGTCTGCATGGGGTGTCAATAAAGCACCCGCATGTACTTCTAGTCTAATTGACTCGAAGCGATATTCAAAAGATATCATTTGTAGTGTCGTACACGTGTATTCATTTGCCAGCAAAAATATAATTGCTGAGATGGGTGGACCGGTGGCTAGCGCGCTGAACCGTCATTCAGGAGACTGGGATTCGATTCCAGCTATGGTCGACCATCCTGTCAAGAGGTTACTCGTGGTTTCTCTCTCTGTCGTTATTGAAGTGAATAATATACTGGGATGATTTCGCAAGAACAGGTCACGACCGCTTCCCTCTCTCACTGTGCAAAATACATAATAAAATAACCTTTCACTGTCAAATAAAGAGGCAATGAACCGTCCCTCAGCGCAGTTATTTTGCCAAGGTGTGCCTATTTTTCTTAATGAATGGAATGTGACACAAATAATATAGCGTGATATAAAAATAATTGAAAGAATAAAACACAAATGTACGGAGAAACATCGCTTCGTAGGCTAAGACTAGCTGTCAAGTGACATTACCCATTGTTGAAAGAGACAGACAACAATGTCCAAAAATGTCCAATGTCCAACAATGTTTCATCTGTTGGACATTGTTGTTTGTCTTTTTCAACAATCGTTGACGTCATTTGACAAAACCCTATAAGTCGAGGTCGTCATAAAGAGCTCCAAGGCACGAGTTATTACAACTTTTCTCAGTGTTTTTCACAAGAATGGTTGCAAATACGTCTACAAATGCCAGATTGTTTCATTTCGGGACCAGCTGTATATTTACGTAGCGTAGTCCAGTGAAATACTTATGTGTTGACACGATAAACGGACTGAATATATATATTTTTAGGAGTGTTCACTAGATAGTTTTTTTTTTAAATAACTTCCCAACATTGAGATGTTCAACAATTTGAGATGAGGATAACTGCTTATACGTGGAAGCCAAGTTGCGACTTTTCGTTCACCAACATATTATATCTTATGAGAAGTTCTGTGAAGTCTAGATTATCATTCATAACGATAATAATGACTAACTTGTTCAACTCAAGTCTTCGTGGAGTTGACTTAGTTTGCTGTCGTGCCACGTGTGTCTCCACGAGGATCGACCGTCTTCGCTATCCCACACACGGTCACACCAAGAGCGTGCGGGTGGATTACACCTGCATCTTCTGTGGATGCAAGTATAGAAACAACAATTCGTGTGTTGAGAAGATGAGACGAATAATGTTTTCTTCCCACCAAGCCGTATGTAACCTCTTATCTATGTGTTGTCTCTCGGTGAATTATACTAGGAAAACGCCATATGTGTTGTTAGACGAGCGGAAAGTAATGGTATGGGTAGTAGGCCTAATGGTTAAGAACTGCTTCGAGTGGTACCAATTCAGCACATTTTATGTTTTTTCTTTAAAATGGCTGACCCGATCAAGCTGAAATTTTTCTAGAAATGTGTATCAAAATGTAATTCAACTTCAGGCAAAATTTCATTCTTTTGGAAAATATTTTTTTTCCGCCATGTTATTCTAATGGGTATTTTTGAATTTTCTAAAATTAATAAAAAAAAAAGTTACCCTCCGATAATACCACAAAACTATATAGATCTAAGTTAGATGAGGAACCATATTGAAAAAAAGTTTGAAGTTGATAGCTGTATCCGTTTGACCTGTGGAGAACCGACAAAAAAACATGAAAAAAAGAAAAACATAAAAACGAACACCAATTTTTTTCAGTATGTCAAAGTGAATCCTCGCTAAAGCTCGTCTAATAAACTCTGTAGCCAAGAATCTATATACTTGGGTCGGAACTTCCAGAAGTTTTTGCTAATTAATATGGAAGACGGTCAATCGTGTATTCAATTCTTACTATACTCAGCTGTTATCAAAGAATTGTGTACTAAAATTGTCTCGAGAAGAGAATCTCTTACAACTAAGTTGCTTTACGATTCACGATTCGTAATCAATATCAAATTCTAGTATTATAATAGTTGATTATACGTTCATGAAGAATGATGTATTCGTGTCATAGTGTGTCATTTATATCCTCAAATTAAAATCGATTTTTTGTAAATTAAATTTGTACATAAAGAAATATACCGACGCGTGTGCGTACGAAATTTAATATATGAAACATATACATAACGTAGGCATATATACATAACGGTACGATGGTTAATGATCCATGAGTGAAACAGATAATTGAAATTATCTGTTCAGATAAAACCATCAAGGTCAAACTCTAGTCTCATATAGAGGACCAACTACTGACAATAATAATGATATATGGCTCGTTGTCGTTTGCACTTTTCATGTGCAATTCATTCAAAGCAGTGATACTATTCTATATAGTAGACGCTCTTCTCCTCTTATTTCTCATCATCAGAAATAAATATTTCACTAGTAGGCTACTTCAAACTGCGTGCGATAGTTGAAATGTCGAAATGTAGGCACTGATATTTCCTCGTCTGCATTTTGTACAATTCCAACCGTCCAAACGATCAACATGAATATTATTTTATTTTCACTTATGCTAAACACTTCTGAGAAAAACCGCCCTGGGGTTCCTCGAATATTCTCAAAAATATATCATCATATATCAAATTTGGTTCTACACATTGTGAACTCAATCGGTCCAGTCTCTGTGACGCACAAAGAGGCCAAGAGTCTGCTAGGCGTGTAGAAGCTCGCACTACGCGAGTTTTCAAAACATGTATACGACATTTGTTTCATTTTGTTACTAAAGAAATAAGCTATGAGTTTACCCCGATACAAAATTTTGATAAAATACACGTATTGCACTGGCCGCCCCCGTGGCTCATCCAGTTAAAATGGTACCGCTTTAGAAAATGAAGTCAAATCGGGTATGAGTGCGAGTCCCGTATAAGACGTGGGATTTTGTAAACGTCTTTTCACCTTTCATCACTTCATCGTTTCATTATCACCCGCTCATTCGTACCCCCGTATAAACACAGCAGTTGATGGGGCACCATCAAGCACCACTAAGAACGTATACTGAACTCGGCACACGATTGAGTTCGTCTCGAAAGCCTGCCCGCTCTTAACGAATTCAACATAACATAACTGTACGAAATGAGTTCAACAATCGGAACACAACAATCAACAATCGGATGCTGATTGCGTAGTATAGACGTGAAACCGTTTTACGTTAGTGTAGGCCTACCCAGAGATTTTTGCTCGGATATACACTGCTCACCTGTGGACCATTTCCACCGACAATAATTACAATGCATTTAGACAACAGCCTCAAAAATAGGCCGGTAACGCGTTTTATACTGTCTAGACTGGCGCTCATAAATTATTGAGAAAATATGATTACATATTTACAATCGTATAATCCTAATCAGTACTTGACGGTATAATAAATCCATTAATCATAGAACGAAGATACTACTGTACTCGTAAAATTCTTACAAAATTCTTGATTGAACGTCGGAGTGAGAAAAACGATTTATCAGATGGAATAAATAGACTGACTGGATGTTGTAAATAGATAAGCGTTAGTGAAGACCTCCATGGCACTCTGATGGAGCTTTGTCTCTATCCTTGTTTGTCCAGGTTATACGGTGATCAACATGAAAATCTTCGTAAACACGTAGACTTATCCAACTTGAAACTATAGTTTCTGGGTGAACTCGATTAATTAAAGCTATATTCCTGGATTTCTCTAAACCGTGTAAGATTTACTCGTCAGGAAAGTTTGGAAGGAATTCTCTTCCAAAAATGTATATTATCACCGAATGTATCTTCAAGAATTGTACACAAATTTTCACGTAGATTCGGACTATAGTCACTTTAAAGTAAATAACATAATAAATATGTTTCCTAGATCACATGACCAGTGAAACAATAATTTTAAAAGAGGCAGTTTTGAGAAATTTATCTTTACTATTTTCTTCATTTTCGAAAACCAGTGTAATTGAATGAAAAGCTCACATTCCCATGATAATTTTATGCTCTCCAATTGATGTGACATTTTATTTTTGTGAATTCAATCAGTTTTGAGATGATACGTCAATGAATTTCATCACATTCTTTATATTCATTGACGTATTATTTTGAAGCTGATTGAATTCACTGAAATAGAATGACATATTAATTAAAGAGCATACAATTCATTCACACTGGTTTTTAAACATGGAAAAAAATTGATGAAGGTGAATTTCTCTATTTTTATAAGCACCGTGCACGCACCCACTTAAGGTAGATCAAAATAGAGGCAATGAATTGAAAACGTACCTGTCTTCATATATAGGTATAGGTATTGAATAAATATGTTTATTTATACTAGCATTGTGTTTTTTGTCTAGAAGGTATTCCGACAAACACTTCATTCATTCATTATACGACACAACTATTGAGCTATTGACTGGAGCTGCTAGCTATAGCTATTCAATATAACTATTGAGCTTTGAAAACAGCGATTATTTTAAGTATAGTGTATCGTATCATTAGTGTTTTCCCTGACGAATCAGCAATCGACGCTGCTAATATATCGATGCATCGTAATCTATTCGACTAGTAGCACTTACTAACCCGGCTCTGGCTTAACCATAATACCGATTAGTCTTCGTTTAACCTATATATTAATAAGCTCTCACGCATTCGCGTGTTTGTAGGTGTGTTCTTGCAGCGATAAAAAATGCAAAAGTGCATTATAATTATTATAACAGCTATAGTAGGCTATCAGAAAAACGTTTTGTCGCGATCGTTCAGCATGCTTCATTTGGGTACTCGATTCATCACTAACTATATATAATTATAACATTTATTTAGTGGTGTCAATTATGATACGTTAATCCACTGATCGTCCACATATAGTCTAACGGCGTATTTAAAATTGTGACTAAACTAAATATATTCTACTCATTAAAATGCTAAAATGAAAAATTACAAAAATTACAATTGAATTTTAAAAACAATTGGTTTTTGTTTTGAACACGAAATAAACTTCTCAATTAATGAATGTGAACTGAACTAGATGTAATATCATCAAATGTCTGCCCCACACCACAAACATGAGAAAACGATATAGTTTTTCATTCAGAAATTAGCTAATAATGAGGTTCAAATGATGTTCTGTAAATAATATTGTTAATCAATTGTAGTAATTTACGATTCTTTTTCTCAGACGTGATTTTAATCAGTTGAATCGGTATTAACGAGTGATCACTCCAAGTGGAAATTCAATGTCAATTCAGTATTTGTCAAGTCTGTTGGTTTGTTTCAAGTATAGACTGAGTCTTCGCTCATCGGCGGTCCAGGAGTCAAAGATAGTAACAAACTGTGATCAATATGAAAGCTTGATAATTCCATATCGAGTACCAATCTCATTTGAATCGGTAAATTTTGTGAATTGACATATATTATTTCAGTCTATGTAATTATGTATTACATATGTATTGAGTGATTTCTGTTCTGCAATTTACTTCATCTCGGAAATTTAAAAAAATATATTTCGTCTATATTTCGGAGTTTCGATGAAATATCAATTCCAATATCCTTGTATCTACTCAGGTGATAATTATGGGCGTGCATTTTTTTTCAAAACATGATAATGTAGTTATATACAACACCCTCTCTCCTCTCTCTGTCACTTTCTCATTCGTATCTATTGAATGATCTGTTGAACAGTATTAATCCATTAATCCTATTGATTAATATGTCATTAATAATTGATTAGCTATAGGCCTATGCTAATACGGACGGAATGGTGGTCATGGCAATATCATTGGGTACACGTTTTAGTCGGGCGAAATATAGGCAAATGTAAGGGATCAGTGTGTATGCAGACCTCACGACTAGTCACCATTTTAACTGAAGTCATTTTTGGGAACGTATAAATCACTAAAAATCACATTCTCAAGAAAATGCCTACTAGAGTCCCTTTTTTTATCAATTTGGTGTATTATAAAATTACCCTATATTTCGTCTCTGAACACTAAAATAATATCAATTACATGGTATGATCGCTAGTTATTCGGAACTATCATTTTTGTGACACATTTACTTGACCTTACAAATTTTTAAACGAAAAATGTGAGCCCATTGGTATTACATTTGCTAGATCTGCACGGAAAATTCTGTAAGGCCCGCTTCCGTTTTATACGTATACTCGTCTTGGCCAGTGTGTGGTCACCATTTAATCACTTTTAGGTTCACTATGGTCACGTTTGCAACTATTCTGAATCTCAGTTTCGAGTTGTGTAGCCTGTATGTGTGACGAAAAGTATATGCGCTGCATCTAATCGGGCCGGCTCTGGCGTGAGCTTTGGCCACTTTGGATTTTCATCTTCACTATGATTATTTTACTAAAATATATTTAAATAAGAATCGGTGAACTACTTAACCAGTGCGTTCTTCATTAGTGCAATTTAGCAATGGTGAATAGGCCAGAATGTTCCTATAGAGAATGGAAACGGTGAGAATACTAGTTTTCGAATTATATTCAAGTAAATTTGTGGATGATTTAATGAGAATAATCTAATGATTTCATGTAAATGAACGCTCCATCATCAGACCCAAGACACATTTGGCGCTGCAAAGTGTATAGGCCATCACAGAAGGCAAGGTAGCGCATGTAAATGGTTTAATTTCATTTATTTCAATTCGTACATTGAAACAACGATCACAAAACATGTTAACTGTCGATCGACAAAGACATCTGATTCAAAAATTGCCTGCGGGGCTATTCTGGGTGCCCCTAGAGATATTTTTGAACAGTGCCATGCAACTTCCAACGGTGTATATCCGTATAGCCGCCAAATTGTCTCTTCGCGTGTACACATACAGAGTACACTACAGGCCCAACTATATATACTGTTATTCACTTGATAATCAGACTGTTTTAATGCTGCATAATGGCCCCATCAACAGTTGAGTTATTGGTGGGTACGAATGAGCATGTAACGATAATGGTAGTAGGAGATCGGACATTTACAAAAACCAAGACCCACACCAGAAACGAACCCGTTCCCGCTTGACTAACTACAGATTTTTAACGAAAAGTGTTTTGCACTTCATCTATTAATTTACAACCTTCTCCACACATTGGAATTGATGCTACCGTGTGCAACTATAACGTGAAGAACAGTGAAAAGAAGCAGTATTTTCCTGTATTTTCTTGAATGCTGGGGAATAGAGTTAGGTATTACATAAGACTTCGTTATTATGTACAGATAGTACGTTAGGTACATTTGGCGTAGTGGTTAACAACTGAACTGATAGAAAGGTGAGATGGAGACAGATAAAGGTTATCTTATTACACGTGGAATCAGGAATAATGGGAAGGAACAAATATGAAGTGATTTATGTGCTGGATGAAATGGAATACTGTACAAACTGAACTGTACAAAATCACCGTCAAGTTGTGTAATAGAATGCTAGCTTGCACATTTTGTAAATATTTTCAACATTCACAGAATCACGGACTTGTCATAGGCCTACTCAAACTTCAACTGACTGTTTTAAAAATTCAAGTACTCTCGGCATTTTTCGATGCTAGTTGTTCAGAATCCTGTGAAATGATGATGTGAAGAAGTAATTTTACCGTGTTTAGTGTATGCTCAAATTTGGGGTTTTAATTTCTTTTGCGATATTTTGAAGAGTAGGCCTACAATCATTTCAATTTGATAACTATAGGCTGTATAGTGGTATAAAAGTTATTTCTCTTGAACTAATAATCGCTCAACTGTGAAGTGAATCTCGGTGGCTTTATCACTGTTATCACTTTGATTTTCACCATTATAATCTTGACAATCATTGAATGATTAGGACCAAATAAATTCGTTGTTCCACGACTGCCTCCACAGTTTCTTGCAGACCAACAATGTATCAGCGACTACATTTTCATTTTTATGTTTCGAGTAGAGGCCCGTTCTTTAAATGCTCAGTGCTTATCGGTTATTGACCGAAGTGGACCCTAATAGCTGCATATTTTAACGGCAGGTTCGCTAATAGGCTTTCGACAAGTGACGTAACTCATTGTTGAAGCAGACAGAACAATGTTCATCAGAATCACAATCTTTGATAGTTGACCAGTTCGCTGTGACGATTGTTTGTCATATTGCTGCGTGACAGAAACCTATAGTTGGCCTACTCTGGAAGATCCGTTTCATCGTCACCCTAAAGCGATCTTTTGTCTAATGCAGTTCGTGTTTCAATGGCTGTTTCCGACCTAATAGGTGAACAAATTCATCAAAACGCACTAGCCAGCTTCCTACAATAGCGCGCATCTTCTGCTTGACTTGTCGTTAGGTTTGGTCGTGAGAAATTGACTATTGTAAACACTAAACCACAGCTTACTGTGAATGATGAAATGGAAACATCATCTCTATTTGGGGGCAAAACATTTAACACCACGACAATTGTGAACGACCCTCTGCATAAAAATTATTTTTAAAATAAGAAATTATTATTTAATTAATTTCCTCTCCACATCAGTGAACATGATGTACCAACTTCAAGGACGTGTATAATGAAAATCCACCTGATTCTGTAACGAATAGTGAACTCGATATAACGTGTCGTCACTCTACTATATACATACACAGTGGTTCTAAACGTTTACAGGTTTTGTATTATCACTTTTATATCATACCAACACGTTCTGATGACCTATATGTCTGGTAAAAAAACCATAAGCTATCAATATTTCTATCTGAATCTTGCAATTTAATTATGTTTATTGAATAGCTCATTTGTCAAGTCTCTTTAAATGTCTATCTCTACTTATAATTAGTCTCAACTTGAAATTTGTCGCACCCAATGAGGGTCGCGCCCATGGTATCGTTGCAGACAGTAATTAGTCTAGATGCCGACTTGATTAGTCGCACGTGATTATGTATTCTTAATCAACTTTAAAAAACAATATATATATATATATATATATATATATATATATATATATATATATATATATATATATATATATATACACATATATATATATATATATATATATATATATATATATATATATATATATATATATATGTATATATATATATGTATATATATATATATATATATATATATATATATATATATATATATATATATGTATGCGGTTTATTAAAAAGCCAGCAAGCAGTAAATCTATAAACTTGACCTAGTCGGCCGATGACCGATATAATTTGAACTAAGCTATTTAATACTTTGAATCTTTTGATTATGAATATGACAAGTTGATTTTCATAGTCTGCAACTATGATCTTCCACATAATATACTGAATCTTGTGAGCCGATTAAAATTAATCCTAAATTCCAATTGTTAATAACCCCGCCCATAATTAGCTCATATATAGGAGTACGAGCTCTAGTTGAATAAATGTATATGAATGAATACCAACCGTTCATTAGAATTTTTAATCAATTCGTTCGGTTCACAAATTCGTAATTCCATTCGCCCGTATAATTTACCAAACCTTCTTTGAATCCGCATTTCATTATTATTTCGAAATTCGAACACTATGGATGTGATAGCACTGATTGATATGACATTATCACTGTCTATATCGAGCAATGAAATTCATTTGAAATTGAGTTCAATGATCGACTGCGTACAGTTTGTATATAAATGAAAGACGAAACAAATACGGTCATTTTTGAATAGAATCTGTGCAAGAAAATAATTATAAATAGAAAAACTAATCCTGGTAAAGTTTCACAATTTTTTTTCAGTCATTGCAATTTTTAGTTTCCGTTATTTTTAATTGTATAGTTGGCTCGCAAGTCTTTTGTCATTTTTCAATAGCTCAGTACTTCGTGTGAGACATATGTATGAAGCATAAGTATGTGAAGTCCATGCTTCGTGCGTGAATACGTCCATGTTTTTCCATATAGGACCTAATTGAAAGCCATACAGGAATAATTAGTGTATTATCTTCCATTTGTCTATGTCGACTCGAATTTATGTTGTGAATTAGCACTAGCTGGATTGACGACACTAAACTCAAGCCAAACAAAACTAATGTTGATCGAGTAGGACTATGTTAAATTAGGGTCGATGCACAATAATTGGCGTAGTCGACAGGCATAACGCCGCATGACGGTTAACAAAAAGTGCCGGAGTAAGACTAAATCTCGAACTGGGTATCCAACTTCAAAGGTATATGCCGTCAAGACGTCAACCTGGAACGTGTGCCATGTGAATTGAAAAAAAAATCAACTTGGGAAAAAAATTAATAAAAATTATAATTGAAATTGAATGAATAAAGTACTGTCAACGTATGCAAAATCACGCTAGTGAATATCTCCGGAACTAAAAAAAAATATATAATGAGCGTACATACATAGCAGCAGTGTCATTTTTAACGTCACTTCCTCGATGCTGTTGATGTATAGGCCTATGGCTCTAAGCGCATCATTCCGCGCTGCACCATTTATCAATAATTAGGTCTACGCTGTTTGATGCGGTTGTTGAGTTTGTGAGGATTGAGTATAGTTCTTCGGTAATTTGACACAGCTTTGGGTCATATTGTGTAACCTATCAAGAGTGCATGGTAGTCCATTTAGCAAAATATCAGTTTTTTGTCTGATCAATTTTGAACGGTATAAAATATCAAAATTCAGGTACGGGAGAAACACAGCACGCTTCAGACACTGAATTCACCGTTGGGCGTGGGTTCGTATCCCGCATAAGGCATGGGTATTTGTAAACGTCCTTTCACTTATTATCACTCCATAGATTCATAATCACCTGCGCATTCGTACCTCCGTTTAGCCTAGCTGTTGGTGGGGTCGTTGAGCAACCGATCGAAAGAAAGACGTGTGAACGAAGCTCTTGTATAATAAATAGGTCAATATCTAGTAATGTTTTTGAGGTCTATAGTCGTATATACATGACACCTCCTACATGACTGGCCATTGATAATGGCACGCGAACATGTTTGGTTCGATCAATGGCAATCACAATATAAATGGCCATGGTCGACCATTTTTTGGCAAAGAACATCTTTACTGAACTTTATTCTGTCCATGGTATCTAGGATTATAGCTATCTACGATGGATACGCAATTGAGAGCGACTTGTTCTGGTTCTATTATGCCGATCTAAGCCACTGAGATCGACTACTCAGGCCACCAGAGCCCTGTAGAACCTGTAGCTAGCTTGTATAGGCGATCTAGGTGGAGTCGAAAAGTTTCTTAGAACTGGAGATGATCGTCAGCTGGGAGAACATGGGAGACGTCCAAGTTGCGTATCCATTGTAGATAGCTATAGATGCTGTATAGGGCCTACTATATGCGATGTGTATGTTATAACAATAGTGTTGTTCTTAAAAACTAGGAAAACCCAGCACATGCGTTGTTAGATGAGCGACATAGGCGTATTTGTGTAAAATGTGATGGAAAGCTATAAACACACCTTGATTTTGAAAATTATCAAGTCACTGCTCTCCTGTTCTACTTTATTGAAAATCGTTTTACGATCTAATTGGTTTCATCTTTCGATCTTTATAAATAGCTTTCTAATTGATCTCATAAAACTTCATTTTAATTATTATCTTCGACACAGCTTATCCGATTCATGTTATTATGTAAACGTTCAGAATAATGTGTATCCTTTTTATGTTCAAATTTCGTGAAAATTCGACTTGATTGAAACATTTTTGAGAACATTTTTTCCAATTTTTTTTCCGAGTTATCCTTATGAGGGATTTTAAAATTTCGAATGGTTTTTCTCAAAAGTTGTGCTACCGATTGCAGCTCAGAACTAAACAGTATCGAGAACTTGACGTATGGAGCGCGAACGAGAATATAAAGAAGAAAACATTTTCATTTTTTCAAGTTGGGTAAAATTGAGTCTTCGCCTCGCTCATCCAATTATTTTGGCTTTGGTTAGTTGATCAAGTTGGGCTAGGTTTTGTTCCAATGCCAAATTATTTCCATCATCGTAAAGCATGCGTGTACCTTTCTCTATACTTGAACATATATCCTTAATTGTAATTTGTAAAATCTCTTTGCTGGATAATCTAATAACAACCCGTAGTAACCGGATACGAATGTCTATATAACTTCCATGCAAAACTCAAACCAAGTAAGCATATTGATATTCACGTTCTTATAGGCCTACATTCAATTATGTTTTATATTATTCTATTTTGTCGACCTACTGCTGACCTGCATACTTAAAGTTAATCTAATAATCCAATCAAATGTGAGCGTTGAAAAAATATCCAGTGCAATATCGTTTGAATATCGTAGATTTTCAGATAGAGAAAACGAAATAGTCAATGAAGAGAAACATGTGAAAGCAAACTTATAGTTTCGGATGAACTGTGCTCTTGTATAATGATTTTTCCTCGTAGTTTTGATTTTGTTTCGTCGTTTTTACGATTCTGTGCGTTTTAGGCCAGTGCTTTTGTCACGGTCGTATGTTTTTTTCAATTAATCCCGATAATCACAATCAGTGCTGATTTACTTGGCTAATGAAACAAAACCAATAATACGGTAATCGAGGTATTATTTCACAATTATTGTCAATGCGAGTGATAGTTGTGATTAGAGCCGTCGGTCTGGCATTACCTTGGGAACTGCACAGGCAAGTCGGGCGTGCAGGGTTCAAGTACCGCAAGCATGTTTTTCTGCAAACAAATTAATGAGAATAGTCGGTAATTTGGCCATGTTCTACTGTGTGTATAAATAAAATTATTACGATTTTTCAAAAATGTTTGTCGATTTAACTGGTTAGCGGGTAGTTGATTACGTTGGTCTAATTTTGTTACAGATTAAATTATTTTCCAGATGGACTTTTCCTATATCACAGATAATCAATCATCTGTGCCCAGACTTATCATAGACCCATCCAAAACATATTTACCGGATGAATATTCGCGTCCCGCATAAGGCTTGAGCTGTTGTGAATATCATCCATCTATCATCCGTTAGGTCGAGTCGTAGCCCCATATAACGGAGCTGTTGTTGGGTCGTTGAGCAAACAATAATCTTCATCATATATTGATGTAGGTTGTTTCTATAGAGAACAAGATGTACGTGACGTCTATTTAGAAGTAAAACATGCTGTATCTTAGTTAGCTGCTATATGCATGAGTTCTTAAGGTTAGTTGCACAACTTACTTTTATTGTTCACACTTCGAAAGTATTTTTTTACAATTTATGGTAACATTGAAATGTAAATTTGTTTTTATGGACTCTCGTTATCAGAAACTATGTTGCCTTATATAATTATGTAGTCTGTAGACATCTGATATTTCAGAAAATACAACAGCGCGCTATACGCCATGTATATTCTTGGCATTTCCAGCCGGTTCTAGTTAAATACGTAGTGGTGCATACAAGGGTGATCGTCCCTCCCATCAATTGGAAACAGCGAAACATGTAGAAAGAAAGAGAGAATGGACGAAATAAATTAGGAAGAGAGAAGGAAGGGAGGGAAAATCGTATAAGAAGACTAGACTGCATTTTAATTCATATTTTATATGCTCGCATTCAAAATGAAAAATTGACATACTGTTTCACTAGGGTAGGCAATACCTCAGATTTAGTATGTAGTTTAGTTAGCAAAAATCAGCAAACAACACTATGCTTATTTCAGTTAGTGCAAATTATATTATACGAAAACTAATTGAAAGCAGATTTACTATTCACTAACTTGATAAAAGATGATCAGTTTACAACACGCCGAACTTATTAGCTGTTTTTTTTTGTCTTATCGCCATGTAATCACAATTTTACGATTGTTATTCGACGCCGCTTCCCTTCTCGGTTTGAGACTTGAAGGAGGCATTAAGCATTTCTGTGACCCTAGATAAATAGAAATAGAACATATTTTTGTAAATTTTGTAACTCATTCAATTATTTTTAATGCAGATTATGTCATTTTTGCCATGGATTAATTCATTTTTATAGACCAGTGGCCGTCTAACAGCCAATTTTGATTTTAACAAGGAATTATTACAATTTAGTCCTCGGAATTGGCTATAAGTAGACGAAATTCTGACATAATTTGCCATTGAGTTTATAGCTCTGGGTCGCGTGAATGCACCCATAATCCTTCATTTCTGAAGTTGGCCCATTTGTTAGTATTGTTTATATTGTTTTTGTGCTACACCAACATCTATGTTATTTTGGGGGTACGAATGGTCAGGTGAGAGATGAATGATCTTCACAAAAACCCATACCTATAATGCAGGACTCGAACCCACGCCCGATCGACTTCAGTTTCTAAGCAGTGCTTTCGCTAAATGGACAAGGTGTATTTGTTTTCAAATCACCGTACCGCTGTAAAATCGTTCCATATTCTAGCTAGCATTGATTAAGTTGTATGATATTGAATACCGGTAATCAGGATTTTATTTTTCCGTTTAGGATGCATGTTACTATTGTTGTACTAAATAAGTCTATATTCTTGTCTATAAACTACAACAACAATAACAGAAATAATAAGAAGAAATGTATCATGTTGTTTAAATGTATGTCATTTGTTTTCACCTCTTCTACTCTGTAGGCCTAATGAATAGATTGGGTTGAAAGTTGATTCAATTATTGATGTTATTTCTATAATGCCTAGTTTGTGATTGTTTCTTTTTATTTTCTTTGTGAATTTATTTGCTGATATCTTGTAATAAAACACACACATATAGTGCATATACAAACAATGTAGGCCTAATATTTCTCACTGAACTAAAATGGTTAATTATCGACGTACATTCGTTTAATTCATTTAGCCTAAAAATTCGAATTATGATAATGATAATGATACTGATAATAATAATAGTAAAAACTCGCACGAATGTAATTATGATACATGCACTTAATCACGAAAGTAAAGTGATAAGGTAAAAAAAACTAATTCATTTATCTTTCCGATTGACCAATGTTCTTGAATATAGTGCACTTGATATTATTTACTCCAGATAACTCGATAATTGATCTATAATATTTGTAAGAGGCCTATACTTTCAACAAACTATAGTAGTAGTAGTAGTAGTAGTGATTTATTTAGCAGATGAGTGCTATCTTTACATGTCATACATACATATTACATACAGTTTGATATAAGAAATTTGATATAAAAAATATAAAAATTTGATATAAAAAATTTGATTATAGTAACACAAAACAATACACTATTGTTATTATAATTCTCTTATAACATAACTATAACTGATTATACATAATGGTCAAAATTAATATTCTTCAACAGTAATACATGGCATTTCAGTATATAACTACCTGTGCAAATAAGTGATATAACACACCATTGAAAATTTTACAAAATAAAACTCAAATTCGGTTTTCACAGATCATCCCAGAATGACATTTTTTCTTCACTTTTGGCATTGAGTTTACCTGTCTTGATATACTTAGAACATTCTCTCCTGAATTGTCCTACAGTTTTGCACATTTTAATTTTCATATCTAATCTATTATATATTTTCATACCTTTAATAAAGATGGAATTGTCCTGAGCTTTGTTAGTAGTTCTTGTGACATGTACATTATTTATATTTCTGAGATTATAACTTTTATACTCTTGGTTATAAGAAATTTTTTTACACAGATAATTAGGCACTATACCTCTTGTTATTTTGAAAATTAAGCACATAGTGTTCAACACAACTCTCTGTTTGATAGTACTCCAACAAAGTACTTCACACATTTTATTTATAGCCGTATCTTTCCTGACTCTAAGAATGCAACGCATAGCCTTATTTTGTTGTTTTTGAAGCGTTTCAATTTGACTTTTACACAGAAGAAATAAGATTGAGCTACTATAATCAAAATGTGGGGCTATAATAGCTTGATAAATCAATAGCTTAGATTCAATTGGCAGATATGCACTTATTCTCCTTAGAAGTCCAACTTTCCTTGCTACCTTACTTATGATATATTCCCCATGTTGCTTATAGTTAAGGTTTTCATCTACAATTATTCCGAGATATTTCACAGATTCAACAATCTCTAGTAACTCACCATTAATTCTAAATTCAGCTAAATTAATTTCATCACATATATTAGTTCTAATCTTTTTTGAACACATAATCATTACTTTGGTTTTCTTTATATTTACTTTCAATTTGTTAACCAACAGTGTCTCCTCTAATGATTGAAGATCTTTATTGGAATTGGAAAAAACATTATCCCATTCTTTTCCTGAGCATATAATAAGTGCATCATCAGCATACAGATGAATGGACGAATAGTTGAGACATTTAGCTATATCATTGATGTATAGTATGAAAAAAAGGGGACCCAGGACAGATCCTTGCGGTACTCCTGTGTTATTATCTAAATAACTCGAAAAGGCATTACCATATTTTACCCTTTGAGATCTGAGTTCGAGGTACGATTTTATCCACTGTAAAACTTTACCACTGATACCAAAGGAAAATAATTTGTTCAATAAGATGTCTCGATCAATTGTTTCGAAAGCGCGCTGCAGATCTAGAAAAATTGCGATTGATATCAAATTTTTACTATTCATATTTGATGAAAGCTCATTGAGTACTAATTGAATAGCCGTCTCACATCCATGCCTATCCCTAAATCCTGATTGTGTTTCAATGAGAATATTATTTTCTGTTATATATTTATCAAGTTGTTCTTTAACAACATATTCCAGCACCTTTTCAATGGTTGATAATAAATTTACTGGTCTGTAATTTTCCCCATCAATTGCATTTGGAATTTTTGGAATTGGTATTACCGTTACTTTTTTTAGTTCCCTTGGGACGATTCCATATTCCAGTGAAAAATTAATTATTTTAGTTAGGTAAACTTTGATAATTGGGCAAGATAATTTAAGTATTTTGGAAGAAATATTATCTCCTCCGGGTGCTGACCCTTTGAGTTTGAAAATATGTTTCACAACATCATCTATATCTACCTTCATGAAAGAGTCTAACTTGAAACTGTTCCGGCTTGAATAGTCTTGGGTGTCAATATTATGATATTGGCTAGAAGTTTGGCCTCCTATATTATTTACAATATTTACAATGCTATCTATGAAAAAATTGTTAAAACATTCTGCTATATTCTCCTCTTCCTTTACCTTCCTGTTTGAGAAGAATATTTCACTAATACAGGAACTTGATTTGTTTTTGGCCTTATAAAGAGTTTTCAGGACTTTCCACATTTCTTTGGGCTTATCCTTTGTTTTCCTAATTTTGTTAGTTAAATATTCTCTCTTTGTCTTTCTTATTAGTGATGTCACTTCGTTTCTCTTTTTGGTGTAATTTTCCCAATCACCTCTTGATTTACCATTCTTTGTTTTCTTAAATAACATATTTCTTTCTATCTGACATTCTCTGATATCCTTGTTGTACCATTTATTTTATAGATACTCTGATATACATTTATAGATACCTTCACTATTTGCTATGTGATCACTCAATTTGAGACGCGAAAACATTGTTGTCAGCACCTTTTGCATCCCTTTAACCATGGCTTTATAGTATAAGCCCATCCACAAGATGGTGTAACTTCAGTTTTCAACTGTTTTTTCGTAATAACGAGAAATGGTTGAAAATGTAGGCATGATATTTCAAACTGATTGAATTATTACCAACTCCATGGTTCAGATTAAAAATTTGAAAACTCTTCTACAATTCGAGTTTTGTACATTGCATGAGAAAATTAAATTATTACCACTCGCGACTTACTGAATAGTTTCGCTAAATGGCACAATTATCAATAGTATCGAGTTGTTGAATTATTTTCATTCAAAGCATACACTATAACTTACATAACAATTACTTTTCCTTATTTATTTTATATGGACATTTTGGAACGTTATTGATACAATTGTTGGAACTTGATTGAGAAACTGTCATTTCACTGGTCTGTGTAAAGATTTTCGCGGCCTGAATGTTCATATTAATAATTAGATCATAATTTATTGACCAAAATTCAGAAAATAAATATTGAAATAAAATGTAGGGCCTATTCAATAGATCTTAGTCATCATTGCAATGCGTCGCTGTATTCAAAACCTTGAATCAATAAAAATACATCATCTGCTAATTCTTAACCCCAAAAAGAACCTTGAGCTTTTGGTGGGGTCGTTAACCAAATGATAATCAATGCTTGATAGGCCTACACTTTTCGTATAGATAGGCAACTTGCGTCACTCTAATAATAATTGTTGTATACACGATACGGTATGATTGGGCGTACTACAACCATCGCTATTTGCATAAGGTATAAGTTAAAAATTTACGAATAATGCCTCTGGCATATGCAGAGCGGTAAGTTTTTTAGGACCAACTTTTGAATGATCTGAGATATCGAAATTCTGAAAACGAGAAAACACATATATTTTCAGTACCTTCCAGCTTGGTATAAGTAATAACTATTAATCTCAAATCTCCTGATTGCCAGGCGTATACGCTTAAAAATACACATTTTTTAACCGTATACGCCTGGCAATTATGTGATGTGAGTTGCATATCTATCCCCCTCCTTGAAGGCACTGAAATCATCCGTGTTTCCTCCTTTTCACAATTTTGATATCGCATACCGTTGAAAAGTTTTCACTAGAAAACTGATATTGCGCTGAGTCGACTCCCACGCATTCTTAAGAAGCACTACCTTTTGTAAAAAAACACACTAGTTGTTTTAGTCGTAGATTAGTGTAGATTAGTTTGGGTATATTATTATTGTCAATTTGTATATTGAAATAATAATTGAGCAGACCGGTATCCACCAGCAATTAAGATAATGATACAATTTATTATGAGGTTACCTGTTAATGAAACATAAAAGTAAATAACTAATTTTGTGATAGCAAAATGACACTGAAAATGTTAAGCTGAGGGGTAGGTTCCCCTTAAAGCAGACCTTATGCTGAGCGGACCCAGAAGGAGGATCCATACATAAATGATTCATTCAAATTGAATCAACTCGAATAAAATTAGACAACCGAAACAAAAGCGTTTATGGAAAACCTTTATGGAACCGAAAAGAACCCAAGATTTTTAGAGGTTCCGGTTCCGGTTCTTGAAAATCAACAATAAAGGTTCCGGTTCTGGTTCCCCAAAAAATACGTTTTTTTTTCGGGTTCCGGTTCCGGTTCGGATCCCTGGTAGTAAACGATCTCCGTACAGTTATTGGTTGTCGGTACGCGGAGTTAGTCCTTATTTTCTTACCCACGCGTTCACAAATCATAAAAAATATGCCAATCGGCGGATGTTCTAGGAGGGAGTGAGAACGATTGTGCATATGATAGTCTCAGGTGTGATTACTCCCTGGACTCTCTGATGACGTGCCGTATGATCTTGCTCTGCTGGGACTATTGCTTATAAAAATAGAGAAATTTATCTTCACTATTTTTCCCATGTTCACGAACCAGTTTAATTGAACAATAATTGTATCAAGTCCAAGATGATTTCATACACTTTAATTAATAAGACCTTGTATTTTTGTGAATTCAGTCAATTTTAAGGTGATACGTGAATACATTTCATAACATTCTTGATATTCATTGACGTTTTATCTTGAAACAGATTGAATTCACAAAAATGAAATGTCATATTGGGGATCATGTGGGATGACAGATAGGTTGGTCATACCCGTGGCAATATTAATTGTGTAATAGCCTGACCCAAGTGCTCACCAAGATGCGATAATGTAAACCCAAGGTTTTCCTACCTCTCAAAATAATAGTCCACCATGCACTATAAGACGCCCTATGCCACCTGTCTCAATTGAAAGGGCTCACAATATTGTGTGACATACATACGTTCCCATTCATTGTGTTCTGTCTGTCGGATAATTATACTGCGTGTTATTATGCTTGCTGTGCATGTATTGTAGTTGAGAAATCTAAAACATAGCTTATTATTCATTTCAGGCAGAGGAATTGCTTGAGGACATTCTTTCCTTTGAAGCCAGCTCCCTGACATCAGATAGCATCAAGGTGACAGATCCTACTCTCAACATTTCGTCAGATCTACAGGTACGTTATTGTTAGAGCTGGTCAAAACTCATTATTTCGTATTCATTATCTTTTTTTTTTTCAATAACATCGAAACTTGATACAAAATCATTGTTCCCCTATTAAGGCTAAGGATGAGAGTAGGATCGTTTGGACGGGGCACCACAAGGGCGATCTTACCACCCCATTTTATTATTATTTTAAATTGAAGCAATGAACTTTGACACCAGGTCTACGCTGTCTGTGACCACACATCTTCGCCGCAGATAAAAGTCTTCAGTTGTCGAAAGTCCGGAACACAATATAAACTGTTTTTGCGATATATCCGGACACTACCAACATTGGTATTAGGAATAATCCAACCACACGAATGTTGATATTTTTATCTACTTGGAATAATTGTATGTTAGAACGAAACTGTCAGCGAAAATACCATTTTTTTAGCTTCTTGTCTACTCTTTAAATAAGTGCAAAAATCGTAGTGTTTTTGTATATAATGTGAAAATATTTACATATATGATTTTTTAAATTTTCAGTCTGTTTTCCGAATTACTGTGTAAACCTAATGTTGGTGACAACTATGTAGATTTAAAGAAATATGAGGCAAATTGACAAATTAAATACACATACAAAAAGTGTACAATTGCATACAAACATTAAAGTGTCAGTAAGAACAAAGCATGTGTCCATTGCTGAATGAGGGAAGAGATTAATATTGAACCTATCATCTGAATTATGGAGTCATAATTGTTTCAAATTTTTCGAAAATAAATTCCATTCGGAAAAGCCAGTGGAAATCATATTTGTATTGAAATATTGTAATATCCGTTTCTGGTGTATTGTTGAAACATTATTTGAAATCTGTTCTATTTTAGACTTATTATATTGAGTAAAAGGAGTGTATGATTTCCATAATATTGGTCCCGGTTTGTATTGAAATGCAAATAAACTTCTAGAACTAACATTCAATTACCGTATAAAGATTTTCCAATATATTTCCCCAAATTCGTGTGTTTTACTTTTAACCAAACACGCTGCATGTGCCAGTCTAGATTATGCTATCAATGGCATGAATATTTATGCATTGATTATTATTTTGATTGTATCGTTATTATCACCAATGTATAACAATTTTTGAAATAAGCTTTGTCGAGCAAATGAAGTGAGTAAATACTTGACGATAATGCTATTATTATTATGAACGCATTCTACGCTATTTAATGCTGAATGAGAGAGATTGAACAATTTGTTCTCATATCGTCTTCGTAATTTACTAAGAATTATTTAATGACAGATTTTTTACGAATTTGATCAGTAGGAAAATCCTTTCACCAACTGCAAATGTATTATATTAAATCTCTTCGCAACAGAAAAGGAATTTTTACTGGTAGGCCTTTACCACATTCTTCTTGAATGGATAAGACAGTGTCTTCTCATACCATAAGGCTTATCATCAGATAAGAATGATCTCAATAAAGAAGGCTGTGGCCTATACATAAATGCAACTAGTATATTCAGCAAATTTCCACTTGAAATACATATCAAAGTGTCTTGAAATTTTATTTTATTTGTGCTTGCATTTTGTTTCAGAATGGTCAAACGGGTAGCCTATATGAACAGCTGATTGCTCTCGGTGGCGGTGGTTTGATCAAATCCAGCAATTCTTGTCCGTCTGATCTGGACATTAAACCAGATCCACTCCTAGATCTGCCTGATGTCGACTTCCATGCACTTGCCAAAGATCGACAGAAGAAGGATAATCATAATATGAGTAAGTTTTCGTGGTTTCTGTTATGCAGAGGGATGCTGTCGAATCGACATGCATCGGCCAGTAATCGATTGAGTTTATCATTCATCAGATTAATAGTCTTCCTCCCTTGCTCAGTCAGCTAAGGCACCGCTTTAAAAACTGTTAGAAACGGAAGTCACCATTGGACGTGGGTTCAAGCCCAGCATAAGGCATTGGTTTATTAAACGTCCTTTCACTTATCATCACTTCATAGTTTCATTATCAGCTGCTCCTTCCCACTCTCCTATAACCTGGCTGTTGATGGCGTCGTTAAGCAATCAATAATCATCATTTATTAGAATAATTCTCGATATTTTGAAAAACTGTTCAAATGTTTGCGCTGTGCTTTCAAGTTGAATGGTTGAGAGTTTGAATCACTGTGATGCACAGTTAAGGTCAGTCTGGAAGTCTGGTGCACAGTCAGTCTGGTAGTCGTGTATGTGGGCACTTATATTTTCCCAAAATTTAGGTGATTATTTAGACATGCACCGTGATAGATATTTATTTAATTACATTTCTGTTGTTACTTTCCCCAAATATTTCTTTGATGAGCCAAAAGATGGATTATAAATCGATTACTGGTATTCTTCTAGTCATAAAATAATCAATCTAGTATCATTGATTATGAGAAATTCGATACGAGATCACCCTTCATGACATCAAACACCAACCCTAGTTATCTACATTTTGATGTAACGATTGTAATGAGTGCCAGTTCTCTATGCTGACCAGAATATTGGTTCAGGAGAATATTGGCTCGAGCTACGGTTTCCTTTTCTACTACAGTATGAATTAAAACGTGCACGGAAAACAAAATCTTCGTATCTCGGGGCACGTAAGATGGATGCAGAAAATAATAATTTATTATTATTCCGTGAACATTGGTGAAGATATTGATACCATCTGGGGTCTTGTAATTTCTACTTCTTGAATAATTTCAACTGTAAAGAATTCAATAGATGTGTGTCCATGCAACCCATACGAGGGAAGGTGGCAATCACTCCTGCAGGCAGGTGGTCACGAGAGTTTTGGGATGCTGGAATATGTGTTGTCGCGTCATGCCTGTTGTAAGGACGCTACATTCGTCATCACTTTTTCAACATCGTGTTTACAGTCATTGAACTTATTAACAATTTAAAATCTGTGTGACATGAAACTATCAGATGGTATCAAAATCTTCGTCAGTGTTCGTGGAATAGCGTTAGCAAATTTCTGTATTTGTTGGCTTTTTAGGCTCATGTTCAGAAGTGTCAGTTTTATCTTCATTCTTACGTTAATTCCAACGAGAGTGCGGTATGACTTCCTGCTCCTACTAAGTTTACATCCCCATTTGAGCAGTGAATGGTTATTGTGAAGGTGGAATGATGCTAAGAGGGGCCATTTCATTAGTAAATTCGTGAATGGTGGAAAGTGAGCGGAATCGTGCTACGCTCCACGGTATTCCTTGCAAACATCCCGCTATCTACAAACGGAATCAATCTTCAGTGATACAGTTTGAGCTACTCCTCTTCAGATTCATTTGTGCTCTAAATGTTCATTTTTCACTGTCACTCGCATATTGTATTACCCCTAGTATGTTAGTTTGTGGTTTTTGTTTCTTGTTTCGTTTGTTGCTCACTATGATTTACGGCGTATGCTGTGCTATCATGTCTTGAAACTTTTTGTCATAAGACGCCCCTCAAAATAGGTCGCGGTGCAGATTGTTAAAGGCTTCACATGTGACAGCCCAAGCAGTGTTACCTGGAGGCATGCCTCATACTAGTTCCAGAAGCAAAGTCATTTTCAATCCATTTTTCAAATGTATTGAAATTATGTTGCAAAAACTGATGGACAATACATGTTTTTATTTGAATTTAATTCATATTGTAGTCAATAGACCTACAATTTAGAGTAGGTTTCAGCAATAAATGACACATGACTGTTCACTCTAGACTTGCCAACTGCAGAATTAAGCCTTTGAAGTTGATTAGTTATATTCCGTAGCTCCGTGTACATCAGTGTGTGATGGATCGTGCGTACTTTGACCTGGTCAGGTCTTAAATCGTATTGCCAGGAAAAGGCTAGAGCATGGTGCTAGTTGGTTGTAACTGCATTCCAGTTCACACTCATCTTGGGTTAGAGGGAGTGGTGTGAATAGATTGTAAGAGATATTATCTAGCTGTACTGTAAACTGTGATAGATATATTAATTCTTATAAAGTTGTTGATATGTATTGACCCTCGATTTGGAGTTGAGAGCTAATTTGTATTGTTCCTCTTGTTTGCAGTCGAGAGACGGAGACGTTTCAATATCAACGATCGGATAAAGGAACTGGGCACACTACTACCAAAGAACAATGATCCGTAAGTCACTATTCATAAGGTTTTTTACTCACAAACTTCACCAAGTTGTACATCTATTTGAAGCATGAATATTTTGTTTTGGTACCTGCTTAGCTTGTGATCTGGTATTGAAAAGTGCGAAAAGTTGAGTGGTATGGTGCTTTAATTTGTGTTGTTTTCCATATTGAGTCGATGACGAAGATGTCCTCAAAACCTAGTAGGTGAAATAGAATTTCAATTTGAAATCCTTACATCGATATATTTAACTGACGTGAAATGAATAATTAACCTTATGAAGAGCGTTCATTGAAAACTCAACTTCATGACTCGATTCAGTGATGTTCAAAACATAGTCATGACACGAAATAAAAAGTCTCGAGTTTAAAAGGTGAGATCTTGAATGGGTAGCGTAGTTTCCACCGTGTGTGGTGCAAAAATTACATTGCAGAAAACTTATTTCGATGTTAATGAAATCAGGACATGACAATAATATAATGAAAAAATGAATAATACATTTCCAATACGTATCACTCTATAAAAAAGTAATTCTGTCCCACTTATATACTTATATACATTATTTAAACAATAATTAGCCTGGGGTAGATTCGAACCGTGGAGCCCACACACCGAAGGCATGCTCGAACAACCACTAGACCACTTCTTGCTCGGTAGAACCAGTGTTTTATCAATCATTTGATCATTGCAGCGTCACTCTGTTTCTCCGAGTTCATACTGTGACCTCACATTCACATCACAAACGATCAAGACTCTGACGTACCCGTTAAAAGATATGTGGTTTCACCAAGTTGTTATTTTAATTTTTCTCTTTCAATTCCATTCAAAAGTTGTGAAGTTAGGCAACTAGTTCTCCAGAAACTCGAGTCCCATAACACTTTATGTACAGTGTGTTCCACTACAGTGATTTCCCTCTATCGTATTATCTGTTTTGCTGCGAAGGTGGACAGGGCAGGGGCAGACTGGCCCGGGTGGTGAGGCGGCAATCACCGCCTGGGCTTCACCCTGTTGAGCTCGGTTTGGGGCCCCAAACGGTTATGCAGTATTGAGAGATGACAGTAGACAGGCTGGGTATTATATTATAATTCAATAATATTTTGCAAATGTAATACAATTAATTTTGTGTTAGCGATTGCATCATTTCGTACATTATTTTAATACTGTGCACCTTTACAAATCATGTCTAGGGGATTTATTTTTGATATGTTATTATATTGCTCAGCTTTGCAATTTTGCAAATAAGATTGTGTTTTATTTCTCTTCCTCCTGGCCCCCAGTTGTAATCCCCCCTCGGGCCTTTTTCTATAATGTGACGATGTTTTAATATTACTAGCTGTGACTCCAAATATCCTATTCATTCATTTTCTTATATACGTGACTCTCGTACCTTTTTTTCAAATTATTTTGCGTTATACTTTGGGCCTATAATTATCATTCGAGTTTTGATTGAAACGTATTTGCTGCTCGCTAGGTAAAAAAGTGGTACGGTACAAAATGTGTTTCATAATTCAAGTATTTTAGTAATTCAAGCTCCAATTTCATCTTCTTATATGTTAGGTCTTATGAATAAAAGAACTGATAGTGATGCCATTTGCCATTTCCAGGTACTACGATATAGTTCGAGATGTGAGGCCAAACAAAGGAACGATCCTCAAGTCTTCGGTGGATTACATCAAAGCTCTAAAGCACGACGTCCTACGAATGAAACAAGTAGAAGCTCATCAGAAACAGTTAGAATTACAAAATAGACGTTTGCTACTTCGAATCCAGGTAAGATCGGATGATTACAATTCGTATGTATCACTGAGTAGGCCTACAGTAGAACCTCTTTACAGTAGAACCTCTTTAGTACATTTTTCACCTTGATAAGTTTTATTTTTCTGTCCCATCTAGATGCTCTCACATGTTAAATAGTTTCTTTAGTAAGTTTTTCACTTTAGTAAGTTTTTTCTATCTGGTCCCCTGAAAAACGTATTAAAGAGGTTCCACTGTAGTAAGTTTCTCTTCAATATTATCAACTTAATAAGTTTTATTCTCTGATCCCATCCATATGCCCCATTATGTTGAATAGTTTCTTTCAGTAAACTTTTCACTGTGATGAGTCTTCTTAGTCTGGTTCCCTGAAAAACATATTAAAGAAGTTCCACTGTATTATAAAGCCAACTCAACTCGAATAAAAATTCAGAATAATTTGTGTATTCACTAGGGTTGAATTGTTCAATATGAAAATTCAAAATAACAAATGATATTAAAACTTCGATATCGAATATTGAACGAAAAATATAGAAATTTTCTATCGAAATTGAAATGTAAAAATGCGAAATTTGGAATCATGAGTCTTGGTCATGTATTGTGGGCATTTGAGCCAAAGCTGAGGTCACGATTGAGGTCTTACCTCTACCGTGGCCAGGGATGGGGATAGTCCTATACCTGGCTTATCCTAGTACCTGGCTAATCCAACAACATGAACATTATTGTGGTATGTCTATTTGATACTATTTCGTAAGAGTAGGGCGACAAGAGTGGTGCTCCAGTAGCTCCAAGTAGGCAGAAAATTATATCACACTAAATATACTAGCTATCATAAATTCACTGTGACAGGATTGTGAGATACAGTGGAACCTTATTAATACGCTTTTTCAGCATACGAGACTAAAAGAACTTATTAAAGAGAAAAACTTACTAGTGAAACTGTTCACCATGGGGAGCAAATGGGTGGCATCAAAAAATGAAACTTACAAAGGTAATGATTGATGAATATAGAAAGGAGAACATTTTAAATGAGGTTCTACTGTAATCAGAGTAACTTTGGCATTGTCCTGTAACTTCAGAGTTGTATCCATTTTGTGCACGTACTCAATTATTATTTTTTGTGAACATCTAAACCCACCGTCATAGTTATCATTATTATTTGATCCTCGATCTTCATATTCTCCATTTATCATTTCAAACGGCTTCATGGTATTCGAATTCCTGGTCAAAATTATCGCTGAGTTGACAAGTTGGCAACCGTTTTACCACTAGACTCCCTGTATCAGCTATTTCACAAGTTGAATTCTGGAACAAAATGCTAAAATCAAGCGCAGTTTGCGTCTGAATACTGAAACTCTTCTCTGACATTGTTAACTTGACGCTGAATACTGAAACACCACTAACATGTATTGAAGAAAATGTTATGAACTGATATATGTTTCATTTTGTTATTACAGGAACTAGAGCTACAGGCCAAGGCTCACGGTGTACCCATAACAGACTTCACTTGGCAGCCCACAACGCCCACAACAGTGATTTACAACACATTTGCTAAGAGTAATCCAATGATTCAGGATCCCATCCGAAAGGTAACAACATGTATTACTAGTACTAGTGCAGTGCAATAGCACTTGCATAAATAACACATTTCAACTTAGAATGTTGAACATTTTACTTTTCAAGCATCAATTATGTTCGCCGTAATATCATTCAATTAATGTCACATCAAAGTCTGTATCCAAAGTCTGTATTCTATTATTTACAATTAACATCAAATCCATTCAAATCGTTTATAAATTCATCTAAAAATCAACATTTTATTCATGTAGGTCCAAAATAAATGTAAACAGAAAACAGAACAAGAGAATTTTTATAGAGAACAGAGAACATTTTGTATTTGCAATTCAAAATTTGGTTTCACGCTAAGAACATTGAAAAGCAAAAGCGGTTCACCTCTATCATTATGCTTTAGAAACAAAGACATTTATTATGCTCGTGACTAAAATATCATCAACGTCACTGAGGATATAATTGATGAAGGTCTTTCAAGTTTTAACATATACCAAATAACGTCTTACAGATGCCCGATGTAGTAACAGAAGCAGCCACTCTGAGCGCTAGTCAAGTCGAAGACTTAATGGAAGATGATCATCCTGTAACCGGTGATCCCATGCTGTCATCGCCCCATCTGCCGAGTCCAGCCGATCACCATCACCATTGCATGGATGACGACCTAGACGACGATGATGACTCTCTAGTCGGTGATATAGACATGGTAGCGTGACATGGTTACAGGTGGACAGCGATGATAAACGTGGATTGCTTTCCTTTAGTAGTGTATCGTAAATATTATCGTAATTATACGTAATACATTTTCGTGGACGGTGCATCTTTTTATCAGCGTGTGACGATATGAAAACAGTAAAAAGAACGAGAAATTGAAGCCGTGGATTTATGTTTTTGCTAACAAGAAAAAATTGTAATTCAGAACCGTTTAAAATATAAGTAATCATAATCAGTGCTGGAAAGTTGAAATTGCTAAGAATAAAATACTACTTAGAACGTAGATGCAATGTTATTGAACTGTGACACATTCAAACAAGCTGGACTGGAGTTTCAAGTCATTATTATTTGCAAAGAATTTTGTGAAAGAATTGTGATCCATTAAAAACGTGTTCCATAGATTATCGCGTGCCTATTTAAAAACATCTGTTCAAATAAGTATAGTTTTGATGTTTATTCAGTACCAGTACTACATGAGAACTAGATGTTGAGAAATGCGAACTCTATACTGTATATACCGGTAATGATTCAAATTTGCTTTACAAAAGCAACGTGTTTGTAAATGTTCATTCGAGAACAAGACATTATGGATTAGCCTGTTGAGGCTAAATAAGTTACTATTATACATTATTGATTCAACAGAAGAATAGTAACAAAGCTTAGATTCTATTGGACAAACCATGTTATTTTATTTTAAACATTTTACGTTTCAAGTTAAATTACAGTTGTTTATAGTGCATTAAGAAATTGGTTGGTTGAAAAATAGAAAATTCAACCGATTTGTGAGTTACGATCTCACAGTATAGTTTCACATTGTTGCCTTATGTCAAACATGTTATTTGTTATGAATAGGACTATATTTTAGCTAACGTCTGACTCCAATAGTCAATCACAATTAGTTGGTTGTTATTTTCCATTTGATTTCTGTACCCGACTTGAATAACTTGACATGATAATCAAGTGCATACTTTCCTTGATGAATTAATTGGCCCTGATTCTCATGGCATGTTTTAGCCTACGTCTATAAATTATTTGGCTTGAACATCAAAACTCACCAGTCAAAACCAATAATAATTTTGTTAGTCCACATTTCTCTCTCTCTCTCTCCGTAGACCTACTCAATGTCTCTTTAATTTGTGTACTGTATTATCTATTATGGTAGTATGGAATTTGATTATTATATCAATAAAATTTAAGAGTGGTACCAGAAATCATGAAAATTCTGTATTCTGATGTAATAAATAATTTGATTAGTGATGTCATGAATTTTCTCTAGTTTGAGTGAATACCAATTACCGGTACCCGTATGCATATTCAATCATTTAACAACTTGAGTTTGATATTGAGATTAGGATTGGCAACCTTACTTCTGTATGAATAATACTATTAATATAAATAAATACACACATATTTCGAAAAATTGTTCACCATCGAATATGTTTTAAGAACTCCTTGTAGTTCCAAATCCTATATTTTTTTTTAATCAACTGAAACCATTCAGTATCAAGGTAGATTAGGAGATGAGGTTTACTAAGGATATTAACCAGGAACAGACTATGCACCTGATAATTCAAATTTGAATGGGTGAAAGGCTGTTTTGCACAGAAAATACAATATCTCAATTCCAAAATTTCCAGCAAAGGTATTCAGCTATATATTTGAAATGTTTGTTACTGGTATTGTAAAGATATTATAATGGATGGATTGAGTAAACTTAATTTTTATATATATTCAACTTGATGAAAATTGGTGGGTAAAAAATCACTAATTTCTCGAGCATTCTCTCTTGTATCACTTTTTGCTTGCTTGTTGGATGTACATTAAACAATCAAATTTGTTATACTCCACTGTATTGATTCGCATTACAATCACATTCTCAATTCTTTGGAGTTATCTCTTGCATTATTACGGCATGCAAATACGGTACGGTATATGTGCAAGAAAATTGCATCACCTTGCGGCAAAAATTATGATTATATGATGATCTATGACATACTATGGTTTTTTGAACATCATTATAGGCCTAATATGATTTTACAATTCACGCTCTGTGATACATAAATGATTAGGCCTTCATACTTGAAAGTTGAAAACGTTTTTTGAATCCTCCAATTTGAGATTGATGTTATGTAAAATGATACTCATCAGAGTGAAACCCATCGAATCGAATCAGTGTAGACTATGTTATCATGTGTAGAGAGAGATCAAGCACAGCTATAGTCGAGTAGAAGCCAGTGTGAGTAGATCAATTCGAACGTGTCTGTACAGGAGAGCATGTACACTTGGAGTAACACTTGACTTGTGGCATACACATTTAGAAATTTATATTTTTGTTGCACGTAGGCCTATTTGGCAAAAATACACAATACAAATGATATATTTTTTTTTGCACAATTTAAGCCGGTGATTGAAGGTTCAATCCGCCACCAGACTTCGACTGGGCTGTTTTGGTTTAGTATATAACGGTAAATGTGTCCATTGACTAGTCTTACTTCCAAAATTCAAAGTATCAGAGAACCGTTGCAAACTTATTGTGGGCATATATTTTAACAAGTCTCATTTATTTATTTGTTTATTTATTTAGCAGTCCTGCTATTTTTGTTGCATTCATAATACAGTTCACACAATACTATTAAAGTTAAAGAGTTAGCACTTCCTCAAAGTATTGCTACATTCAATGACCTAGAGAGGAAACTTATTTTTAACAAATATTATACATTCATCTTTAAACACATTTATATCAATAGAATTTACAACACCAACATCCAATTCATTGTAAAGCCTGAAACCATTATAGAATATTGATTGCAATTCTTTCAGCATATTTCTTTCAGCATCATACAGTACAAGATTTGGTTAGGTAGCTAGACTCCTGATGATGTCATGAGAGCCAGTCAGGTTTTGGTGGTGCAGACCATGTTTAGAAAAATCACCCCAATCAAGTTGTCTATCCGATTGACTTCACATTTATTTACCTACTACTAATTGGCCTACTACTTACATCCATCATATGGAGTGTTGATTCAACAGAATCGGATCATTCCTTAAGGGGGTGCATGCACGGTGGTTATAAAACTAGAGAAATTCATCTTTACTATTTTTGTCCATGTTCACAAACTAGTATATTCGAATGAAGAAACTAAAGAAATCCACTCAAGATATTTTATGCTCTTCAATTAATATGACATTCTATTTTTGTGAATTCAATCAGTTTTGCAATAACACATCAATGAATACCAAGAATGTGATGAAATTCATTGACGTATCATCTTGAAACTGATTAAATTCACAGAAATAGAATGTTATATTAATTAAAGAGCATACAATTATCCCGGAGTTGATATACTTTTTATTCAATTACAGTGATTTAAGGATCAATTTCTCTATTTTTATAAGCACCCCTCAAGATTATATATTCACCCCCTCAAGATATAATATATTTGTATGTAGATTGTACAAGAGCATATATCCCTAAAGGCTCCTCACAGGACTGAGTCATGCTGATTTCAGTGATTTGCAACCATAGCCTGCATTTGGACATTTTTTGGCCATAGGTGTGTATGTTTGTGTCCTTTGTCATAATTTAAATAAGTTGTATTGTTCTATAAAATATTCTGGTAGCCACTTGAAATGTTTCAATTGAATTTGAGTTAATAATACAGCAATCCAGCTGATATTTTAGTCCGACCTACCCGCCCTATTCTTGTTATCAAAAAATATGCCGTGAAAATAATGATCATGTCACATAGTTTCATAAACCATTTGCCCAACCTTGTGGAATGGATGGCGTAGATACAGACACTTCCATGGTGTATTTTAGTATTTATATATAACTATTAGTCCATTCAGTCCAGGGTTCATCCGAACATAATTAATATGTTTCTGTGGTCGTAAATGCCAGGTGCCATCATAATATCAGGCTATCAGCATTAATTTTATAACAGAAACACGGCCTTTGAAGTGTAAAATGTATGAGAAAATATTTTATGTTTGATAAATTTAAGAGATGAAGATGAGGAGATGATAGTGATTGAGAGCTTGAACTTTACTTCGAAAGTAATATAATATTCGAAACATTGTCCAAAATAGGCCTACGCTAAAAATCACTTATTAATATACTATGTCTTACTATGTCTATACTATTTAAAGAATAGTTTTTTTGTCGGACTCCTGCTTTTTGAGGTAGGTATTGAGAAGGCAAAACTTGCGCGTGCCTAAAAAAATTTGTTATTAATAGGGCCTAAATTCTCCTGAAACACCACCACTGCAACGTATCATAAAAAAATCCTTGCAGAGCTCTTTCAATTTGAAGTATAGCCAATGAGTGGACACAGCTCTAGCATACCCCAAGTATTTGAAATCAATACATTTTCCAAAATACCGTTCGCTAGTTCTACAGTTTTTAAAAATTATTTTGCGTACCGGTTCGTTCCTTCATTCTTTCCAGCTAGAGTTCTATTATTCTTCTGTCAAGACGCAAGACAGATACAGATCTCACAACTGGTCACCATAAACGAAGAGTCACTTTTTTGAACCTAGTTTAGTATGTAACATCTTTAGGAATTTCGTCTCTGAAGTAACTTTTACAGCAGTTTGGAATTTCTGATTATATTTCGTCTATAGACTAGAATAATATCAATTGCAATTGAATAGTATAGTCGTTACAACACATTTTACATTTTACCTTGTGACCATGAGCATCTTTGATATATATGAATTTTATTTCTGAAGTAATGTGTCAAATGTATTAGAACATAACATGATTTCAATTGGCTATTATCTTCTAGTTCATATAACATTACTTTGGCTCTGCATATTTGTATTAATGGTGTATTTTATATTTCTTTTATTTTTAACTGACTATGTGTAAGTAATTATGAATGTGTTATATATATACAACCAGGAGCGCCGACTTCGTGGGTGCTCAGGGTCCAGAGCACCCGTCGGATCTTTTCGAGGGATGTAGAGCACCACTCGAAAAGATCTGCTTCGACAACTTCCAGAATACTCAAGCAGGGACGTCGTTAAAACTTGAAAGGGGGCAAAGGTGGGACGCGTGCCCCACCAATCAACATTTGCACCCCACCAGAAATTTATTTATTTAGAAATCGCGAGAATAACTTCGAAAATGTCCATGATTGAAATATTGAAATAACGTTGGAAATGTCCATAATGGTTCAATCTAGGACTCCTAAACTGCTTGTAAATCGCAAAAATCACTTAAAAAAATGACCATATTTCAAAAAATTCCCTGCAGGGCTTTGCTGGTGGAGATCGAAAAATTAACTTCGAGAATATCCATGGAGGTTCAATCATTGGACTTCAAAACTGTATGTAGATCGCAACAATTACTTAGAAAATAACCATATTTCAAGAAAATCCCTGCGGGGCTTGGGGAAGGAGTAGCAGAATCAATTTTCAAAAAGTCCATAATGATGCCTTTGTTATTATGAAAGTCTTCTTGAACTGATAAAGATTCCATTCACTTCTTATAGATGCATTTTTACTGTTTACCAGTTATCAATTTAACAGAGTTTGATTATCATTGTGAATACAACTGGAATTGTACTGTCAATATGTATTGTTGTTCCTGTCCATAAATTCATTAAATCAATCAATCTTGTAATGACAATTTACTTATTGTGTTGTTCTCCATATCTGAGGGTTGTATCCTAAAAATACATCATTCAGTGTGAAATATGTTATAACTCACTAGAAATCAGGGTATTGAATTTAATCTAATTCAGTAGCCTAGATTGATTCAGTAATGTAAATCATTAAAATGTGAGTAATTTATATAGGACAAAAAGGCTTTTTCTCTCAAGCTTATATCCGTTACAGATTAGCACAACTGCATCTAGTTAAACAAAATATGACGAAAAACAAACTTCATGGTATTCGATATCAAGCCCTTCCACATCAATTTCCGGAGACTGTCAACGCTAGCAACTCACCTACCTAGAAAGTTATCGAGATATTTGAGAATTTACTTGTGTCAGGTGGAATACCTGTTGCGGCATTCTGCTTCCCTGGTACTTGAGTCAATTTTCCACGAACAAATTTTTCGAGCAAATTAGTTACGGTCCAGTATTCGTACCAGGGTAGCAGAGCAATCGACAGGTCGATTTTTTTTTTAAATATCTTCTTCAAGTATCTCGACAACTTCGCAAAATTCATATGTCCAGGTAGCTGAGTGGCTAGCGTAGACGATTTCGGATAGTGGTCCGGAGTGGTTCGCTATCGAACCCCATACAGAGCTGCTTTTTTGTTATATTTCTCTCAACATTTAATTGAATTAATTCAGTAATGAGAGTTATTACGGTGTGATCAATTTATCCAGTGGAGAGAGGAATTATCTCTGAGCTAATGTCCATTGAGGATTCGTACAATTACATATGGGTAAATTAAACAAAATATGACAGAAAAAAAGCAGTCCCCAATGGTATTCGATACCAGGACCCTTCGCATCGTGATCCGAATCCACCAACGCTAGCAACTAAGCTACCTAGACATGGAACATTTGCAAAGTTATTGAGATACTTGAAATGGAATCCGAATTATTACTTAACCTGTTGGTATATTCTGCTCCTCTGGTAGGAGAGCTGAGGTTTGAAAGATTATTTGAATTAATTTGAGTCTGGTGGAATACCTGTTGCGGCATTCTGCTTCCCTGGTACTTGAGTCAATTTTCCACGACCAAATTTTTCGAGCAAATTAGTTACGGTCCAGTATTCGTACCAGGGTAGCAGAGCAATCGACAGGTCGATTTTTTTTTTAAATATCTTCTTCAAGTATCTCGACAACTTCGCAAAATTCATATGTCCAGGTAGCTGAGTGGCTAGCGTAGACGATTTCGGATAGTGGTCCGGAGTGGTTCGGTATCGAACCTCATACAGAGCTGCTTTTTTGTTATATTTCTCTCAACATTTAATTAGATTAATTCAGTAATGAGAGTTATTACGGTGTGATCAATTTATCCAGTGGAGAGAGGAATTATCTCTGAGCTAATGTCATTGAGGATTCGTACAATTGCATATGGGTAAATTAAACAAAATATGACAGAAAAAAAGCAGTCCCCAATGGTATTCGATACCAGGACCCTTCGCATCGTGATCCGAATCCACCAACGCTAGCAACTAAGCTACCTAGACATGGAACATTTGCGAAGTTATTGAGATACTTGAAATGAAATTCGAATTATTACTTAACCTGTTGGTATATTCTGCTCCTCTGGTAGGACAGCTGAGGTTTGAAAGATTATTTGAATTAATTTGAGTCTCGTGGAATACCTGTAGCGGCATTCTGCTTCCCTGGTACTTGAGTCAATTTTCCACGACCAAATTTTTCGAGCAAATTAGTTACGGTCCAGTATTCGTACCAGGGTAGCAGAGCAATCGACAGGTCGATTTTTTTTTTAAATATCTTCTTCAAGTATCTCGACAACTTCGCAAAATTCATATGTCCAGGTAGCTGAGTGGCTAGCGTAGACGATTTCGGATAGTGGTCCGGAGTGGTTCGGTATCGAACCCCATACAGAGCTGCTTTTTTGTTATATTTCTCTCAACATTTAATTAGATTAATTCAGTAATGAGAGTTATTACGGTGTGATCAATTTATCCAGTGGAGAGAGGAATTATCTCTGAGCTAATGTCCATTGAGGATTCGTACAATTGCATATGGGTAAATTAAACAAAATATGACAGAAAAAAAGCAGTCCCCAATGGTATTCGATACCAGGACCCTTCGCATCGTGATCCGAATCCACCAACGCTAGCAACTAAGCTACCTAGACATGGAACATTTGCAAAGTTATTGAGATACTTGAAATGGAATCCGAATTATTACTTAACCTGTTGGTATATTCTGCTCCTCTGGTAGGAGAGCTGAGGTTTGAAAGATTATTTGAATTAATTTGAGTCTGGTGGAATACCTGTTGCGGCATTCTGCTTCCCTGGTACTTGAGTCAATTTTCCACGACCAAATTTTTCGAGCAAATTAGTTACGGTCCAGTATTCGTACCAGGGTAGCAGAGCAATCGACAGGTCGATTTTTTTTATTCAAATATCTTCTTCAAGTATCTCGACAACTTCGCAAAATTCATATGTCCAGGTAGCTGAGTGGCTAGCGTAGACGATTTCGGATAGTGGTCCGGAGTGGTTCGCTATCGAACCCCATACAGAGCTGCTTTTTTGTTATATTTCTCTCAACATTTAATTGAATTAATTCAGTAATGAGAGTTATTACGGTGTGATCAATTTATCCAGTGGAGAGAGGAATTATCTCTGAGCTAATGTCCATTGAGGATTCGTACAATTGCATATGGGTAAATTAAACAAAATATGACAGAAAAAAAGCAGTCCCCAATGGTATTCGATACCAGGACCCTTCGCATCGTGATCCGAATCCACCAACGCTAGCAACTAAGCTACCTAGACATGGAACATTTGCGAAGTTATTGAGATACTTGAAATGAAATTCGAATTATTACTTAACCTGTTGGTATATTCTGCTCCTCTGGTAGGACAGCTGAGGTTTGAAAGATTATTTGAATTAATTTGAGTCTCGTGGAATACCTGTTGCGGCATTCTGCTTCCCTGGTACTTGAGTCAATTTTCCACGACCAAATTTTTCGAGCAAATTAGTTACGGTCCAGTATTCGTACCAGGGTAGCAGAGCAATCGACAGGTCGATTTTTTTTTTTAAATATCTTCTTCAAGTATCTCGACAACTTCGCAAAATTCATATGTCCAGGTAGCTGAGTGGCTAGCGTAGACGATTTCGGATAGTGGTCCGGAGTGGTTCGGTATCGAACCCCATACAGAGCTGCTTTTTTGTTATATTTCTCTCAACATTTAATTAGATTAATTCAGTAATGAGAGTTATTACGGTGTGATCAATTTATCCAGTGGAGAGAGGAATTATCTCTGAGCTAATGTCCATTGAGGATTCGTTCAATTGCATATGGGTAAATTAAACAAAATATGACAGAAAAAAAGCAGTCCCCAATGGTATTCGATACCAGGACCCTTCGCATCGTGATCCGAATCCACCAACGCTAGCAACTAAGCTACCTAGACATGGAACATTTGCGAAGTTATTGAGATACTTGAAATGAAATTCGAATTATTACTTAACCTGTTGGTATATTCTGCTCCTCTGGTAGGAGAGCTGAGGTTTGAAAGATTATTTGAATTAATTTGAGTCTCGTGGAATACCTGTTGCGGCATTCTGCTTCCCTGGTACTTGAGTCAATTTTCCACGAACAAATTTTTCGAGCAAATTAGTTACGGTCCAGTATCCGTACCAGGGTAGCAGAGCAATCGACAGGTCGATTTTTTTTTTAAATATCTTCTTCAAGTATCTCGACAACTTCGCAAAATTCATATGTCCAGGTAGCTGAGTGGCTAGCGTAGACGATTTCGGATAGTGGTCCGGAGTGGTTCGCTATCGAACCCCATACAGAGCTGCTTTTTTGCTATATTTCACTCAACATTTAATTAGATTAATTCAGTAATGAGAGTTATTACGATGTAATTAATTCATCCAGTGAAGAGAGGAATGATCTCTGAGCTAATGTCCATTGAGTATGCGTACAATTGCATATGCGTAATGTTTTTTACAATTTCTAAATAGTATATAAATGTTTTTGGCTAAAGGTTGACATTTTCGGGTTTGGCCCCTTCTACATTTTTAATTAAGTCTGATTTCAGTTGGCTTTTCGTATTAAGGTTGCAGGCAAGTGTTCAAATTGCTCGAAACAGGATGAATAAATAGGCACAAGTATCAACCAATATTTTTTTGATTTCAACAAATATCATTCAGAAAACATTTTTTCGATCAAGACTACAAAAACAATACAATTCTTGATCCAGAAAATAATCAGAACAGAAAAAAAATATCCTGCTATTAGAATGATGTTCGGTGTCGACTTGTCCTCTACTCCTTCGCGTCGCTTCTTCTATCGTACTCCGCCTCCGCGACCGCTAGACTCTCGACTTCCTTGACGTACGACGTCGTGTCCACCAGCTGTACCGAATCACCTCACGCATGCGCGTATGGGTTGGCTGACTGTGCCCCTTACCATTCTGAGATACTGTCCGCAGTGCACAAGTGTGATTGTATTTGCGGCAGTATAGGCTTACATACCGACGGCCGGAATTTGGATAGGATGTGGTTTGGAGGACCGATTTGGGTAGCACGGATGATAATTCACAGTATCAGCAAAACTTGCCATCATGAAAATGTCAACGCATTTTTAAATAAACACAAGCAATCGCTTAAAACTTTTTTGTGTGGGGCGCAAACGGATACTATTTTTTCAATTAAATATAATTTGGCAATTCTTATTGGACACTATCAAGACATTAGAAAGTTATCAATTCCAGATCAACTAGGTATCTTGAAACAAATTAATTTTACCTGTTGTAGGCTGTTTAGCAGCAATCTGTTCTAGGGTGCTCTATCTGTTTCTAGGGTGTTTTAAGGGCGTGAAGAGCTGACGGTGGTTCCAACCTTGCATTATCTTCTCTTCGAAGCTTTTGTGAAAGAAAGGTACGAGAATGTCGATCAAGTGGAAATCTTGACTTGAGCAATAAGCATTCTGGAGTAATGCTCGGTTTATTTCCTAATTCCTAATTTTCTATTTGTAGCACTGAAGTGGAATATTGCATTTCTATTCTACTGGTAGCACTATTATGTGTGCAAAGCACTAATAATGCCCTGCGAATTTGATATCTGAAATCTTGATTCGTAATTTAGAAGTGTAATCTTTCAAATTGACACTACAGTTTCGAGTATAAGGAATGAAGAAGAGTGAACGTTGAACTAGAACATGGTAACCATTTCAGTCAAGATGTATTTTTCTCACTTGGCAGTATTAGGCCCAATTACATTACATTAATTACCTTGTTTGAATGTCTCCATTCTTGTTTCTATTTTTCATTGGGCCCACTTGAAAATTAAGAATGTTGTCACCTGTTTCGAACACATAATTTGTGAAGAAATGAAATAACTGATCAGGTGATCGAATTTATCAACGCGAGAGTAGCTAAAACCGACTATTGCCCTAGTTACAATGCTATTTGGCTTCACCAACTCTTCGAATAAGTCGAACTAGACCTGGTATTACCGGACCGAAATATGTGGTATGTTTCGATTATCAAATACACGGCGAGTATTCCATTTAATAATCAACTGATCTATTCATTAGTTGCCTCTCTTCCCTCTTACCTCCAGTTGTTCTCTTACTGTGTCGACCTAGTCAGTACTGAATGAACTTTGTTTTCAAACTGCATCTATAATATTAAAATAATTTATATGGAGAAAAAATAAAAATGTGTTATACCTGCGTTGCTATGCCATTGTTTTACTAAACATTGGTACTAGCATTACTACTACGACGATTACCACTAGACTAGCTAGTACATTAAATTATCATTTGTTGAGGTATCAAAGGTTTTGCTTGCAATGTTATATACTATACATAAGTTATGGTGCATTTGTTACTTGGATAACAATACCCATTGCTCTAAAACAGTAGGATACAGAAGTCACTAATATCGATCACTCGAAGATATCCTGAAACTTTATACTGAATGAAAAAACGAATTCATTTCTCAAAGATACCATTTTAGTAACTCTCAAAAGACGAATAAAAATTATGACAGAGGTGGCATTATCGTGTACACACTTGTTTTATTTATAAGCTCTTTTGTTGATGGGAATGTGCAATTTATTAATCTTTGTGTGATTCAAAGAATTTTGGTACAATAATAAACCCCAAACACTTATGGCTTCTATAACACTAGGAACATAAACTGTGTCAATATCCTAGAGTCTTGACTCTTAAGATGCAACCAGTCGGTCTGAAAACCCTGATAAACTATGACCATTCATACTGTACCACTAACCTGTACTCTGATAAAATTGGTAAAGATTCTATAAAAACAATAATAGATAAGTTAGCGGCTCAACCCTGGTTATTTGATTAGTTTGATATTATTTAATTATTAGTATAATATACTGTACAAACATTGCATGAGGTGAAATGTTTTCCTAGTTTGATTAGGTTTTTTCAAATGCAAATAATATTTTGTCATTTTTCATATTGTAAACTGAAACAAATTTTGCTATTGGCTGGCAGTCACATCCATCCACTTACGTAGTCATTCGAAATGTATGGACTGTATCCTGCGTAAACAAATACGTACCGTCAATGATTACTGTATGGTTGAACATAAACTCGAGACATTTTGGGACCAACTTCAATAGCATAGACCTCTCGAACAGTTACAAAATATGCCACATACGTACTCGATACAGGAATTTGTTATTATAATTGCCAAAACTGATTATTATATGGAGTTTGTTTCTGACAATAAGTAATGCTCTTCAGACTCAGTGAATACACTGTTCACTGCTATTAATTATAAATTGCTATAATTTATTTTTATTGCCAATTATTATATTATATTCATTATTATAATCGTCCAAGCACCCGCCCAACTTGATCACGAGATCACACTAAACACATACTAGCCTACTTCTGTTAGGGCCTACTTGCCGGTTTCAGAAGTCGTCAACAAGATACAAACTTAAAAGTACCTGATCGTTCAACACTAGTATCGAAAATAGTCCAGAATATAGGAAAAATTGTCAAAATAGTTCAACTTTTCGTTATTTTATAAAATCATGTTTCTGTCACAAAGTGTGCGCACTTGTAGCACTGTATGTTGATATGAATTCCGGTACTCCTCTCATCCAAGTGAGCGTACATACTGGGACTGAGCCACCTGATCATCGTGCACAATAACCATGTCAAATAAAGATGTTACAAACCAGGAATGATTCTCAAATCATACCATAATAAATTGTATGCAGCGGTGACAAAGTAACATGTATTACAAACACCTCTCGAGGCTTACACCAATGTCTAAACATACTCAGGGGTTTGTCTTTCCAACAGTGTCTTAAAAATATAGACTATTACTATTATTTATACGTATTGAAGATCAGTATTCGTTTTTGTCAACTAGGACATCAGTATATTCAATGAAATTCAAAAAAACAATAGGCAGCCACTGGATGTTGCGTTAAGAACATTATTTTTGTTATTATTTGTATTATATTAAATCATCTTTTTATTTCTTGTTTGGCAACCATTAATCACAGAACTACAACTGTGACTAGCAATGATATGGAAGTTCAGTTCTGCCCGTATAAAACCAATGTGAATCAAGCCATGCATCTAACTCCAAACTTTAACTGATTGATTGCCGTGGTAACAATTAATACCTCGACACTTCCCATTATGTCCTTGTCCATCTACTTCAACAATCATGTTTCCAATACAGACTTACACATTCTAACATTATTAGTCATAATTATCCTTACTCTTATAATATTTGCATCCTTTTATTATTCAATGAATTTGTATGAACTTGCTTTTAATTGATCAAAATACGTACATGTAGGCAAGGTATGGGTACGAACAACTAAGATGTTAATTCAATTAATTGAGCATCATTTTGTGAAAGAATCAGATGTTCTGTCTAGTACAAATTATCAAATCAATGAATAACAACAAATAAAAAGTAAGCTGATTTTGATATTTTTACTATGCAATCATATGAATGAAATTCTAGCGAAAAAAAATCTACCGAAACATTATAAACAGAGAGCAAATAAATTTGATATAACATTTTTTAACTGTAAAAAAGGAACTTTTTTCTAGGTGTATTCATGTATAAATTAAATAAGTTAAGGTTTTACATATAACCGTCATGTCCAGTTTCTCTGGATCTGGCATGGTATTGTACTTCAATGTATTTACAAGTAATAAAAAAACATTTTTACATTGCAAATACACTTGCAAAAAATGCTAAGATAATATTTCATACTATCAATTGGTAACAAATTGAAACACAACACCAATCATTTGGGCATTTTGAGGTCCAGATTGTGGCTAATAAATGGCAAGTCAAGTTGCACTCTGGCTGAGGCCTTGAGATGTCATACTATATAAACCATTAAATTCAACTTGTAAATTTCAATATAAGGTACATGCCTAGTGTTATCGATATTGAGTGCTTATCTTTACATGTCGAAAGTCGTTAGTATGGTTTCACCACTTGTGTTTGGTTTTATACCCATTCTGCCTGACCAACAAAGAAATGTGTCCATTAGTAGATTGGGGTAAGAGAGATCATAGAAGCTCGACCAAATATTATTCACCACGCCAACAAGACAAAACATCGAACATTTGTAAGCTCCCATCAATTAATGACATTGGCAAACACAAGAAAATCAAGTTGTTCAGGAACTAAAATTAGGTGAATTTCCTGTGAATAATCTCTCTGAATTTTATGTTCATACCTATGTAGTGTTAGCAAGTGTAACAGTAATTTATAGCAGAGAGTAAATGAATCAATCGGTATCTAGACAAATCACAATTGTAGCAACTGTGATTTCCATCGGCAAAAACAAATGAATATCCTTCTTATCGACTTGTTTTGTTTGAAAAAAGATTTGATGGTCTGTTTTATTGGCTTGCCGATTAAGGTAAAAAATATAGGAGTACAATAAATAGGTAGTCGAGTTCTACTTTAGTTTGGCGCAATCCTTAGCAAATCCAAGTTGGCCAGTCAAAAATGTACATAATACACAATGCAACATATTTACTATCTACCAGAATACGGTATAAGCTATGTCTTCAAATATACATATACATCATTTACATAATTATGTGCACACTGCAAGTCGGAAAAAATAAGAGCATCATATTATTACACCGAACTCTCACGTTATCAATGTATAATATAAGAAATAACAGGAAAATGTATTGTATTACATTTTGTGTATCAGTTGGTTCCAGAACAAATAGTACGGTATCGACATTTCGTAGCTTGTCATCAATCTTTACAAAAAACAGATTTCATTTCACTATTATACGTGAAATGGTTAATAGAAAAATTGGCAGTAAACCACTTAAGTGAATAATGATAACGATACATTTGTGTTTAACAATCCCACTAAACTATTCAAGAGCATGAATGTATTGATGAAAGATGGATATGAGACGAACACAATTATCCATGCCCTAATTGGGATTCGAAACCGCATCTTTGCGACTCAACGTCTAAACCACGTGCTTTAGCTGCTGGAGCCCCAAGGATGGCCACAAATATTATAAACCACTCGAGAATCAACTGGCGATCATTACAAAAGTAAAGTTCCTATTATTTTCCGGCCAACAATGTACACGATCTGAATACAGTGTTTGCATTATATGCAACCACTAAACTACATCATCATATAGTCAATTTATCTTTCACATGAACGTTTATACACACAGCCACAGATTTATGAACGGTCCAGGGTTCCGTCGTATAACACACGCATACTGCTTATAAGTATTAAAACATCGTTATTTTTGTTGTTGAATAATCATTTTACATTTCGCTGTGACACAACATAAGATATGGTATTACACTCTAACACTGTTTATGAGTCAATAAATGTGCGCACTATGCATCAAGATTTTGGTCTACAATAGGATCTGGTATCATGGATAGATCTTCAGCCATTTCATCGCCGTCAGACTCGGGTTCATCATCCATGGAATGTCCAATCATGTCACGGTCATCGTCGATAGAATCGCCATCCATGCCGTGTTCGATGATCTCACGTTTTATCAAATGGACCAATCTGTCACTGTCTTGTCCGTGATTGGCTTGGGGGTGAGATTCTTGTTTGATGTGCATCAGAGATCCTTCCATCGAAGACCTTTACAGAATAAGGAATAATCAAAAGATGTAATAGTTGATTGTTACAACGTTGTTCAATTGTGATTATTTGTTCGGCGTTTCTGTGATGTGAGAAGATCATCGATAAAAATAATAGTGACTTTAAACATACAATTCTTTGATTGAACCTGAGGCTAATGGCATCACTCATTATTCTGGGTTCTTTGATCAAATATATCCATCATATGTTTGTACAGTATATGAGTAAAAAAAAGATGTGACATTATGTCAACTGTGGAGACAAAAAATCGAGAGAGTTAGGAGCTCACGTTGAATATTTTCTGTGGACAGCATACTCTTCGAGTTTTTCAACTCAGTTTTGTAAAGATGAATTAATGTTCCCCGATACAATTTTTCTCCACAAGCCCCAGGTGGGGAGGATTCTCATTTAACAGTACCATTTTTAATTCTTATACATCAGAGCAAGATTTTGAAAGGTCAAAGTTCATATTTTAAAAATTCAATGAAATGGTTTCAGATATAATTGAAATGAGAGATATAGTAGTTTGTAGATCACTCTTTTTCTAATCTCTATAACCACTAAAGAGCTAAGCATACAACACTTCCTTACAGAAAAGTATTTTGAATATAGCAGATACTACTATAACTCCAAGGTAGGCCTACTTGACACAGAAGATGGAGTTTAAAATGGAAAAGAGACGTGTGGACGATAAGTATAAAACTAACTGCACTCAAAGTAATCAATATACAACATGAAAAAGTTTATCAAATACATCTTTTCCAATATTAAACATTTCACGAGTCAGATGATGATGCTTCACGACCCCATCAACAGCTAGGTTATACAAGGGTTCATTTCACAAGTCAGTACGAGTTTTTCATCATAGCTTTGAATAGGTGTAAACCAAAAACCGCAGTCGTGAAAGTTAACGACGTGGACGCTTGGATTCCTGAGCTTAAGCTCACAAAGCAGACAAATGAAATGAAATCAACCGTTCAAAATTGCATCGCATCAAAATCAAAATCTGTGTTGGCATAAACTTGGCTTAATCTTCAGACAAAATGTGAAACAAATTAAATTGTTATTTTCAAAACTACAGCCGTGAAAGCTCACTCGCCTAGCTACGCCTTTGTCCACTTATGAGACCCAAACTGCCAAAACTCATTCGGCATAATGCTGTGAAGGTCGAATATATTATTTTATTTTATTTTATTCATTTTTATTTGATCCTTTACATAATACGATGCTTGAATATGGAACTGGAACAATCCACAATGGAACTTTGAAATATATGGTTCTATTTCTAACTAATTTTATTCAGCTCTATATTTAAAAAGACCTATTTTATGATTCTATAAAGATGAACTGATAGTGATCGTGTCAGTCCTAGGTGATCGTAACCATCCCTTTCATCATAATTACACATATGACCTTATAATCATCCCTGTGATTGCACGGTGCTTTCATAACCATACCTGTGATCAGTGAGTGGGGACGACACTTTATCTGGACTGGTTGCAGTTGACGTGCTCATTGAATTGTTCAGAAATCCCATATTACTGTCTCCAAGAGCAGCCTTGAACATAGAGAGAAAATGACTTGTCATTAGAAATTATGTTATCAATAATGCTCACTGGAAAGTGCCAGAGCAACTTTTGGGTTGTTCAAATAAATTATAATCTCAGTTTCATGTTGACTGTAAAACAGCTATAACAACCCAAAGTTCCACAACACTCATCAGTTGTACAAATGAAAAAACTACTATGAGTAATATTGTAGTGCAAATAAAATCACAATACAACAGTAAGTCACGGTAGATTAATTTACTAAAATACTTTACCTCAGAATAATTCTCACAATGGGGATTCTTGAAAAACAACATAAGAAATTGGTCAAATAATGTATAAGTAGACTGAACACATTATTGTAGATTGGTGGAATGAAACAAAATACAAAATAAAATAAATGGTAATGTTCAGTAAATCATTATCTTGGTCAATTATTTTGTGTATTACCTGTAAACTGGCATTCAATGCGTCTCCGTAAAGATTTGGACTGTGGTTCAAGGTGGGGCTTTTCGACGACTGCATACCTCTATTAATTAAAAAGGAGACAACTTTATTAGATTTTAGAACAATTTAAATGGTGTTCATAATTATCCTGGAATAAAACAAAAACATTTTTTGCTAATACTAGTAATGAAAGACGTATAAAATTTAAAAGAGGTAAAAAACACATAGATTTTTAAAAGAGAAAAATAGAAAATTGTAAAATAGATTCAAAAATATTTTACACTCACCAAGAGTTGTTTCAATCATCCAAGGTCATTTAATCAAGATCTGAGGTTAAGAAAGAAATTCTAGAAAATAACTTGTTTCAAAATTCCTTGTATAATCCAAATGCTCACAACATATTGGCAGTGAATATTTCATTTGAATGATGACTGTATCTTGAATTCAAAATTGGATTAGGTTTTGAAACAAGCGCCCAATGTTTCACATCTTTACTATATTACCTGAACTTCGGGTAAACTCCTCTCAAATCCTCACTGTATAGTAAACAAAAATAAAGTGCTTTGACACTTTTGCAAGTTTAACTCAAATTACTATTATCATCTTGTAATCTCTTGTGACACATTGGGCTAATGAATAATAATAATATCAATAATAATAATGATATTAATAACAATAATAATAATAATGACAAGAGTTACAATAATAATAACTATGACTACTAATAAGATAAAATAGATTGATAAAATATTGAAAAGAGTTGTTAAAGATGTAAAATTCTATACTACGAATAGAAAAGAGATATAAAGTAATACGAAATACATCAAAATAGATGAGATTAAAAATAAGTTGAAAAGAGATATTAAAAACCACACACAGAAAGAAAAGGATGTCAGGAATATAAATATTAAGACATGTAATATTCGTAAAGAAGATAATGATAGACAATGATACCTTCAGAAGTCATAGTTGAGTTAGAGGGCTACCTTTTATGATGTACCAGATGAGGTTTCCCAAAGATCTGATGCACAGCCACGAGATAGATACCGTATCAGTAACAGACAACTAGGTTCTAACGACAACAACATACTTTTGCACACAGAATTGCCTTTGGGCACACACACACACACAAAGAAGCAATACCAGTACTAGGGGCAAGTGGGACTTGGAGAGAAGCAATTTTGGAGTGATGTATCATGCAAAAATGGGATGGAATGGAGTACGGATCGATTCATGGCAATGTTGGTGATTGGGTTATTGATGATGTGAGCTCCGACTGATCTGTACTTTGAGCCAACAAACAGTATTTTACTACAAAATGCCCAAAAGTGAAGATATATGTTGGAAAATGTATGGCAATGTAGTAAATGAGATATTTTCATTTGAGCCCTATTGGACATGCTGAGCTAGCAATATTTTGAAAAGTCTACATGTGTGTATAAATATATATATATATATATATATATATATATATATATATATATATATATATAAATTATATGTAATTTAAATACAATCTTCCTTTTGTGGCAATTTGTAGAAGGATGGGTTTGCACTGACGTCTTACAAAAATATTTCAAGATTCAGACTTTGAATTCAAATTAACAAATTGGTTCGAGAACAGTAAATAATGTTTTCATGAAAATCGTCATGATATGATGTAATCTTCTCCATCGATTCATCAACATTTGGGTATACATCTCAGAGATTAATGTATGGATAAAAAGTTATTGATTACTGTTTGCTTTACGACCCCACCAAGAGCTAGGTTATTCGGGGATACGATAAAGAGGTATATGTAGCTCTTCATGTGATATAAAAATATATATAAATTTGTAGCTTTTGTAAGAAGAGAGTGCATGCTGCAATATATTTGTGATTATGCACAGACGGTAAACTTGCGACATAAAGCAAGCATTCAAGCCTTGTGATTTTATCGTAATTATCACACATTTATCTTGATCCATTGGTTCTCTATTTTGTTCCAGCAATTATTATGTCATGGGGTCTAAGATTTCATTTATATTTAAATATTCAATCAGAGTGTATATGTCATAATGACCAGCTGAAATACAGCCAGTGATGAAACATAAAGCACAAGCACTAACAATTAACAATCATTGATGAAATCCGACATATTCCTTGCACTATCGTTTCGAAGACCAATCCAATTCCATCATGCACGTTGTTTGGAAAACTGACATCGAACAGCGATTGAAACAAATCACAAACTCTTTTACTTTGGCGTAAGTAACAGATCAGATTCAGACCATACACCAATAGGCCTAATATTAATGTATTTATCGTGTATTATTATTCTGTCATTCGCGCGCAACATTTGTAGCACTTGCGATTCTAAAGCGATGCATCCTAACTCTATCAGCACAGCAGCCAAAGCATTCAGAACATTTTTTATGGGTGTATTTAAAGTTTCGTACAAGTGTCTTATAAATAGACGATAGTTTTACGCTCCGCACTAGTACTATATTTTGTTTCAATTGTTTTCACGGGAAATTGAGAATGCATAGAGTACATTTCACAAAATACAAGGTCATTAATGATTTTTTATTTTTAAGTCTGTTATTCATTCGATAAGCGAATGTATACAAATAAGTTCGTTTTTGTATTGATTTCAGAAATTTTGTAGGTCTACGAGAAAGTGAATTCTCGTTCTTAAGACTTACTTCTACCTTGTGCCATGTACGTAATTCTACAAACATTCAAAATGAATACTTTTCATATTGATATTTAATTTACTTTGATTTTAGAGTTTGTAAATAGTATTATTGTGATTGCATGTACGGTACATTTTTGTTTTCATGTCACCAGCATTCTCATCTTCCTGAAAGAATAGTGTGCAGCCAAGTTGAGTGTGACAAGTGAAGAGACTTCAGACTGACAGCTTCTTAGGATAATTCATGCCAATAATTTGTATCTTTAATAAATTATGTAGTCGCACAGTGTGTTTGCGATGAAAAATTGACTAGAAATCATGTGGTATACTATATTGTACAAAAGTATTTGGCATGGCAAGGGTTGTAAAAATGAATTACATCATTTTGTACGATAATTTTGCCTAGTATTTCTTCTTTTTTGGGTATGTTTGATACATCGCGAATGCTTTAGGCTCCATGCTTTTTGTGCAAGGCAGGTCAATAATATAAAGGTCTGCAAAGAACTGTCGGCCCAAGCCCCTAAATAAATTTTCTGTAAAATTGATGGCAATTCATTTTTTCAAAATCCTAATATCTGTTGACTTCAGAGGTGTGAAGTATATTTCGATCATCACCCTCACTCGACTGTAATTGCACACCATGCTACTGAAATGACTTCATTTTTGGAATAGCAATAAAATCTCATTATTTGAGCTATCAGTGAAGGGAATAAGTGTATTTGTATGTCAAGTGTGTAGGCAGTCACTAGCTGCTGCCTAGTCACTCACAAAATTGTGTTTAAGCCTAGTACAGCCAACGACCAACCAACGAACGAACGCACTAACAATCAACCAACGCGCTAACATAACAGTGGGGTTGCAGCTTGCAGCGCCAGCAGCAGCAAAGTTCTAAAAGTCGGTGCTTACTGTGCGGACAGGTGGGGTGGAGTGGGTGATGGGGTTGGGTCATATTTCCGCGGACGACCACGAGAAAGATGTCGCCGCTTGACAAACTCAGCATCATCCACCATCCAGAAGGAGCCAAAGTCGTCTTCATAGCGCACAAAGCACTTGTGCAGTGACAGGTTGGTGCGTATCGCGTTCTGTAGGTTTACACAGACCACCAAGAAAGAGAAAAGAGAGTAAAAGACAAAGTTTTAAAAGAGAAAAAAGTAGAGAAAATGGTTAAGTCTCACTTCTAGCTACCTTCTGAGCAAGACATGTTCGATCTGAAATACCTTCTACCATCCTGTACCAGTCCTGTACCCACCTTCACGACCCGACACTTTGTTAGAAGAGAAAGCTTTGACATGCTGTTACCCACACAGAGACAAGCAGAAAATTGGAATAAACACACCACACACACCCACACTCACACGCACACACACCACATTTTCACGCGCATGTGCACACACAATATGTATATAATATAATAGTGTAGAATTTGTATATAATATATAAAAATACCCGAGAGTAGAAAACATGTAAATGGAATAAGATGAAAATGGAGAAAAAGTAGGAATAAAAAAATTCAAATCCAAATGTTTGCTAGAAGGAGCTAGAGACTTAAGAGAGATCGAGACACCAACTTGCTTGAGGCTGGGGGACTCGTTTGGGGGCACATACCCTGTGGTGCATCGTTGGGGTCGACGCTTGTAAAATTCCACTTCGTCGACCGTCCAAACGGCTCCTTTCACGTTCTCCACCCGCATGAAACATTTGTGGAGAGAGAGGTTGTGTCGCACTGCATTCTATACAAAATAATACACATACAAAGTAAGCAACGCAAAACTAAACAAACGACTAAAAATAAAATAAAATCGTTTCAAAAAAAATGAGGAAAAATGCGAGTATTTCATATAATATGATTACTGAGTCAAAAAGCTGTTGAAAATGCCTTGCAGGTTCATTATTGTAGGGTACTATGAATCAATACATAATTAATAAGTGAATTCAAATGTGTGCAGCAAAACAATAATCTGTAGAAACCACTGACATGCACAGCTAGCTGTAAGGATCTCTGATTTGTGGCAAGGACTGTGCTGTTATTTTGAGTTGCCTCTGATGTATCCTCTTTACTTAAACCTGAGGATTAGTGTTATTTGAAGTGAATCAAGACTGATAAATACCTGTCTAAAAACGAGGGAGTTTACTTTGTTTCAAGGGAAATGGAACATTTCATTTAATGCTGAATAATTAACATAAACAACATCAAAGGAATAAACGTCGGTATCAAATCAGATCAGAGTTTTAACAAAAATTGAAACATTTTGAGAATAAGAAAAATGAAAAGAATATTATTGAACAGTTTCTCTTTGTCTTATGGAGGTGTCAAGCATCTACAATGGGTTTCGCAAAGCATGTTATATCTGTTAAAAAAAAAAAATTTAACTCAATCCCAAGGGATGATTTCACAACAGTCGATTATGAATCTTCTTTCATGTGTCACACATATGTTAACCATTCCTTTCATTCAATAGATGGCTAGCCTGATCAATTCTGTAATCGACTATTGACAAACTAGCCCTTTAACTGAAAACGGTTACATAGACAGGCTTCATGCAAATCGCTATCTCAAACAGCCAACTAAATGATCAAGTTTAAGCTGCATTGAAATAATTCAATCAAAATACTAATAATGTAAATTATATTATGAATCACTAAAAAAAATAAAGACGAAAAAAATTCTCTATTAACTTAAAACCCAAAAGACTTAACATAAACTTTATATTCGAAGCAAGAACCTGGCGGCCCCAAAAGCAATCCATTATGCATTCACATTTGCATATATATTGGTTGTTTTTTTAGTGAACTGTATCAGGTGTTTACACATGCCATGTGTCAACATTGTCAGAAGAGCGCGGGTGCTAATCTGAAGACAAAGCCACCTCTTTGCGACGACTCTTTTGCTGACAGGAGCAAATTTCCCCCTCATTATGGCTTGTGGTGCATGGCTGCTACCAAGGGAAATCATGTGAAGCTTCACATGTTCACTTTCATAGTAGAAATGATATTTAAATAACGATCATTGTCAATAAATTATACAAAATATTGGTGAAAGGATGGGTATTATTTTGAAGTACTAGGTTTCTTGAGGCTTGTTTATGGGTAGATGAAATGGATAGAACAAGTTAGTATGTATGGTTGCTGATTGTTTACTGATGTATTGTAGACTCGACTCACCACCTGTGTGATTAAACTAATTCATCATTAAACATGCAATATCAAACACATTTCTTTGGTCAAATAGCTCAACTGGTCGAAATTCATACTCGTTTTAGCTCGAAACTGGATAACGGGAAAAACAAATAATACAATTCTAAAAAGAGGAACAAAGTTCTATGTAATAACACTGTCACAATCTCGTTATTCTATCAAAAAGTCTTTTGTAATAATATCCTATTGGAAGGGATAGGCATACACCTCAAAATCAAACACTAAAGTTTTCAACCTAATAAAACTCTCAGCTTCAGTCAGTATCAAAGACCATTAAAAAGTTGTTTTACTCCAAGGAATAAAAATATGGGTGTATTACAATCAAGTCAATAGCTAAAACATAATTGTTCACCACTATATGTACCTGACCATAATGAAAAACGCATAGTCTATACATACTCGCAATAATGATCATTATGAGGCAAAGTGACTTCAATAGTTAAGAGTCACCAATAATGGTATCAATTATAACTCATAGAATATTTGAATAAATATTGAATATTGAATACTATTGAATTGTTCTTATTGTTATTAAATTCCAGTTCTGAGAAAAAGTAATTCCAGAATACTTTCCTGAAGCAAATTTGAAAAAAAAATATATATGAATAGAAGTGGCAATCCATCATTTTCTCAACATCAACACCATGTTGATTGAATGTACATGAAAAGCATCAAATCGATTAATTGCACAGTTTGTCCTGTGCATATACAAATATAGTAGAATAACGAACAAACAAAATAACAGAGATTGGATTTTCATGTGGAGGAATTGAGTATTCAGGTATAGGCTTATCTTATCTGATACATTCACACAATTATTCTCCAGTATCCAATGCAAACAACAATACTATGGGTCATCCATTAGAATAATGAAATCAACTAACAATCAATGTAGGTAGCGAATTTGTAAACACATATTCAAGGCTGGATTCATAATTTATTATTGATAGTATTGACAGTACTTTTATTGTATTGCATACCCTTTAAAGCTTGTAATCAAAATTTCTCAAGTATGCTGAATCCTAGTGGTCACACCTAGTGGTGGCCATCAAATAAACCATTTTCTCCCTTATTTATTAAATATTTGGATAGAAGTTAACGAAAGATTATACACCTCGAGTGAATTGTATTTTGTGATGAAGATATGTGAATGTCACTGTACCTTCCATGTGGCTGCGTTACGCCGGAAATAACAGAATGTGTTCTGAAACCAGTTGTAGATCTCGTTAAGTGTGAGCTGTTTGTCAGGAGATTCAATGATGGCCTGAAATTAGTACAAACATGTCCTTTATTTGTTTATGTTTTGTCTGAAGACACTCTGAAATGAAGATTAAAATCTACTGGCATTCGTGAATGATGAATGAAATGATGAGAAGTTGAGATGAAATGTTATTTTATTAGGTATTTTCTTGAGGAAGCGGTCGTGGACAGTGTATGCTTATTAGTCAATTATTTGAATTTGCAATTTGAAAGACATAACAAAGCACCAAGTTGATTTATGATGAATAAACTACCACGAATTACACAACAAATATTTGACATTTTAATTTTCATGAAGTGAAGTATAACCTATTTGAAACGTGAAGTTCTTTGACTGGCAAATTTGATGAATACCGTACCCACCACTTTTGAGACGATAAAGAACAGACTGAAGTATAGGAACCAACAATAAATAACGTGAATATTTCACTGACAACAGGTGAAGTGTTAACGAACTTCCCGATTCTGACTTACCTGGCGGATTAGTGATGCATATGTAAATGGTGGTCGCACGTCAGCATTCTTATAAAACTCACGATTTCTTTGGATTTCTGCAATACAAATATCTAATTTCCATAAAACATCGCATTTTTTGTGTTATCATTTGATATTAGCAGTTTCGTGTACAACAAGAACTTCTATTATAAAGAAATTGGTGTTGTAAGGAACGGGAACAGTTGATTATAATTATTAGTATGGGTCACAAAAATATTAGATCAAAAGGCAATACAAGAAATAAAGCCCATTAGTATGGTGAATAGAACACTGAACAATCTCGAAGTTCAATCTATTTCATCTAGAATAAAACTTGGAAGGAATTATTAAATAATAATAACAAACAAATCGAATGTGACGATCCAGCCTCACAGAGGAGTTACTAAAAGTGATATCTTATTCATTATTACATGAAGTGTTATTATTACCGGTGCAAACGATTCACTTGATAACAGTACATCTTGAAAATCTAGTCCAGATGACTACATCCCACTTACCAATAAATATATACTGTTTGATTGATTTATGATAAATGACATGTCACAACGCTGTACCCTGAAACCATTCTTTTGAGCTGAGAGACTGTTATTGTGTCGGTAGAATCGGAACTGTTCTAAACGTTGATTGCCAGATAGAAGTAACCATGGTAAATCGGAACACTTCGGAACATCGCGTATTTACCGAGCCTGCATGACGTCAGATGGTTTCGTTTGATTGTTGGATTCTGGACCCTTTCCGCGACTGCCATTTAAAATCACGTCCCAGGCCTACCTAGCTCCAAGAGGCCAGTACTTGGATTGGTTTCTATTCACTAGTAGAGCTAATTACTATGGCAACATGTCCGGTAATTGTGTATTTCTATTATTGTTAGCACAAAATCCCAGCCCTGCTCTTGAGGTAGGCTAAAAATGGGTCACATTTTTGCGTTCTAAGAGACCGTGACTTTGTTATTATCTTGTATTGCCATGGTATTGAGCCCTCCTGGAGAACATTATCCAATCGAATCCTTGACCTCTTGGAGCTAGCCAGACCTAGGATCTTATTTCAAATGACAGCTACGGTAAAGGTCCTGGTCGTTAATTGAGTGAGTTCAAATTCACGCCGATTATCGTCTACACCTGTCGTCACAAGGTTCATCCACAAAGTGAACATCATGCCAGCTAGGCAATCTCATAAGCAGTCTAATAATCTTGAGCAAGAACGCGCCAAAAAAAACCACAACAGCTATTTTGTTGAGAGGGATATTGGATTATTTGTAGAGAAAGTTACCTTGTTGCACATCAAGGCCAGCCCGTTCCAGCATATAGGGTAGCCCTATTGCAATAGCAACAGTCCAGAAGGAGAGAGGCACAGAAAGAGAAAAAAGAGAGAAAGAGAATCGCATCAGATACATAACATTCCTAATCAGGGTATTATACCAATTTTTATTATATATATATATATATATATATATATATATATATATATATATATATATATATATATTTATAACTACATATGATTATATCAAATAATAGAAGAGCTAAAAGAGCTTTACTGCACACCAAATCGAATTATTACCTTCGGAAATATCAAGTGAGGCCCTGTCCGTAGCTCGGCGTCTTTGCGGATTTTCTTCAAAAGCTCCTACAGGGAAAGGGCAAAGTCTAAGTAATGCCAAGAGGTCGTGATGGAGAGAATGTGACTGTATTATGAACGTCATGAAAGCTTTAGTCCTGCACAGCTTGCTGTTAATACTAGATATTTTCCATCGAACATATAAGTTATGGATGGAGATTAAAATCGATTGTCTAAATAAAAAAAATCACAACAGCCAAGAAGATACAAAGTAATTATGTATAGGAAAGCAAGAGTAATAATTGAGTATAACTTACACAACTAATCATGCACTGAATAACAAGTTGGAATATTTCGTGAACATGCCAAGATATAACATTGGTGAAGAAGAAATTCTCTGTGAATTTTAGAGTAATTGTTCAATAAATATTAACCTCAATAGAATCAATAGATTAGACTTTGGAGTTGAATCTACCAAAATTGTATTCACGTTAATTATTCATTAAACCTCGATTTATGTAAAATCACAAACAATCAATATTTGAAGCAAGTCCAGGTTTTGGCAGAGTTACCATTTGTCATATATTTTCAATAGGTGTATATATATATATATATATATATATATATATATATCTTATATATATATATATATATATATATATATATATCTTATATATATATATATATATATATATATATATATATATATATATATATATATATATATATATATATATATATATATATATATTATATATATATATCAATAGATGTTATAATTGAAATGCTGCAATATCGGGGTCCAAAAACTAGGGCCTTTATCGGGGCCTTCATATCGTGTTATCAACTAACCTCCTGCAAGAGACAACGCTGACTTATCGCTGATACGTCTTCGAATGGGACCGCCCATGTTCGGGGTCGGTGGCTGGAGAACTGGGGACCGTACAGCGGACACCAGCGCTGACATCGTGACTGGTGCCACTTGACTGATTGAGGATGACCCCATTGATGGTGGGGCCTGGCTCATCAAAACAGAGGATAAACTCAGTTTTGTCATACTTGGATTCGACTGAAACAAATCGGACTAAGATCCAAACCAACATTGTATTTTCGATAATGGTTCGTCATTTTCTTGGAATTGAGCTGTGACTTGATGGAATATCATATTTCTGAATTATCAATAAGGTATATCGAGGTGAAATCGTAATTTCATCCGATTATCTGGATCGAAGCTTTAGCGAACCGTGGGAGTCGATTTAGCGGAATATTATTTTTTGTGATAACTTTTGAACTGCTTAAGATTTCGAAATTCTCAAATAGATATTGTCAATGCCTTCAAGATGGTGAAAATAATAGCTTTTTATATCATATCGCCTAAGTGTCGAACTGACCTGAAAACCGACCAACTGTACTAAATAACAACTGACCTAAAGCCAACTGACCCAAATTTCTATTTCTTGAGCAACTTGTACAAAAGTAAAATTGAGAGGTTGGCTTTTCCTCTACACAAATTTTCACAATAGACTCTAAAATGTTCATGTTAGTGATGGTTAAGGTTAGGTTGGTAAAGTTTGTGTCCAATGGAATTTGTGGAAGGAGGAGACAAACCTCCCACTTCTACTTCTGTACAGGTTGCTCTAGAAATAAAAGTTTAGTTCAGTTGGTTTTTAGTATGGTTGGTTCTTTAGTTTGTGTTAGGTCAGTTTGTGTTAGGTCAGTTGGTTTTTACTATAGTCGCTTTTTGGGAGGTTTTAGTACAGTCGCTTTTTGGGAGGTTTTAGTACAGTCGCTTTTTGGGAGGTTTTAGTACAGTCGCTTTTCGGGAGGTTTTAGTACAGTTCAAAAACGATACCAAACAGACGTACAGAAAGTTGATGCCAATAACTTACCGGGGACTCATTCTTCACTGATTCTGGCGAAGTCTGCTGCTTGGACATATGCAAGTGGTGCATCATGGCTTGAAGACGATCGCGTTCTTTTTGGAGTTGCAGTTCCAGTTGAGAGACGACTTGCATTTGCACACGGGCTTGTGCCGTTGATCTGTCATCGAGCGTGTGTTCAGTGTTGAGATGCCTGAGAGAAAAGAGAGATATTCTATACCACAGATTGGCCAAGATTCCAATAGCAACATGTCACGCGGATGAATTTCGTCTAGTCCGGGCAAACGCAGCTTATGCGCTGTAAGATGAGTGACAGATTTGTATGAAATTCGAAATTCGAAAGCTACAAACATTGGTTTTGAAAATCACCCGATTTTGATACAACTTGTCAAATGTTCCAGTCATTGTTGTCCTTATAACTCATTTTTATTTTGGATAAAACTATTTATATATACTTTTCGTTATTTCCAAAATTGCAGCCATGAAATTCTTAAAATCCACCAAAGTGATTGATACCAAAGACCACAGAACTAAGAGTAAGAAGATGAGTAATGCTTAGGAAAACTTCGAGGATCGGTCTGCTGGTTGTGCACAATAAATGAACAAACAGTAAGTGAAAGACCCGATTTAAACCTACTGGAAATATTCGGTTACGCTCATGTAAATATATTGATCCTACTAGGCAGGTTGGAGTGGTCTAGTGCAGTAGGTCTACTTATTGCAAATTATATTCTAAAAGTCGTAATAATGACATTTCTATGTGAAATTTGGTTATTGCCGCTTTTCTCAGAATAAAACAGACACGTATTATCTGAAATATTATAAGATACGATTTTTTTTAAATACTGTTATTCCGTCAGTTCGGGTATTTTAAGCAGGTCATCTATGTCAAGAACGGTGTGCAGATTGAAGAAAATGTACAAACTGCTCCAACGTAGGGTATATATTGTCAATATCATTTCACAAGTTTCAACACATTTATGCGCCTGATCGGAGATTCTTCCAAGCAATCAAGAATTAAAAAACCAGGAAGGGATAAAATTAATTACAAATTCCATTGCTACACTCACAGACATGACGGAAAATGGTGTGAGAAAACAAGAACCCTTTTTTGAAATAAAAAGTACTAAAAAAAATGTAATTCATGATTTGTAACGAGTCGGCATTCTTTTCAATTTTTTGGAATCCGCTTACGTGGGGTGTGAGAGTAACGAAGACACTATAGAAGAATGAAAAATCTATGCAGCCAAGCTGAGGATTTATCCCCAAGACCTCGACATTATGAGATGGTGAAAGGTCTTGAATATTAATTAGGCAAAGCAATTAGTGTTTTAAAAATAACGGATGATGGCGGTGCTGTGGTTAAATCTCAAAAAGAAGCTGCGCTAGCAGTGAAAAGCAATTTTCCTTGTTCAATTTTCTTGCGGACATTCAGTCAGTCAGACAGATTATAAAAGCCGAATGCCAAGAGTGAACACTAAAATGAGAATTCCAGCCACTTTGCTTGGTCAAATATTTGTAGGATATTGCATTAAAATGAATCTTAACGATGCACGGGCGAGGTCCAATCAATCTGTTTCTTCAGAATGGAAAGGGGTGAAAAATAATTCTAGATTCAAGGGAGAAATAAGACGACGTCTACCAATGCATTTCAACTGTTACCAACCCAACCAACTTAAGAATCACAAAAGATTAACTTTAATTACGTTGGATGAATAACAAAAACGCGAGGCAATCGTTAAAAAGGGAAGAAAATGAATCTCCATATATAATTAATGCAGTCATTGACGAATTGTGTTAATTAACTAAAACATTGGGCTACATAGGGAAGAAAACTAATGGTAAACAGAGAAGAATCACACCGCAAGGCAAGAAAAGTACTTTCAAAAAAAGCCAATAACATTAAATTAGCACAATGACAACAAACGGACTCTGCTTTTAAATTATATCAACCGACGAATCCTAAAAACGAAGAGAATGATTGTGTTTATACTCATTTCCGTCGCTATACACATTGCTAAGAATAACACAACGATAAAATAAAATATGTTTAGAAATTTAAACGTGCTCTATAATGTTGGTATATAACTTACTTGAGAAAAGCTTGGAAATCGTCACAAATGACCTCACAGCCTGGCCATTTACACACTCCATGGCCATACAAGGGATGCATCTTCTCACCGCACCCATCTAAATGCTTATCACCATCCTGTAAATTAGCAATACCATTCATGCCGTCTCGACGCCCCAATCCCATCGAACTTAATAAACCGTTCAGACCCTGGGACTTGTGACCAGATTGGATGTGATGGCCGTCCAATCCTTCGAGCATCGACTCTTTCCATTCGCTCGGTGACATGCCTGCAATGAATGACACAAACTTAGCCTGTTGTACTTGGACGATGAAACTTGATCTATTTATTCGTGAGTCTACCGAGTTATACGCGGAGCTATCGTATTAACGGAAACATTTCAAAATCTAAAATTGAAATTGATAACAAATGAGTGATTAATTAAAATGACTTGGTTTGCCACTTTTACAGCTCTATCGAAAATAAGAAAACTCGACGAACAAATTGGTATCACTTGATATTTTTTAGACTTTTCTCTGTTGGTGATAAGATATAGGAAATCATGACACTTCAACGACGAACCTTTAATGACAAAATGCATCATATTCAAGAATCCTAGTCGACTGTTAGATAATCTAGAGAATATCTATGCGTGATAGTATATTCATGAATAATATGGTAGACATTGAGTAAATTAAGTCGGTGCGTCGAAGAGTATCCCATTACGGTATTTAAAAACTATAGGTATATAGCAAACTGTTGTGAGACAAACAGAGCGTTTAAAAACTTGACGACATTCAAATTTATATAAATACTAATGTTCAAAGCAAATTTCAACTCGTGGAAACTTCGTACTGATGTGGGTGTCATTTTATCACTTCCATACAATTGGTTAATTATTACTAACAATAATGCGGCGAGCTCTGCGGGGTTATGGGCGTTATATCGAATCAATTTTATAACAACCCTTTATACAATTTTACGAAACATTTTTGAAAAATCAATTTTCTCAAACAACTGAGCCAATGAAGAAGGATTAGTTGATGAATGCCGTCTCGGGGATTTCACGTGTGTATACCATCAACGTTCTAGAGGTACTCCGTAATAAGTGTTGCGAAACGGTATAGACATTGGGGCGTATAGGATGTGAGACCAGTCGGGGAATTGAGGAAGGGGAACAAAATAGGGTAATATTACAGGTACGGTACATTCAATGATCTAGAAGATTTACACTATACGAAAGGTTGTATATTCACTGGATTTCTCATCGCTTCTGCTCCACGGTGTTACGGCCACTATTCTGTACAGGACTGGTAGCTATGCTATCAACTCAGATGTTGTATGGATCAGAATACAAGAAGTCACGCACACACACAAATATATATGTATATATACACACACATATATATATATATATATATATATATATATATATATATATATATATATATATATATATATATATATATATATATATATATATATGATTTGAAACTCTCTTTTCCATGATGCATATTTGAAAATAAAGACATCTTCTGGGTTTATTTCATGGATACTATTATTTAAAAAGACCATGCATATTTAATATCCATGAAATAAACCCAAAAGATGTCTTTATTTTCATATATATATATATATATATATATATATATATATATATATATTGGTTTCAACGACGCATCTATTGGCGTCGGATGAATGATTAATGAGATGATGGGATGGTGAGATGCAGGTTTCTTGGGTAATGGGAAGTCTAGTGCTAAGAAAGCGGTCGTGGTCCATAGTCTAGGTACATACATGGTAGGCAAGGTCTGCTCTTACGCATGTAACAGCGTTGAGCAACGTGGTATAGCGTGATTTCATCTTGTACAATATTGGGATAGCCGACTTGGTGCCAGAGTGAAGATTCGAGTTGACAGGAAAAAGTAACCCGAACGTATGTTACTTCACCATAGAAGCGTAACAATAAAATGTATGGATAATTAATAATGACAACCTCATTCGAAAACAAGATTTCGTTTCTTTCAAGATACGCTCTCTGAATGTTGGTTGAGGCTGGACGGCTAAATACTTGAATATCTGAAGTTGTTATAATAAAACTTTCAAGATTTGAATTGGCAGAAGAGTTTTGATAAAATTCATTCAATCTCGGAGCTAACCGTGAAATTATAACAATGGCATTACAGAATATATTTCACAGTATAAGTTTTATCAGTGCAGTGACCATAGTTGTGTATGTTCTGTTTGGTAAAAATATTAATCAAAGAGACACGGGAAAATATGATCAAAGAGAAAAATTAAATTCTTAATTCTCATAATTCCCGAAATACCTCAGGTGACTTGGATGAATTAATTAGTGTGAACGCGAAGAACGTACTGATTCCAAATATATTCAAGAATATTCGCTCTGATCATTGTGAATAAAATAACTGTATTCAGAATCCGCCTATTAAAATGTCCCCCTAAAAAATCTGAAGAACTAAACCAGTTCGTACAACATCAAAAAATTCACCAGTCATACTTTATACTATATTCAGTATGTAAAAGGTAATATAATATATGTAATAATTGGTAGAGTTGATATTTTATTTGTCGTAAATTGAGGTCTCGATTAAGTGAATCACAACTTGGGTAGAAATATTGATTGAACTGTCAGTGACGGGGGTCGAACCAGGTCCGATAAGCCCCTCATCTCCCGGATCACATGAGGAGAATGCGTTAGCAACTGTGCTGCACGTGCCATATAATGGTCGAGTATGGGGTCCGTAACACACACTTTATATATTATACATACATATTTATATATATTTTCAATATATATATATATATATATATATATATATATATATATATATATATATATATATATATATATATATATACATATATATATATGTGCGTATGTGTGTGTGCTTGGCTCGTTTGTATGCAGCTGCTTTCACAGCCATGACATACAGGATCGACAAGCACCAACACAAGGTGGCGAACGTAGTCACCGTGGAGAGATGATGAGAATAAAATATGCAATCTTGTGTTTTTCTTTCCTCTCTTTGGGTACTCTCAGAACTATTGTGTTCCACACGTGAAACACATCATCCCCGTAGCGTTTCTTTATCATATTGGTAAGCTCAAAGTCTAATAACTGTGATTGAATATGGCGATTGTACTGACTAAGAATGACAACCACGCGTGATACGAAATTTCCACATTAGAACATAGTAACCTATTATCAAGGTCAAGGATAGGTGAGACATTGGGTGGATAAAAGTATAGGATACGGGACACATACCTTCCAACACTTATTTGGATCCATAAATGGCATCTCCTCTGCCACACAATTACTTATAATTCAATGCGAAGTATGAGAAAATTCTATAAAGGTTTGTTGTAAATTTGTTTTTCATAACTTTTACTTTAAAAAAAATTTAGTTTAGGTTTTGAATTCTTCAATGTTGAGTTTTATGTAATTTGTCTGCAGTTTCTTCGTCGCTCATTATCATCTTCCCAGTGGGCTCTTCATAGTTTTCAATAATAATCAATATAAATGTGACATAATGATGAATTGGAATTAAAACCGAAATTATGCATTTGTGTCTTCTTTCTTGACATCATTCGAAGTTACGTTGAAAAGAATCATATTTTAATCTTTCGGTCACAAATTAATAATTCAACAAGATTTAAATTTAATGACGGAAAAAGACTTCCAAAATATATCCTGTGTTTGCAAGGATTGATTATTGTATAATAAACAAGTTATATTTGAGATTCAGGTAAAGTCCACGACATTGCTTTTCTTCGAATCTTCTTAATTCTTGAGTTGTAGTCTTGACGCTTGTTGATATTTATTCATTGCTTCTCGATCCAGACTAAGTTAATTCATCAAATCATAAGGCTAGTGCCTTCGATTAAATTACAGATTTACCATGAATGATTCAATAATTATTTGATTGAAATATATATCATTATAAGAATGTATGAAAATAACGTTTCTTTCGTAGTTTCATTGAAATGAGCAGACTATAATAATTTTTGAACAAAAACTTCACGGTTTGTTTTCTAATAATTATTGTAGGTTCAAGTTCTCGGCTGAGGTGATCGAGTGTCTTGTCGGAATTTCTTGACGTGTGGAAGTCTGGGAGTCTGGAAGTCTTGATGTCTTGAAGTCTTGATGTCTAGATGTCTGGATGCCTTGATGTCTTATTGTCTCGATGTTTAAGAAATATCTTCTCGTAATAATGATTGAATGGTCCAAAAATATGGTTATATTTTGAAATGTAATTATATTTAACGAAGATTTGATTCAAAATCCAAATTTTTGTTATAAAATCTGTTCATAATTGAGGTTGTAACCAAATTGAAATATTTTGATCATTGAATGTATCAACTTATTGAATTGACTTATTTTATAAAATTAATAGAAACGTTAAAAAGCGTTCGTAGATCTAGCTGGGAAGTTGATTCATATGTATAATGATGAAGAGAATTTCAATGATAAAGTTGTACTATTATGATGAACAGTTCTGAATGTCTATTTTCGTCCATGTTTTCTGTTTCGCCGTGAGTCCGTTGATGAGAAGTACTTGTATTTCTCTGTGTGTAGCGTCGAATTGCTTCATACGTCGGGCTGGCAAGAACAACACGAGTTATTTCTTCTTCGCATGTTTATGTAAGGGGCTGCCTTCGTTTGTCCATACCTCCCTTTGGGGCCGGTCGGAGCTAAAACTCATTAAGTGCCACTCGGACAGCCTGTATAATGATCACTCTTTATTCCAGTTGCAAAATAGACGTGTGTTATCAAGTTAAGGTAAACTTTTGCGTAAATTTAATTTAACTTTTTCACCGAAGAAAATAAACAGAATGTTAGGATATGAACTCAGTTGGTTCTCGTTTGACCCGTGTATATAACAAACATAAGTTATGGAGGTGATATTTTTTGTTTAATTATAATTATAACTGTGGAAACTGCTCAACTTGAAATAGCAATTGTCGCATATTTTTCGATAACATTCAGTCTTGAGGTCTTGATGGTGTTACGTATCCAATTATTTGAATAATGAATGGTGTACTTGATACATGTAAATAAAAATTGATAGTTTTTTCGAAAATATCGAAATACATACATTGCTCATAAAGAAAGCAATAATTATTTATGGTTAGTTTGAGATCATGATATCAAAAAGTTACAAGAAGCAAAATCTGCCCGATATCAATAGTAAGCCCTTTACTTTCATCTAAGACCCGGTGATTGAAAGTGCTAAGTTAGTAATGATCGCCCATCATCCCGAACAGAGCCGCCGTTATCCCCCGGTTCTTCCTTTACCTGCTCCTTGCGATTGGGCCTGAGCCTGTGCTTGCGCCTGGGCGAGTACCATCGGTTGAATGCCAATCCCTTGTTGCAAGAGATACTGACGCTGCGTCAACTGCAGTTGTTGCATCAATTGTTGTTGTTGAGCTGCCAATTGTTGCAAGGGCGCGGATGCTTTCTTTTTGTCACCCGTTTGGAGGAGATGTGTTTGTTGGATCAGATTCAATTGAAGCTGCTCCTGAAGCTGCTGCATCACTTGTTCCACTTGTTTTCTACCGAGCTCAGCCAATTGCTGTTGCTGCTATAACACAGAAGACATAATAACACACGATAAGTGAAACACTGTCGGTATCTTTCAATGGTGAAAGTTATACCTTATTTAGGGGTCGTGGGTAGGCGTGCTTATAGGTACCTTTCTAATGTAGTCCACAATACATATTTTGTATGGTTTTATCAGGTGATGATATGAGAAAACATTTATTTTGAAGTTAATGAATTTCAATGGTGAGCAGAATAGGCTCACATTATTGAGTTTTATGATTCATATGATTTTATAATTTATATATTTATAAGTCATGTACATCTGCTGTTTTCTAGCCGGAATAATTTTTTAACACCTACTCTTCTGTATACATTTCAAAGAGAAGTGACATTTTGCCCCGCGAGAAAGTCGGAAAATTGTACTTCAATTAACTGAAGCATCAAAGGTACTCCTAATAACAATGACCCACATATTTATAACTTTTTAATTTAATCGGTTCATAAATTTACCGCCCGTTCCCAAGTCACAAAACACAATAATGCAACGCAAGCTCACCCAAGTGCACAAACAAACAAGCTCCCTATAGTACATATAAGTGAATTTTATAAACCAGTAATAATTCTCTCTATAATTCTCTCAATAAACGCTACTTCTATGCGAAATGGTACTAATGTTATTTTAATAAAAATGAGAAATATCTGCGTCACAAATTGAACGAACAAAAATGTATACATTATGTGCCATCGATTGCTCTCACTGTGGCAGTTGTTTATCTATAAGCATTCCAGTTTGTTTTTTCATTTTCACATGGTAACAAAATCTACATAACAAAATTAATGTAAGTGAATTTTGATGCGATTCAACCAGAAAACGCACAACACATCTATATTTCTTGTTGAATTTCACAAATCAATGACTTGGAAATAAATAATAGGCGTCATGCATATCTAATATAAAATATACTGCAGTGAAATGTAAACTTTGGGAGAAAGAAGAAACTGAATTCGTTGTCACGTTTTCATTCACAGCCAACACCCTCGTTACGTCACGTATTGTTGCTGGACTTGATTTATAAATGAAACGAAGGAAAATGGTACATTTATGCTCACACTTACCATCGACTTGAGAGTAAGGTAACCAAACCTATCGGAAGCCGCATGTTCACTCGCTGTTTCCTGTAAGAAATGGTTCGTTGTTTTCAGAGGAAAAAGAGGGGACTGTTTTCAATTTGAAAAGCTACACACAGCGAAATATGAATTATATAGATACAAAATTTCAACTTTGTCTCAACTACTACAATGAATCATGAACGTTATGAACTCAACATTAATTATAAATGTTCTCAGAACAAAAACAAATGAAACATAACAAACTGTGATTCGAATAGAACTTTGTGTGAAAGAATGTGGATAATATATTGATATATAAAACTATTAGGCCTGCACTGTGATTTGAAATACAACACATATTGTACATTGCGAAAAAATTACCGAAATAAATAACGGTTGCTGAATATTTAACTGATTGCTATTTTTTATTCAAATATATAATAATTCTTCATCAGTTCGCTGTTAGCAAGGTTTTGTTGGAGGTGCCAGAGACCGAATTAAACATGGTGTCAACAAACGGGTTTAAAATATTATACACACTGAGTAACTTATCAACTTGATACTTTTCTAGGTAGAAAATCAGACACAATGGAAGAAAGAATAATGTTTTCCGATAGAAATGATGGTGAATTTACCAAATTTGGACAACATCATGGTATATTTGTCGATCAAAAAACCGTAACTGTAATTCTAGGGTATGATGGGTCATTCAAAAACTTGAAACAATATACTGCGAATTTCTCCGGGATAATATAGGTGGAGGTGCCGTGTTCAGAGTTTCTTCGCAGCGAAATAATAAGCCGATGATATGAGCTATATGTCGGTTACAAAAGCAACGATATGTTTTTTTTGTGAAGAGTTACATATTTTATATTATACAGTAGGTAGGCTACAGATCAGTTTATTCAAAGAATACATTCAATTTTCTAAGAAATGAAAATATATAAACTCGAAAATGAGAAACATCATTGCACAACAAGAGAAATATGAAATATATATTATCTGATTCCTCGTTCACTGAATATTGAACATGAACGAATACAGAAAACAAAAAAAAAACTTCATTTCTGAAAAAAATTGGTAGGTGAATAGGACCCACAAATATTAATATGAAACTCAATAAACTCAATGTTAGGACTTCGTAGTAAATGCGCATTACGTTATTTGAAGATTGTAAACGGAATTTCAACTAATTGCTGCCATGAGTTTTTTTTAGTTTATCACGAAAAACATATCGTCCATACTCTTAACAATCAAATTTCACCACATACATCTTCTATTATATCAGAGAATATGCTTGAATGCCTATTAGAGATCAAATGAAGAGGAGTATGAAAATGAATGATCATAGACATTCAGTCTTAAGTTTTTATATATTCCTATATTTGTGCCATGTACAAATCTCTGGAAATGAAATAAATAAATAAATTCATAGACATGCGATCTTACCTGTTGATGGTGATGTTGTTGTTGCAGAAACAGCGAGTGTTGTTGCATTAGTGACTGAAGCTGTGCTGGACTGAGTATCTGTTGCTGTAATAGCTGCTGCATTTGGTGGATACCAGTGGCTGGATTCAACATCATCTGCTGTTGTTGTTGCTGTTGTTGTTGTTGCGGCGAGGACTGGACTGGAAGTGGTGGCTGGTGTGTTTGAGGAGACGCTTGTCGTTGGGATGTAGGATTAGGTTGCTGTTGTTTTTGTTGCGTGGGTTGTTGTGAGTGTTGGGTGGTTTGTTGTAGTTGTTGATGATGATTGGTAACGGTAACCGATGCGGTAGGGCTACTGTTCCCATTGCCCACTATTTCCACCTCTCTCTCCCGTTCTCTCTCGCGATCCCGTTGCTGCTGCTGTTTCAGAGCTTTAGTTAGTGAAGTAGCCTGCAACACCAGAAGAATACAAGAAAACTATTAGTACCTCATAGGAGCAGATATCTATTAGGGAATTTTCTTCGTTTATTATTACTGGATCACTACGGATTAGGTGATTTCAATTCACGACGGACCTAATTCAGGGAGAGTAAACTCCTGGAAAAAAAACAAGATCGCGTTGTATTTACTACAGTCCCGGATTTATATTTCGCATGTTTCTAATAAGTAATAATAATTGTTGTATAAAGCACAATGTACTATTTAAGGATTATGTCTCAAATATAACATTATATCCTCCGTTTGTGTTCAAGTACAAAATACAGTCTAATTAATAGCAAGTTCAACTTAACTGTACCAGTTTCGAGCAGAAATACGTGTTATTAACATGGGCAGGATTATAAAGATGGTTTGTATGCAGAAGACGGCTAGTTCGCTAATACCTTGTTATTGTTATACATAGTTGGCAAACCCTGCCTGCTTAACATTATGATACTACATAGCTAAGGTGAATGTTGACTTCCCCTATTGAGACTACTAGTAAAGGCAAATCATATTGTGGTCTAGGCAGTATAGACATAACGTTCGGTTCATTGTCAAGAGAATACCCACGAAGACAAGCAAATCCAATATGTCAACATTCAAGTCGATTCTATTCTACACCCATACAAAGAGGTTCGATAGCTTTTCGTTTGTTAGATGCATGCACCCAACATTTGCTGATAATATAAAATGCCTACATGAAAAACATCACTCTCTATCATTCACGTAAGACTTTCTTATTTGAGGAAATAGACGGCTGATTTTCTTCGTGCTTTACTAGAGCTCAACTTTTTAATACTCTTAAATGGCTCTTCAAATTCTTGCTAAAGAAAAAAGAGTAATATTGGAAGTATGAGTGTAGAAGGCAGGCGATAAATACCAATTCCAGTGAATTTGTATTGAACCATTGTGTTGCAGTTTTAACGAGTCATACAGGATGTTGATTGTTGTGATTTGAAGTGCACAATTCAGAAAGCTGACACAAAGCGGTTTTTATTCAACAATCATGAACACATGTTGAAAGCTTATATATCGTATAAGCAAAGCGTAAAAGCCGCTATTTAAATGTTGTCAATTAGGAGGAAAAATTTGAACTGGCAAAACATCAAATAGTCGAGGCTCTATCTACCCTTCGGTCAACAAACGCTTGAAAATATTTACAGTGAAACACCCGCCATCTAAACAAGTAAATACATGAGAATATATAGAATATCCCACTGGTGGATGCAAGCCCGGCGCCGTGATTGTTGACTGTTTGACGACAGAACACATACTGTCGAGCCGGCATTTACTTACAACAACAGTTCGTATTCCATTTGTGAAAATTGTTTTCGAACTTGATCGGTTGAAATAAAATGTATGCAGCAATTATGATTCATCGTTACCTATGAGAGTTGGTCAAATAATCTCGTTAGTTGAGTGGAAATGAATTGTGAATGTTCGTTAACACAAAAGAAAGCTCCTTTCCTGACATCCATCATTTTTACTGTCTCAGAAAAAAAAAGTTGAACGTCTGCAAAGAAATCTTCACGATTTCTGAATATTTCCCAATTAATAAGAAGTAATTAGTTTAGTTTGTGTTCAAGATGACGCTACGTCACTATGTATATACACGTCTAAAAATGATCTATTTTGAGTGCCGTCTCTCGTTAAGACACCCTGAAGGAAGTCGTGTTTGCGAATCGTTTTCTTCTTGGACGCGTAACAGTGTTTGTGGCTTCGTTAAACATGTGAATATTTCTCGAGAGACGTGCGTCGCTTGTATCGTTCCGCTCAGTGAGGTTCCAAACCGGCGAGTAATTCAGGTAATCTGGGAGTCTGCGGTTCTGAGGTATCTTGACGCGGCGTCATGTCTAATTCCTTCATATCGGGAGAGGGGGGGAGGGGAATCAGTAAGACAGAAAGAGGGGTTGATTTGACTTCACAATGTTAATATTCACCAGTTAACCACTTTTGTATTCGTAATATCATCAGAAAGCCGTGAGCGACAGAAACTGTTCTGAATTCTTGAATAGCAATAATAAGTTAGAAAGCTTTTCCTCATTCTAAGCATATTCTTCGCTCATATAACAGCAATTGCTTTATTTCTGTATCCCAGAATACTATTTATGCAAGACATCATACGGTTTTCTGATTTACTCAAACAGGATAGAAAAAATTGTCCCCCGCGCACTTCTGAGTCACCCTACCACCCGACGAACACCTCTTCCCACTAACTTCCCCCTTCCTCCCCCCCCCCCCCCCCCCCCCGCCCCTCACGTGTAAATCAAATATTACCCTAATGAAGTTTGCTATGGAGGTTACACGCTATGTACGTTACTTCGACTCTTGTGTTTTTCTTCTGAAACAGTGTTGTCTTTCTTCACCAGCGCAGCAGTGTTGTTACACCTCGAAAATCAGGTCAAACAAGCATTGATATCCAGAGGTTGGCTGTTTTGTTAGGCTTAATAATTTAGTATCAATTAGTACTATGCTGAATTATACATTTCTTTAGCTTCCCTTCTCAGCAAGACGACCTGACCTGTTCTTGAAAACATGGGGGGGAGGGGGAGGGGTGAAATCTTAATGTGGTACACAATGGTGCACGCTGATCTTTGAACGTGCAACACCTACTACAAGTCTTCATTATAAATCTGCATTAGAAGGAAAACGAATGTAGAAACATGGTTTAGTTTGGGAGACTCACAAAGCTGCGAGAAGATAAGAAACACGGGACAGCTCGGCCAACTTAATATTATGAATTGTCGGCCTTATACAGTACTTTTACATAATAGAATCTCTCGTTTTTTCTCTCGAGCCGGTGAGCACTGGTCGTTCATTTCCTGGCTGCGAATTTAGACAGAAATAATGAACTGGCTAGAACAACACGAGTGTTATGTATGATACGACGTCGACGACGTAGAGCAAGCGGAGGTCTTGGGTTTTAAAATCACCTCACTTTCGTCGGATGGGCAGAGGGGTTAAGCGAGAGAGTGGTTGAAGGAGTGAGGGGCACAATGGACTTGTTAACGCAATTACATTATGAAACTTCCCTCTGTTACTCAAGAAACCATGACGTCTCAGATTAAATTCATGTTCTGCAAGAAGGTCCTCAAGATTAACTCATTTTTCAAGCAGAAATTAGGACTAGCAGTGTTTGCATTTTGAATGCCGTGTGCCCTCGATAGCCCTCAACCCATACTTAATGAAATTTTTAGCATGCAAATAATATTACATTTGTTTCCGGGGAAAAAATCTGATTTGATTACGTGTAAGCAGGTTTTATTTTATGTAAATATAAGTCGATCTTTTAAATTGCATCACCCACTCCATCACCACACCACGAGGGAGATTGTTTTAAGAAATACGAATTATATTCATTAGGTTTTTATCCGACGTTGTAGAAGTTTGCCTAAATTAATGGTAAAAAAGTGGAAAAGAAAGTTGAGGGCGCAGAGGTATTTATAAAGAATATTCATAGGATAACTAAGTAGAACACTTTATACAACCATGTTGAAGGATGGGGAAACAAAAAAGATAACACTCTTATTTAAAACGTTAGCATGCATGCATATCTGATTTCAAGGGAATGAGATGTTATTTTTTCATGAACCTTGAAAAGCACGATTAACGTGGAGATTAGAACGGACAGAATTCTTTTACAAAATTTCAGTGTTGGTAGTGGAATAGTATATCTGTCAAAATGAACAAAATTAGAAATGAAATAAAATCATGCCCTTCTATTATTGGTCTCTAAAAAGTTGGTCGAACAATACTAATCCATTAATTTATTGAAGTATAGTTTTGATGTTTATTCAGAATACGGTTAGACCATCGCTATTGAGACTATCTTTACAGCTTTCAATGAATATGATGAATGCCAATGAGATCCAGCAACGTTATTGAAGAATACGTTTTTTCCACAACCCATCACATTTTTGTCTCTGCAATATCGTTCTCCATTCGTTTTTTCCTGGGGAATATATTTACAATACAAAATATATTGAAAGTAAATTCTGGGCGTGAACGATAAAAATGAATTACTTCAAATTGTATTCGATTTGGGGTGTAGCAAAACATCCATTTAGTACGTTCAATATATTTTGTGTACCGTACAACGCGACCGTTTTCTTTCTAACAGATTATCCTACCACCTGAGCTGGTTACATGCACTATCTCTTTCTCTTTCATTTATCCCCTGGCAATTCAGTCTACTTTAACACCATTTTTGGTTTCTCAAGTTTACATTTGCATCTATTACTCTCAAATATGGGACCATGAATTTTTTTAATTTCAATTCAATATCACTTCATCCCGCCTTTCATTCTTACGACAAAGTCTACTAATAGGATAAAATAAGCCCATTTTGAAGAACATTTTACGAGACTCGGTTTATAAAAAAGGGGTGAAATGCTAAGAGGCCGGTTTGGCATAGGACATAGCATAGTGTATAGCCTCTTAGGGTTTTAATATATAAGACCTTGGTAATATCGAAGTGGCAGCAATGTTAAAACGATTACCTTGTTTAATATTCATTTGGTTCGAAGTCTTGAATATTAAGGCTTAGAAACCCCTCAAAGCCGACGAGAGAGATCGGAAAAGCTACTCGGCCGCTCACAATCCACCACCGCACACTACCCGTCTGTATGCACTAAAGAGAGAGTCAACATTTTACGATCACTTGTGGCTAATGGTATCTCCAGACCTCAACTTGTTGAAAAATACTCGACGCAATATCAACATATTTCTAATTTGAAAAGTTCACGACATCAGCTTTATACAGGTCAGGTCAAGCAATGTATATGTGTATATATATATATATATATATTGACAACTCCCTACAATGAGTTACGTGTGAATGGTCAATGAATTGACAGAGGGGTATTCCTATTGGGTAGCTCATCACTGGACACCGTTGACTTCGAAACCTCTTCTCGATAAGGTAACATGGCTTTGTCATTCTGTAACTACAAGAGGAGGGAATCTCCATATTGATGGTAGTGGAAAGAGCTACTTGAAACTCCCAGCATCCGGCGTCACTTCTCCGCTCTGCTTTCTCTGACAGGCTCTGGCTTTGGGTCGAGGTCCATAACGATGCATACCAACATTTGGATGTGTGAACCCTAACGCCACAGCATGCACCGGCAGGGCCTTATGACATAGACAGAGAGAGAGAGAGGAGAGAGAGAGAGAGAGAGGAGAGAGAGAGAGAGAGAGAGAGAGAGAGAGAGAGGAGAGAGAGAGAGAGAGGGAGGGGGATGTGAGAGAGAAGGGGGAGAGTGTGTGAGAGAAACGGAGAGCAGAGAGAAAGTCGAATGGAGAAAATAGGTGAGAAGAGAAAGAGAGAGAGAGAGGACAGTGTGAGTGATAGTGAGAGAAATGGAAGAATATCAGTATGTGTGAGAAGGAGAAGGAGAGGTCGAGTACGAGAGAGACAGCGAATAAAGGCCAAGGAATGGTTAAATCATTCTCGCATCCTCCCTAGCACTCTGACACGCTTTGTTTTCTCGTTAATTCTGCCAAAATTGCGTTCCTGGCTCATACCTAGGCCCATTGGTATTCACTGCGAACCACGGCAAAACTTAAAAACTCGCCCTGGCGTTTCATCCCTTTTTGAGAAAAGATCCCTTATCACATATTTCATATGCAGAGGGCTGTTTTGCTTGCCGGGAGCAATATTATTTCCATATTTTTCACATAATGCGCCGCTGTGTATGGCTTTTATTTCATGTGACATCATGGTAATGCATTTTAACGTCTTATCATTCATTGCGGCATCTTCACAACTCCATGCAAAGAACCCAGGCCATACCAAGTAAATATTTGTTCAAGATGGGCCATAGCCCCTCTTGTATAGAGCCTGATGTACGAGAAACGATGGGTACGAACGAGGGCCAAAAGCACGCGCAGCGCATAGAAAGAATGTGCTACTACTTGAGTTGAGACCATTAATAGCGAGAACGAAACAGCCCGTCGGGAGAAAGAGAGAGGTTTGCGAAATGAAGGCAGAAGGCGATTTAGCCTGCCACAACACTTATATGCATGTTCAGTGCATACGGAAATACAAACATGAGAAGCTAACTGCTCTCTGATGGCAGATTTCCGGGAATTATGGGCCATAAAGAAGGAAATTTCATATTCAACTGCGTCCAAACTTAGTATATCCTTCTTTTGTTGCTTCAATGCTGGTGAATCGCAATAAACAACAGCTAAAAGATGAATAACAACGACCTGAACAATCGTACATTAACAACCAATCGCTCAGCTTAATTTCACACTAGACCGACTTGCCAACATGTCAGAGCCTGCTTAGGCCTACTGCTTAACGAATCGGTCATATTCCGAAAGAACCATTTTTGCGCGTTTTTTTTTATAAGCAAATAATATAAAGATACGAAGACGCTTGACAAGTGAAAGAGAATATTCTGCATATATTTTCCAGCAGGCTCTTTACTGCTTGATTCGTGTATGGCTAACAGGATCTCGCCATTTTTCTCTTAGAAAAAGTTTCTTTCTATTTATCTGCTGAGGTGGAATGAAAAGAATTGAATGAAACATAAAACAACATACCGTAAGGAGAGAAAGGGGAGAATGGTGTGGGGGAAAGGGAGGGGGAAAATGTAAGCGAAGGAACAAAAGTTCGTTTGAATTATTCGCGGAGGAAAAAATAACACTTCAGTAAATAGCACGAAGATTGACAGACAAGTGAAAGAATTCCTATATTTTTTATGCTTTTTAAACATGCGTTTTTCATTGGAATCTGTTTCACGGTTCACAGAAATCAACTTAATAATGTTGAGAATTTTAAATGTACTCTCTACGTGGTTTTGCATTTACAAGATCTTTGCATGCAATACAACTTTGACAATTAGACGCGCAAGATTGACGAAAGGTGTACGAGATGAACGAACCGTAATTCTCTCTGCCTGGCACCTCCACCACGTTATTGTAGATGGCTCATTGGGGACAGATTTCCCCTAAAACTAAGTCATTACGCGAAAGATTCTCCCTCCCTTCCTTCCGGCCGAAATTGCGTTTAGATCAGGTTAGCATTCAGGACAGGAGGATCGCGCGGCACACTAAACGGTTTATCATCACTGTTGAGCTGCACCCTGGCGTTGTACTTCAGCACTTTAGATGGTAACACAAATTGCTAGCGAGGCATTTAGCTATTTACCACGATCGTTTATAGCTAGTAAACAGCGTGGCAAGTATCGAGGAGTGTCAGAATCATGATAATATTACAATACACGGAACAACAAGAGGGTAATAATCTATCACATTCCAGTGATTCATCTTTCGATCTATACTTGAAGGAAAAGGGAAGAAGAAAAACAGGTCCCAGTAGAAAATTTACGATAATTTGCCCTCTGGGTTTATAGAGAGATGGAGGTGATACGTTGTCTCTCTCTCTCTCTCTGGCCTTCCCCCATCCCCTTCGTTCCCACACTTCATTGACGGCAATTTTAGAATGAGAAAGTATAACAGGGAGCTAGCTTGCTAGGCGACTACCTCCATAAACATTGCAAGCACGCTCTCAGATTAGGCATTTATATTTCCCATTAAATTGGTTAAAGTTTCCCAATTTTCCCCTGCAGGCCTCATTCATGACATTTGTGAGGGGCTGCCTCACCCCCTGAAACTCCTATCCCCATTCCCCGTTTGTCACCCAATGAATGCCAAACATGCCTGAAGAGTCAAAACAACCGTAAAAAGTCTTGTGCCAAATTAAAGGTGCTGAGCATAATTCACTCACACACACTGTCCATTCCTAATTCTGTTCACAAAAGGTTAATTAGTTTAATAGACTTCATCAGAGCAATGATGGCGACGATTGCTCGTTGCTCGTCAAGCAAAACTTCTGCAGAAGTAATTTGAAAGGGTACGTTGAAACACACGGAATCGAAAGAGGATCTATTCGACTCCGAAGAAGAAATTTGCACATTGGACGTACCAAATTATACCCTAAGTGAAAACGGTTTTATTGCTGGATGGATGGGGATTGGCACAAGACGTGACCGAAGTCTTTGCAAAGCATCTTTCACGGAGAATAGGTTTGAGTTAGAACCACCAAGGGTAGTAATTATTAATTACAGGTCTTACTTAATTGGTGTTAAACTAGGCATAAATTATTTATTATCGTCTCTGAACATTTCGACATGTTGCGTTTCTCGTCTACTCGAAAAGAAACACAGATAGGTAGAGTGAAATTACGTTATCTCTCTTATAAGATAGCAAATCTACCCTATACTCTGAAAGAAGTTCGAAAAGTTAATTTTACTAAGTGAGAATACAATTCCCGTCATTTTAATATTGTTCGACGTACGATCCATGCGGTAATCGTGTCGCACGGGAAGTCAATAGGATCGGCGACAATATCAGATGAAAACCTAATGGAATTACACCGCTAATTCGATTACGTATACCAGCGACAATAAACTCGGCAGTGACGGCTGTTTCACTATATTATACAATATCGGTAATTTACATCTGATGGCAAATCCTCGATAAATCGACAATCAAAAATGTGGACCACAAAATTATCATTACCACAATTTATCGTCATAAAGCTACACGGATGGAAACCATGTGAGACATGTGAGACAAACCATGGAAAACACGAGAGACATATCGTATTATACTGTTCAAACAGATCACTTGGCTAGATGGTCGATAGCATATAATTCAGCAGTGACTTCCCTTCAGGTGTGAGGGGCATTGCTGAAAGATAATATGTGACAACTAATCCCTTTCTAAAAGACAAGTCTATGTTATTGTTATGTTATCGTAGACTGCTGTAGAGATTATAATAATTGTATCTAGCAAAAGTTGGACGTTATTGAATAGAAATAATATTATTATATTTATTCATCATTTAAGAAATACGATATACTTCCAAAATAGCCAATTTCCTAGCGAGATGGTTCAAATATTTATAAGCATCAATCGAAACTTTGAACGTATATCTGTATGCTTATTCTGAGGAAGGATCCCTAGTAGATATAGTCTTACATTACTAAAAGTAGAAATACTCGAAAATTGAAATTGATTCCTTGTAAATAACTTATAATTCGAGTTATGCCGAGGAATATAATTTTCGTATATTCGAGTAAAGATAACATTATTAAAAAATAAACAACAAAGTGAAGTTTAATTATACATGAATTTTACTTTTACATTTTACATTTTTTTTTAAATTCTCATAGTAGATGGGCTTGACAAACATCTTGGCATATTCGAATATTTGTCAAACTATTTCTTCGATTTTAAAATAGACGAGTTGCATCGCTAGAATGCCCGTGCTGATATAGCACCAAATTTGTTCGGATGTGAATGAAAGTTTCCACTGGGGATCATTGAATGACAACAAATGAGTGATATACGAATAATATTGAAGACCCTTCATACTTCAAGATAATGTAATGAATCATTCATAGTAAAAAAGGATTATCATATTAATGCAGTCTGCTAATTTGCTATCCCGGTGATTGTTGAGTGATTAGCTGGTCACCACTGGCACATAACTCTATAAGGTAGTCCACAGTGTAGTCGGTATATATATATGGCATGATATTACGCCCGTCGTTCTTTATGGCTATCACTCATACAGCCAGCAACTGCTCTCATTTCCAATATCTCTGACAGAAAAAGGAAGCAGCCGTATACTCCACAGGCGGGAATTGAGTTGACATATTTCCATGGCTTAACACAAGAGCATATTTCATCAAAACTGTCCACAGTCCAAGAGGTTGACAAATTTCTCATTTTCAAAGAAATAAAGCACATATAGGTAGTGTGAGGCACAACGGACGGCGGGGAGGGTGGGTGGGAAGGGGGCCTACCGCGGCATGGCGACGGGTGTAATTTAGTGTTGCCCATTGGCTAGTAATGCCTATGACTGCTGAATTTCACACATGATACTCCATTTTACGATAGAGGCATATTGAATAAAGGCGGACCATTTCTAGTCCGTCACCATGTATCCATCTCCCTTGAAATGGCAATAATACTAGGCCTTGATTTATGAGGTCTCCGACGAAAACTATCGATACTAACGCCATCTGGGCTGAGCGTCGGTGTGCAACGGACAGCCGTCATTTGTTACTTTCTCAAGAGTTGGGGACCTTCAAAACAAATCACATAGCTGACCGAAGAGGGGACAATATTAAATGAACGCGTATTTGCCAGCCTCCTCTTTTACATAACAACTCATAACTTCCCCCTCATTCCTCCTAGTCACTGGTCTCTAGTTTCCACATCCAACACACGAGCTAGGAGGCTAGTAGGCGAGAAGAATAGGCTAGTTAGCGCGTGATGCCGACGAGAAACAACGCGCAGCGTCGCGGTGGATCCCGCCGAGCGCGAGAGCCGCCGTCTACCGCGGTCTGGCAGGCAGTCGAGGCACGAGACTCCGCTCGACAGGCAGCTGATCCAGCCACTCCCCGACTGACACGGCACAATCATTCACTTACGTAAACAAAATAGGTTGGCGAATAAAATGTAAGAGAACGTGGTGAACTATATATTGATGTGACATTTACAGTACAGTAAAACACAGTAAGTAAAAATATTTTAGGCTCATCCCGCGCAAAAATAAAAATAATAAATATTGGGTGGGAGAAAATATTTTGTAAATACGATGTAGCAACTTGTTATTTGTATGTTGTTATTGTGTCCGGTGCTTGCTTATTACATACCCCAGGTTCACGATCGCTAGCTCGTCTGCCTATCCGTCGCCTGCGTCGTAGTCTCGCCCCTCTGCACTCGTTGTCGTCGTCAATACAACAATGCAATATTTAGCCATACACAGCATCACATTTACTCAAGCTAGGTACCCCCCTCCCCACCCCATTGATTATTTCTTTTTCTAGTCGAGAAAGCAGCAGTAACGTTGCGCAAAAAGGGCTACATTGGGAAGTAGCGAGTTCGGCGCGCGCCGTACTGTTGCGCCGCTTATGCCTTGCTTCTTTGCTTCCCCTCCCCCTCTCATACACCTCTTACCACGAGTAGCATACAGTTTATTTCTAACCAATGAGAATACTGAATGATTGACAGACAATCAAAATACCAACCAATGGCTATTGAATCAGATCATGCCGAAAACAGAAGTACAAACAGATCTAAGAGCTTTAGGGGGGACTGAGAACTAGTGTGGTCATTTCGACCACTCTCTGTCCAGCACACGCTCTTGCCATTTACCATCACTTCAATACCCGTGCTCAAATAAAACTTCAATAAAACGATGGCAACAGCTTAGAGATAGATATACGAATAGATTACGACCAAGTTTTTCACAACTCTCAGCATTTTTACACATGGAATGTCAAGAGATAGTGCAGCAATAAATATTGACTGACACAAATGGGCATAAATCACATTGATCATCATCGGAGAGAAATGGAAGAACCGTCTTCTATTTAAACGTGTTTCAAACAAATACCCCTGTTTTAGTTTTTTCACTTTTGGTCACTTCAGTTCAGCCTCCTCGACGGAATTTAATGCTTATATTATCCATGTCCATAGTGCTACGTCTGAAAGCCAATATGTACGTTCGATCAGCGAAACGGGGAGCACTTAGCTGAAAAATAGACCGATACCAATATCTTGATCTCCACCCATTGTTTTTCAAATTTGGGGTTAACAACACTAAAGGAATCTACGCTCGGAAATAATAATAGCACCTTTTAGTTTATCGTTTTCTTCCAAAGTTGTTGCCTAGAACAAAACATTGTCGTTAGAAAGGGACTTTTTGTGTAACTTATATATCGTCCTGTCAGAAAACAATGTGATGTATTTTTTCTTCTAAAATAGTGGGAAATACGAAATGTTTTTCCGGCTCTTACTTATTCTCGTATATTGTAGTCAAAATGTGCTGATCGATTTTATTATTTATATTCATTTTCCCACGTATACAGAAGAAGCCTAGTTTCGAGTTTCAATAGTGAAGTCTACGATATGTTGAATTCATAAGCATATAGTGACCGCCCTGAAACTGCCTTTCTCCCTCACCCTCTACTTTCCCACTCCATCCGACCCCTTCCCCTACTACCCCGAACACTCGCACGTCCGATTCACCTAATAAATTTCAAGATTTATGTCAGACTTGGAAAATTTAAGATATCTACTCAATTTTATTCGCGTTTTATAGTGTTGTTGTTGATGTTTCCACTGAGAGAAAAGAAAAACTACATAACAAGCAGAAATGAGATAGAATGCCGCTATATGATAAACTAGCTCACTATGAGGTACACTATTAGAATTATAAGTCTTATATGCAGTGGAATTGAAGTATGGGAAATAAATCGGCGAAACAAAAGCTAGATTTGAAATCAGTCTACTGAATGATAATAAGAAAGAATTTTCCTAAAAAGTGAGAAGAGTACGGTAAACACAGTAATTTACCAGGAAATAAAAATGCATTTCATCATAATTGTGTTGTACTAATAATATTACCTAATGTATCAGAGAAATTATTACAAAAATCAACTCGAACCTTTTTGATATTGTAACTATTTTCGCAAATAAAATACGTGAGAGCATGAAGTAAAAATGAAAATTGGCAGAAGAAGGGGTTACGTTTGCAATGATACATCATTCAGTCGAACGATTGAGTACATATTGGTGGAGGTGCCGGGTATAGGTCTTCCAAGTTCTAGCCCATCGTCGCAAGGAGACTGGTTCAATAACGCGAAATTATTTGTCATTGTTTGATAACGATCATTCTATCACAGACGAACAAAAAAGCAAAGTCAGTGGAGGTGCCGGGATTTTACAGAAACAAAGTTTATAAATTGTCAACGTTGTAGACGTGTGAATACTTGATGTTTACAATGTTCATGTACGTTTCTACTTTACATTTAAATCGAACGAAGACGTTAAGATACAAATCATTGGTTCACCGAAATTCTAACTAATAATTTCCGATGAAAAAAATCGTTTTCCGAAGGCGACAATAACCATTCACATTGATTTGCATCCAACATTTGCACTATGAGCACACCATTACTCCTCGTATTATTTATTCCACCAAAGTGCCATGAGATTGATCTTTACCACATAATCGGTATACGTGAGCCAGGCCGTGGTGCGGGTGAAGGAGGAGGAGGAGCTAATGCAATATGTGGGCGAAGATGCATCAACGATAGATAGTGAACAGTGCGTATATCGTTTGGCGCTGTTTTTTGTCGGGCGCGCAAAGATGATATTGGAAAGTTTGTCCTCACACCTGCTGCATATAAGCCATTGCCATACAGTAAAACCTGACCCTATATTATATAGTATGAGCTAACGTTCGCTAAAACGAAACTTAGCTTTCTATATATCTACACACCATCTCAAACCTCCCCCACCCCCACGCCGACACCCACCCAATGCCACCGTTCCCGCTTCATCGCCCCAAATCATTTCTTTCAATCTCAACGAAGGCAAGAATATCGAAGCATATTCCCGAACCATCGGGGCCAACAAATAATCGACAAGGGTGTCAACCAAGAAATAAAAGCAATTCCGTAGATACCCATCTTTTCATTTTTTTCTTTCCTTTTTTCGTGGCGCACTATTTTACCATCACCTCTGTGGGCTTTCGCGGGGCAATAATCTTGTCGTATGAGATGAGTGTGGGAAGCGTGGGGTATCTGAAACCCCTCTTACCGCTGTTTTAACTGCATCATATAGAAAACCTTTGCGACCCTCCATTTAGTAGGAAAGGTGATATCGCGGTCGACATTTGTCAAGATTTATATATTACGAAATGCTTTGATAGGGTAATACGTTTTGTCTTTTTATTAGTAAGAGTGGGAGAGACGGGATGTCGAAGACGCAGTGGGGTGAGGCGGGGAAGACTGGGATCTGATTAACGAGGGGTATCATCTAGGGTCAGCTGCGGACAAACAGTCTCCCCTTCCTACCCGTAAACGCGAGAGATTCAAATCCTGGATCGTCTTTTCCGCGCGTTCTCGACTTTTTGCCGGCCTAAACAATTTGGTCAGGGGATGGGGTGACGGGGTGAGTCGGTGTGGGATAAGTAGCGGCCGTTGGTGAACCATTAGCCCCGCTTGCCCATTTGGCTCGAGTTGAGCCGAGTCAGCAGTCTGTTCCTTAGCCGTCTCTCTAGGGGTAGAAGCTAGCTACCGTCCCCACATCCGCCATGCAACTGCCCACTCCTATACATGTTCTCTGTCCGCCTGCCAATCTCGACGCCCTCCGTCGCGATGCCCGTACACCCAGCCTACTACTAATGAAGTGCCCACTTCAACCTATTTCGGCTTCTCACACACACCTCAAACCCTCATGCGACGACGTTTTACATGAATCGGCGAATTATTTTCTATGTTCATGAATATCACTTTATGACATTTAAACTTCATTTTTAATCTTTTCTCCATTTCCACGCGGCACAAGTACGATGGTTAAGGTAGAGGTGCGTGCGTGTCTTCGTTGTAACACCACGCCCTGGGAACGGCTTGACTAACCGCATGGTATGTAATTATATTGTTAATTGTCTAAGTATAATCGTTTTCTGCTCAAGAATTAATGAGGCCAATAGGAGATATCTAATAAAACACGGAAAGATAAAGTAAATGTTCTTTCAGTGGCGCTGTCTTCGCTAAACGACCCTTTTATGGAAGATACTAAGCGTGTTGCTTCCTGTCTATCTATTAACTGTACTTCACAACTGCCTGACTGGTCATTGAAAAAACGGAGGAAATACATAAGTATACTTTATAATTTGTTTTAAAGTGAGTTACCTCTTCATACGCAGAGTGTACGTTTTTTACATTTCAACGCGAAAATCCCAACGCCAAATCTCATATGTCGCCTATTTGGCTCATCTCATCATCTTGATAATACTTCTACACAACAGGTGAATACCGAACCAGAATCACAATGACGAATGAGTGTTATTGCATAAACATCTACGTCATTCAGAAGCAAGAAGTGCACGATTCTAAATTTGTATGAAAATCACCAAGTAATTAGGTACGACCGTACGACATTATATAATAGATATATTAATTCAAACCTCACCAAACAGATCAAGCAGAGCAGAGTTCCAAAAACAGAATTGTTGAACAAATCACCGATATTATTGATCGACAGTGTGATAATTTGAGGGTGGATTTATGTATTCAATTATAAGACTTACATTGTTTCCCTAAACGTTGTATCTACGCCACTGATGTTTTATACCATTCATAATAATATACAAAGAAGAGTATTTGACGAGAATCATCCCTTGTAATTATATTTCTCCCTACGAACTGCACGATATATAAACTCACTCATCCCCCTCACCCTTCCCACCCTCTTTCTCCCCACTTCCGGTCACTGTCTCCTTATTATTTGGGTTAAAACATTTCTCCTCTTCATATCTCTCCCAGATACTAAACAAACACCAGTTTTAATTGGAGTATCATTGTTTCTCAGAGCAGAGTAAAGGGAAGCCCTCCCCCACCTCTCAGGCTGCTGTACCGCCCTACCCATCCCACCGCTGCCACCAGAGTAACGCATTGGCGGTACAGCCGTACAGGGCTACGCGAGTTGAGTAAACCTCAACAACGCATATCCCACAGTACTAGATTCACTCACCCTTCTTTATTCTTTTTATCACGATCTCATGAGAAAACGGTGAGTCCCTCAAGTTATTATTACATGGCAAGCAGATGAGGATTGCAAAGTTCGACCAAATGAAAAATGAGATACAGTTTATTTTCTTACGGCACCAACCACCACCACCATCAAATGCAAACCTTTCTTTCTCTCTGGCATTGCTTGATTTTACCCCTAGCTCATAATATAAAGCAATGGAGTTTGGTAGGCAAGAGTGCAAATATTGGTCTTCCACTGTAATGCTACTGCGGCGTATTTATCATAACGTCGACTAGGCCTATATACTACTTCTGAAAGCAGAAAACAGCGATCTGGAAAACTGTAGTCACAGCTATAGTGTCAGTGCAGTCACGTGCTAGTGGTAATAATCAAAACTTGAAAAGCAGGGAATATATTTAGCATTATATGTACATAATTTCAACTCTGTGTCAATAATAATATAATAATTCATTTCGAATTTAAACATTTCACACTATCAGGGTGAAAGATTGGAGATCAGTCAGTGTTCATTTAGTGAATTTATAATTATTCGTTCCACAATGGACAAAAAATGAATAGCTACCAGCAATGCATACTACGATAAAGTGAATGTACCTACACAAACGTTGATCTGGTAGTGAGCGTTATTGAGATTATAGCCTATCATAAATATTACGATGATAAAGTAACACAATATGGTTTGTCTACTACATTCAATGAGATTTCAAATTCCTAAATAAAATATTTTGGAACAACTTTAGTATGCGAAGTTATCACGGATCAACATATTATACGGACATATTATGTATCATATAATTGATACAATTGACCTGCATATCCTCTGAGTTTCCAGTAATAATAATTAGCAAACGAAAATACGTAATACCTTTCGTCGTTTTCCATCAATTGAAATATCAAAATTGATTGATTACGGCAAGTAGCTATGTATATCAATTATGAATAAAAATCATATATGTTCTAAAATATTTGTTTTTCTTTGCGTGTATTCGTTTTCTCCCCAAACATGCTCAGCGATATATAAGCAAATTTTTCACTGTTTGAAGATAAGTTATTACTCAAAATTGAATTAAAATCGCGGAAGGTATTTTTTTAGATTTCTAGTCACTGAGACGAGGCAAAATCTAACTATTTTTTGAATACATTTCAGTAAAACCCAAAAAATAGTGGGTGAGATGTAATTAGAAAATGAACAAAAATAGATATAATTGTGATATAGTGAGAAAATGAAAAAAAACGGTAGGTCTTAGTTCGTACGTTGATGATTGTATGTATAAGCTACATCTTGTACTTTTAATTGTTCGGATCAGACTCATTTCTAAGACTACAATTTGTCAGATAATATAACCCATTACTTAATGTCGTTAAATTCCGTTCAAATGCTCATAGAGTTATTTTTCTTTCGCAGTTACCTCTTCTCCCCAAAAAGCACGACAAAGTGTTTTTGATTGCTTAGAGTTTGTGGTGTATTTTGTTAAGGATTAATTACGTCATTATCTGAGAAGCCTTACACCATAGCAGCTAGACATCCATCATTCCTCTTCTTAGTTGCAAAGATTAAGTACGAAATGTCAAGAAATGACTCGAGGGAATCTGGTCACTCCTGATTGTCCTTGTAAATCTATACACACGGTGTTGAGATACTCGGAACCCTCGTTCAACGTTTCATAACCAAATAGAAGTCAGTCGTCATTTATCTTCAAATTTGGATTCCGTTCTTTGTCGATAAGCCCCAATACCCGTTAGTATAGACCACTAATTCCATTGCGCTCATTTTCACACTACACACCAAACGTGTCGACTGCTTAACGACAAAATTATCAAGCACACGGCTTAGTTGGTCGGAAAAGTACTTCTTACTCTTCGTGGAAGCTAGTTCTCATTTTCTTTTCCTCTCGTTCATGACAAGGGAGATAAGAAAATCCTGATGAATGAAGACAACGGTTGTTTTTCAAGACTTGTTTCCCACCTCCTAAAAGCTAAAGGCAATGGGTGGGTGAAATATCTGGGATAAAACCTTAACATTTTTCACAGCTTGGCAAGAGAGATTGAGATTTAAGGAGTTAGGTGAAGGGGATTTGAAGTGAGATAGCGAATGGTCGGTCAAACGGAGTGGCCGAGTATTCGGACACACGGATGAGCCACCGAAATGGGGATCCGCTACAACACCACGTGAAATTACCACCACGAATCATGTGCCAACAGATAAACGAATAAATAATAGCACAGATACGAAACAGCCACGTATTATCTCGGAACGGTATCGCCCAGAAGAAAAAACAGACATGGCGTAATATGGAAAAGACTCTCACATATTAAAAGTACCGAATGTATTGTTCTTCGAGAGATCGGTTAAATGACTTTCGAACGGCTTTAGAGTCTTTAGAATCGATAATTGCTGGCAGAAAAAGTTTATACTAGCATCGTTAGTTAAATGGATAAATGTCAACTCAACCCAGTCTCCTCCCTTCTCAATCTCGTTGGAATTAGCTGAGAGGGATTTATCTAACGTCGTTCACCATCTTCTATCTATTAGACACTTAAGATACAGTCAAAGATAACACGTTTTCTTTCTCGATCAACCGCAATCGATGTTGTGTGAATTGTCATTAACTCTAAACAAAGATCTCTCTCTTCCTCTCTCTCTCTATCTCCTTCCCACTCTTTATAAGTTTTTCTTCGGAAATTATCTTTTATTATTTCGGTTCTATATCTCTTACCCTCCATTTAGCATATTACCCTCCAATAGCCGGAAGCCATTCTTTCCATATCGAATGTGCCACACGTTCTGTAAACAATACCCTATCTAATTGCTTTTACACCCGTATGCACTTGACGAGGGCCGTGGTTCCGTTGCCACGGAGATTCACAGAATCACCAATCAACTGCTAGAGGATAAATACTGAATCGCGATTTTTTAAAAGTAGGTTTGATTTGGAATTCAAAAATGACTCTCTTTCCTCTCTCTCCCCTCTTTGCCCATACCTCCCTCACCTCATCTTGTTTTTATCAAGTCACGTCACTCCTTCATTTGGTTGGAATCTAATCGAAATGGGGTGCAAATATATCTAGCTCTAAATGGTGAATAGAATGTGTCCAAAGCTATTTCTTCTTGTAACTGGCACACCCCGGCACTAACGAGAGCCAAAGAAGCTGAGAGCGTTCAATAGAGGTGAGACGACGAGTTATCTGTCGGAAAGGGTTGTTATAATTACAGTTGTCACATTGACGTGCCGATCTGTCCGTTATTCATAGGTCAGCAATATCGTCTCGGAGGTGATCGAGCTACCCCTTTTTATAAAATCCTTTCAATAGGGTTTCATGCAGATACGAAAAGAATCGTGATGATATTACTTATGATGGGACGTCACATTTTCTTATAATATAGAAATTCTACGTTGATACGATACTTCACAATCATGTCGGATATTTCACATACTGAATTGAGGTTTAGATAATCGTATAAGTACTCAACTTCATATGACTATTTCTATATTTTTTCTAACATCTGTACCTGTTTTGTATATATTTTTGGCACAAGTTTTGTGGCATTTTGAAGAGCGATTGTTTTGGTGATCATTCAAATAGGATAATTTCTCAAGCAGAAAATAATGATTTGGAATATGAATCTTGATTAAATCTGTATAAAAAATATGAATCTGGATTATTGCATACCTTATAAATCTGAGAGAAATTTGACCTATTTGAATGTCGTTCTGTAAGAATATCTGTTAAAACAATGAGTTCCAAGTAGGTACAACTAATTTCAATTTGACGAAAGTAATTGTCAATATCGTCAAAAACGAAAAGAATCCATCATGTATCTCTCATATAACTGTGCTGTACAAGAGAATTGAGATCAGTCTCATGTGATTATGGTTTCTGATGAATATACAATATGCGATTCAAGAAGAGAGCTATTCACTGAAGGTCACTTCACAGTTGGAATGATGTGAAGAAGACAGTTGACCCACGTAAAATCATCATGATGATTGTCGACCACGGTGGGAATGAAACCCCGGTCTTCCGAATGACGGTTTAACCCTCTATCAACTGGTCCACCCGTCTCAGAAATAACATAGGTGGATGTCTACACTTAATAACGACATTCTTTTCCTGTGTTTTACATGAATTTTATACACGGAAAATCCTCTGCTATCAATGTTGGCTTGTGATAATCATAGTAAGCTTTGGTTCTTAACGAATCATCTCCTGCCCCATGGCCTGAATTTTGCCCGTGTTTTATCGTTGTATTTCAGGACCCCATGTATAGTCCTACCCCCTCCTCATCTCTACAATGTTAGCCTACAAGCAACTAGGCCCTTGGGCAATACGAGCTTATTTAACTAGCCTTTTAATTAGAAACGATTAAAAATTTAACGCATGGGTTACATCCGCTTTCTCAACATAGAAACGACAAGGAGAGGAAAGAGAAGAACCAGCACGGATTTATGTTGGACATGGAAATCATGTTCGGATATACAAACTGAAAATCAACAAAAAATATCATATTACTTCTGTTCTTCAAATATATCTTAAAACCACGGGCAGAATGTTTTATTGGTATACCAGATGAGTTCGTGAAAGGAAAATGATAAAAAAGAGAGAATAGAGTCTCTGGTAGAAGAGAACAATATAATAGAAGTGGCTCATTTATAAAAAAAAGGTGTTATAAAGTATCGGAATGATATTGTGATTGTTCGTGGTTCTGGCATTACTTGTTGAATATTGAGGAAACGTTGCCGAGGAATTTTTCACATCAGAATAATTTGAAAGATGGCGTTCTATAGAAAAAACCTATACGAAGAGTAAAGAACGATTGTTGAGAAAAGTATTTCGTTTCCAAGAGGAGAAGCAATTCCTACGCTTGTTCGGCGTGAGTGACCGGCCATAATAAGGCTATCCTGATAATATAAACAGCGTGAAAGATGCAACTATTTCTTCTTATAAAACCTGGAAAAATAATTCCGCACCTCACCTGTCAAGTGTATTTACACGAGTAGACCTTCACCTCCCCCCCCCCCCAACACTCACCACGACCGCCTCATTGTCCAACCCTTTAAATCTCAGCAATAGACCCAAGTCATGATAGATTACTGGTCTACCGGTCTAATCCCAACCAGACTGAACTTTCTCCAACTTCTACCAAATCAGAAAAGAACTCTTTGGTTACTCTTAATGCGGCTTTATTAAATACTTTGCCGTATGCTAACCAAGACTTTTCTCGAAACTTTTCTCCATATTTCCTACCCTCTCTCCTTAAATCTTTACGGCAACTTTTAGATTGACTGCTTCTGGTTATAAAGTTAGAGGCATGCATATTAATTTCCCCATAATTATTGGCTTCTGACTAATGTGCAATGTATGCAATTTTTTACTCAATTTTTAAAATTATTTTATGGTCGAAAGGAGGCGTACAAGAGAATGGTTTTGTTGACTTGGTAATTTTTCTTTACAGGCGAGTTTTTTTTTCCTCAAGTTAATGATGGCAATATTTCGCCCACTTGCCCCGAGACAGGTCATTAGACCAACTTAACGAACAAACTTCGCCGAGTTCGAAAAGAAAACGTGCACGGACGGCGGGCAGAGTTTTGTGGCCACGATGCAAAAGGTGCTGGTGTATGCTTACTTGATGCCAGTACGGCTTCAAATATATTACACCCCAATAACGTTTAAAATCGAACCGTTTTACGTTGCGGAATTTTATACAGCATTCAATATTTGCCTACTTAAAATAAATCACCTAAATCGTAGGCCATTAAATCCGCCAAATGTCCAATAATTCTTGAGTAAATGAAAAGCGCTCCTTAACTGAAGGGCAATAACTTCCGGCTGGGTTGACCGTTACGCTATATTCGGCGATAACGGTACGTGAGCTGTTTCAAGAAGTAGGGAGTCACTCGTCAAAGCTACAATAATATGCCGATATTATATACAACAGAATCGATGGCAATTATAGAAACAAATACTGATATGGGTGGACCAGTGGCTAGTACGTTGAACCGTCATTCAGCCGGGTTTCGAACGATTCCCGTCTGAGTCGACCATCTTGACAAAGTTTGGTTCGAGATCTCCCTTTGTCGATCAGTACAACACTTTGTTGGTTTCTCAATATCGGGCTATGATCGTTTCTTAATCCCATCACAGACTGTAGCTTGATCAGCCCTACACTGGTCCATGAACTACAATAAAATGGAACAACAAATAGGAAAATGGTATTGGAATACTACGAACATAAAGCTTGAAGAATTTCAAGTTCGAATAATGTTCACGTCTCTCAAAACCGTCCAGCTGCAACTCGATTACTGCCAAGAGAAAATTCGCACAGCAATCCACGTGCTCTCGCACTGAATAAGGATAATGCTGATTCATGTCAATAACATCAGTGGATTCCAGACTTGGCACTGATGATTGTGTCTCCGAGCACCCCTCTTTTCACACCCCTCATCTCACAACACTCTAAAACCAGGCCCACTCCTTTTCAGCAGAGGGTGGATATTTTAATAGCACTAATCAACTTTTTTCTATCCCTCTCCTGCTGTATCACACATTTACTCAACACAATTGCATGCCCCAATTTCTTATGATCATCATGCATCTATGTTATTAAATGATGTATAATAAAAATAATATTCATAATAATAATCATATATATAATAATAATAAAAATGATAATAATGATAATGAAAATATCATAATCTAGATAGTCATTTCTACAATCAGGTGAATAGAAATATTTTTCCGACCTATAGACCAGACAAACTAGAGTTTAATTGTGTAGTATTCAATAATAAAAATGAATGCATTTTTATAATTTCACGAGCACTAAACCACCCCATTGTTAATCATTTGTATCAAGCATTTTGTTCACTTCAGTCAACCTTATTATTCCACGTATAAGTATTTTCTTAGTTGACGTTTAGTACAAAGATATTTGCCCATAAATCCCACTCTCCCCCTCATTTCGTATGCCTTCTCGCTCTGATATTGCAGTACCGTCTAACCTAATATTTGCCAAGAGCAGAAAGAAAGGTGGTTTTGCTCGGCGTAGAGTGAGAGGGGATCCTGTGTTTTTGTGGCTATGCCTGCCTTCTCATCATTACACATTTCAATAAACACTTTTTGTGTGCGTGTGTGTGTGTGCGTGGGGGCGAATATGGAAAACTCATGGGACATTCCGTCTCATTGTTGATATTATAGCGTCAGTGAGATAATAGCGAGTCATTGTTTATTCTTCAGATGGATGCTCTCACATCTAAACATAGTAACGGTACTATAGGGGACAATCGGACGCGAACCAGAATTCGTATTCAGCTCTTCGAGAATCATTTCACTATAGTATAGGCCTGGGCATATCGATATTTTTCCCTTCATTTTTTATTGCTTTCCTGTCTTAAGTGGTGATGGTGGTTGGTAAGCAAGAAAGAACATTATTTGTTCCCAACAAAATACTCGCTGCAAAGACTGGTAGTTGTTAGGAGTTTTGATGCCACGTCGGACGAGTGGTTGTGCTGGTGTATGGGGTGTGCCGCCTGCTATTTCAGCCAGAATAAACACATAGCTGTTTTCTTTGTTCCGCTAAACTAAACAACCAACCCAGGAATCTAAACAGCGACCAAGTCCCAAATTCAATTTGGTCCACTCCCTTCTATAGCAAAGGAGAACAACACACAAGCTCTTGCATAAACAAAGAAAATTGGATACATTTTTCGGCCACATGAAAACAAAGTGAATAGAGTGGAATTACAGATGAAGCATTGATGGCCAATGTATGCCCGAGAGAAGCTAAGCAAAGTGCAGAATCATTTTTTCAAAATTAAATTTGAATCATGAATCATGAAACAATATGATACATAATTTAGATAAATGCTCAAAAGATTGAGAAACAGTACCATTTCTGTTTGGGGAAAACAGAGAAGTCAAAATGAACAATATGATTGAAAAAGTATAATTATATGGAAAATCGTCCATTCATAACATTTTTTGAAACTGTACAATGTTACAAAAAATCATGAATGTTATACTAGTGATGAGATAATCGATTACATTTCCAGGGATTTTCAGCTGCATGTAACCATGCCAAGTACCTTTACCAAATATGTTTGTCAACTAAATCAGTTTCGAGTAATCACGACTCTACACGACACAACGGGCTTGTGGGCCGACTGCATGCTCAAGGTTTAGTACGCTTTTCACGTTCAGACGCACCGAGTTATTTCGAGGAACCTGCAGGCAACAGGTTACTCGTTAGCCGCCGAGACGCACGGTCTCGCATCTACACAACACAACAGAACACAAACACAACAATCTGTCCGAGCCACTTAAGACCTCCAGGGCACTGACCATCACTTTCCCACTAAAGCGTTGCCGTCATTTACCCCTCAAGTCAATCGAGAGGCGTAAATCCTTGACTTACGTTCACTTCATTCTTAACTAGTTGACTATTTCTCATTTTATACTATTACGTCTTCAGATTTTTCACAAAATGCTCAGCATTACGTGATTAAGACTGTCACATCCCCAATCTGGTGTTGCCTTTCGCACTAGCTCCAGTTCGCTCTCTCTCTCTTTCTCTCTCTCTCTCTCTTTCTCTCACTCACTTAACCCAACCCACTCTCGCCGAAGTTTGCAAAAGAATATGACAAATAACGGGGAAGACGGAAGGTCACCTAATTCACATCAAATTATCTTTAAGAGGAGTTTTTAATTCCGACATCAGCGTAGTGCGTCATTCCACCTGGCATTTGTCACCCTCTAATTAAAGGCGAAGAAAAGTAACGCTGAAAACAAAGGATGAAAAATTAGCTTCATTTCTAATTATAACAGCGTGCAAATATCTTAATTTTCCGAAAAGTTCATCGAAGACATCTATCATTAAAGAAACTCTCGAAACTTAATATGAGTTTGGAAAATAACTCCGAGAAAAAGTATATCTTGCCCCATGTTTGCGCGCCTCTGTCCCTTCCCCCCCCCCCCCCCCCCCCCCTCCCTTCCAATTCCAAATTCTTTCCACTAACTTTATTGTTCGGGGTACAAACGTCATACAGAAAAATACAAGGATTATCTCTTCCCGTTTTTTATATTCGAACCATCTGGCTCCAAGAACTCTTTCAATTAAGAGGAAAAAGGGAGAACGATCTGGAAAGAGGGAGGTAAGTTGATTGGAAAGGACAGCCCATATTCTTCGGCAATCTCCATTCTGCCCCTTCCCCTTCCATTTCCCCTGCTCAATTCTTATTTACTAACTAAAGATCTGCATACACACAGATTGTTAGAGAGAAAGAGAAACAGTGATGAGAGAGTGAACTTGAGGAGGGTGTAGGGTGTTTCATCCCTTTTGGTTCACGCAATCTCTGAATTATAAACAAGGGACATGACGGGAACTTGTAAGTCTCTCACGACGTTGCCTTGAGGGCAATCTTAACTCGGTAGCTCTTGTCGCTGTGTGCTTGTACTTTATGGTTGTTAAGAACCTACACGGCCGGTATAAGTCACATCCCCCATCTACCCGCCCACTTTGCCACCCTGCTGCTAATCAAAGTCACCGTCGGTGTTTGCATTATTGAGGCTCTTAGTTTAGAGCCCGGTGGCAGCCGTCTTTCAACGAGCGGTCACGCAACAACCTAGATACTATTCTTGTAGTCGTCGTCAGCAGCGAAACACGTGGGGCATTACATCGAATGTACTCACACTTGACGCTCAAGATGAACTCAGTCACAAGGTACAACTTCTCACAGAATACGATGGACTGAACTTAACCTCTACAGTCCACATTTCCATCGCATTACATACTATATTCTAGAACCTACTCCAATCAAGATGTTAAGATATAAACAATGGAACCGCTTTTCTCTCATAGTTTTGGAATTGTGTTATTGTTTGGAATGCTATCGTTCGTTGATTCACATGCTCTTAATTAATTGCTATCCCACGATTATTCCCCCTCTCCCCCCCTCGAACCTATAACTTGCAATACACGAATAAATCAATAGTGGTTTAAGATCATGCTATCCGACAGTGAAATGAGTGGTAGGCAGGCATGTACCCTCGTACTTGCGCTTACCTGGTCAAGATCTTGGTCGTACTCAAGGTGGCCGTTTGGCGTCGTGGCGGCCGACGGACGCTGAGACGTCGACAAGTTTATGGCACCGTCTCCATCTGTTTCATGATCCATCATGCCATCATCCTGAAAATAACATCAAAACGTTATCACGTTCCTACCTTATTAGTCCTGCGAGCAATGGACTCTACTTGATACTGTAGCACATACAAGAAAAGCTATTTTGTCTGTAACTGAAGGTGAAAACACCAAGTTGGGTTTTTACAATATGTTGGAAAATTAATGAAAACTACAACTATCACAACGTTAAGTTGTCACATCCATTGCCATTTGAGCCCCTGATTTGATGAATAATGTGTATATATATATATGTGTGTGTGTATATATATATATATATATATATATATATATATATATATATATATATATATATATATATATATATATATATATATCAATGATGCATGATCGGAGTCCTATGTATACAGGTTCTACTGAATGTTTCTATTATTCAACTCATCCATTCTACATGCAGACAGCTCATTTCGATGCAATTCTATATTGTCAATTTAAGCGTCGAAGACAAACGGCATAATGGTCATTACACCTGATTCGCATTGTCCAGCCTCCCACGAGGAATCTCTTGGACGTGTGCTAGATAAATGTGTGCTGCTATTGTCGTCTGAGCGCCGTTCGAATGAGGTCTGAACGACAGGTCAGTCAAGAGTCACAAATCACAGCGCAGTAAGGCGCGAATAAGACTTCAAAAGAGGGTGTGAGATGGAGAAGGCGAGAAGCAGTGCGAGAGAGAGAGAGAGAGAGAGGAGAGAGAGAGAAGAGAGCGACCGCCAACCTACTGGTCATTTATACCGCCACCACACACCGTTCAGCAAGGAGAATCTAGGCTCAGGAATAAAGCAGGATAATGGGGCGGCTTTATCTGGTTCGTGAATGTGGTTGCTTGGTTGTCGACAAGAGTGAGAGTAAGCAGAGAGAGAGAGAGAGAGAGAGAGAGAGGGAGAGAGAAAGAGGGAGGGTTACAGAAAGAGAGCAATATAGGAGTCATCACATCTCACTCCAATACTATACTGCTTCGTACTAATCCATTTCCAAAACTGCCAACCAAGCATGGGGAAAATGCTGTCTCTGAAACTGTAAATATATATATATATATATATATATATATATATATATATATATATATATATATATTGTTTTTCGTGGTTTTCCTCTGTCGTTCAGGTCAATACTGGAATGGTTAATTAACAACAGGCCACGACCGACTTCTTCCGATAATCCAAAGAAACCAAGTAAAATAATCTTACATCTAATCATCTCTCATCTCACCATCATTCTCCAACGCCAATAGATCTTGGTCATCAGTGCAGTACGTCGTTAAATCCAATATAAATCAATAAATAATATGTATATATTATATATATTATGTATATATATTTATATATATATATATATATATATATATATATGTGTGTATGTATGTGTTCGTTAGTGTGTGTGTGCCGAAGTATAAGGGGAGAGAAAACCACGATTCTCACCACCTCACCCCCTTCCTCATCACTTTCACAATCTCTCGGCCACTAGTTTTTTACTTTTGGTCAACAAAGAGGGCCTGAAGTCACAGGAAGGAGGGATAAGGAGAAGGGGTCAGAAGTGGCTTGACCAAAAGCAGCCAGCACGTATTGCGAGTCCACGCGTTGCGAAACGTTCATTGAGTAATCTACCGTCGCCAGAGTGAAAGAGACATCAGCCAACTTCATTTCCCCTCGTCGGGTGACTTTCGAAACAAACCCGTCAAGAGAAGAAGTGAGAACGGCACCTTAAATTAAATGTGTCTTTCTTGAAACCAATCAGCAATGTTGTTGGATGATCCGATGGCAGAGATTGTAAACGAGGGCTTTGAAAAGGGGAACGGGAAGCAATAAGTTGTACACATAAAAGGAAGGCAGAGATCGATTCATATTAGATGTTTGAAAGATACCGCTCAGGCCTGCCGTCAGCATTCGAAAGGGGGTGCTTATGAGAGCTTCAATCTTCAAGAAATGTATTTGGATTTTGGATATCGAACCATCAGAGAGTGATTATGGTACACTAAATAAGCACTCAATATCTGGGTGCGTATTTCAAACTTGAGATATCTCACTTACGAGGGCGTTCGATGGACATGTACACTGGGATCCAAAAGAAAGAGTGCACTGTTACAAAAGTACAAATATAGTATGTACAGTCAACTTATCACACGATAGTTACAATTTTTATTGTGAGTAACTACTAAATATCATTAGTCATGTAGAAAATATTGAAATCATATTCAATTTCTTTTCATTCATTGTTTTGTTTCACAATACCCGTAATTGAAAGCCCGTCTGATTAAATTGAATAACGGCTTTGCCGAATTTCACCATGACAAAAAAAGCGTTCATAATATCATACGAATAGAAAATTGTGCAATTTACATTCCATACAAAAGAAACTACATCAGCGATGTGAGGGGGTGAGATGATGCACGTATACATAAAGTGTGGGCTAACCAAACCTTTATGAATGACCGATGGAGTGTCAGGGATGTATACAGTGTACGAAAATGAAAAGACGAATTAAGATCCACCTATAACCATCTAGAGTATAAGGTACATGATGGACCATCTATTTTGGTGAATATAGTAGGAGATGATATGAAGAATGACATGGCGTATCAATTCATCATGCGTTTCCTCCATGGTCGATCTAGGATGTTTTACGCTGTCGATATGAAAAACGAGCAGAGTATCACTATACCGTACTATCGAGTCACTCTACAAGCGTTTGCTAACGTGAGAGTATAAACATAAATGCGGATGATTTATCCAGTCCACTACATATACTGTATTGAATTCTAGTTGATCCCCACTACTGAGTGCCGGTGTATTATTTGGCCTATCTAAATAGATAGTTGGTGGATAAGAATCTATTGTGAGCTATACAGTTGGAACGTTACGATGGATGCCACTTGATATATTTCTTGATGGGAGGTCTCAGCTGTAGGTGTATGAGTATTTACAATATAACGTCGTATCTGAATAATTATACTTTTTTTTTCATCAATATCGTGAACGAGACACAAAGTTATTGTTCCCCAACCAACGTTAGTGATGCTCAAAGTAGTTCAATATGATTTCATGACTAAGAAACGCGAGGTATGTATATAGGGATGTATATGTATATTAAATAAGAATATTATATATGGTTACTATATATATATATAAGGACACACAGTGAAATAAAATGAATGGTTATGTATTTTCGACCATGTGTGGTGGAGGTGCCGGGTTTGTATAATTTGTGAATTCGTTATCTGTATACTTATACTCATTATAAATACAGCTAAACTAACAGAACAACAGATAGACTGGCAAGCCAAGGATTCAGTCGATGCCTTATAGGCCTCCATTCGGCGACACAAAAAACATATAATTACCACAACATGTAATTAAACAAATATGAATAGCTCGACCAAAATCAACACGGCACTTATATTACTCTGAGTGGAAATCATAATATCGAACCCAACTCACAGGAAGATGGGAATATACATTCAAGGCAGAGCCTTTATCAGTAGATATGTGAATGGGGATCGAGATACTTTTTTTTACCAAGTTCTTGTTCAGTATTTATGCTTACTCTTAATGATGAATGGATATTGAGTATTCAGCGCGCGCTGACGCTATGGTTATGTTAAACTGCTTCTATGTGATGATGGTGAAAATAGTTTCATCGACTTCAACAATACAGTCTGATTAATTAATTTGATATGTGATTTGAAAAACATCATTCGCGATTTTCAACTTGTAACAAAATGATAGTTATTTTGAATGAGTGAATAGTGGAATTTTATCACAAATCAATTTCCTCGATCTATTTTGTTATGTAAATCAATTTCCTCGATCTATTTTGTTATGTATATATATATATATATATATATATATATATATATATATATATATATATATACATATATATATATATATATATTTATATATATATATATATATATATATATGATATTATTCGACCTATGAGTATTTACTATTTATCAACATCAGTGATTATTCACATATATAATGTTCTCACATCTGATTCGACGATTCTTCGGTTTATAACACTATACACTATTACGTGGAAAACATCGATAGCATATATTCATTTATTTATCACATGTATGTCAGGGGTGAATTTTCTTGGATGAATTTCTTTCTTCAAATACAAGCTACTTCTTTACAATGTAGGCATGCTCTAACAATAGGTTCAACGTGAAGGTCTAGAATATAGCCACCAAATACACGTATATCTATTCTCACCACAGAAAGAAAATATATGAAAGATTCGATAGACAAATGGTTAGACCAACATCTAAACATCTGAAAAAGCTTCAATATCACTTTATTGCTTCTACTATGTATTATTATGTAATCCATCGGCCATGTGCTATATAAGTCTACGGCAGCCACGTTCCCCACACCCCCTCTTCAACCCCTCCATGTTTTTTAATCAATTCCCTGTCAGAAATCGCACCATCGTAATTTATTGAAAATCTAAGAAAAGTGGAATTAGACATTAATGTGAAGCAACGTCAACTGATGGGTTTGCAAATTAGGGTTCCTCTAATCTTGCCAAATCACTTGAAGACACATAAAGCACTTGCTGTACAGCTTTCTATCGTCTGAATTCAGTAAAGACTCAAGCTCATTATGGTGAGGGTGGTTGGGAATAGAATGGAAGCTATGTTTTCATGTATGTCCTCATAAGCTATAACTTCACACCAGAGCCCAGAAGTGAATGACAAAATAAGCCTCGTGGATAAATAATAATAAAAAATCATTCAAATCATCATTCACTCTGCCTTATTGAACTACATAGATAGGTTGCTGCGCGCGAGATTTGCCTCCACCTATAGCTACCTCTCAACTAGATCAACAACAGTTTTGAATTATAAAATTACATTTGAACCAAATTTGTCGTTGAGCCATTAAAAATATTACCATTGAAAATCTGCATGGCTCACATGTTTATTTTTCAAAACACTAAAGCGTTGCATAATGTGGAGAAGTGAGAGATAAAGATTATTTTTTAAATGTTTACCAAACTCGGAACCATTTTATGTGATTTGTCCTCTTCTGATATTGAAGTTTATAAATAATATTGCGATTGGTATTCATACGAATTTAAATAAGTTTGACATATGTGTGACAAATATTGGCGATAAAGCTTGCCAAATGGCTTTTGTATGAAATATATAAGGCAAAATAAAAGAGTTGACTTCGAATTTTACTGAAGGCGAATTTCCCTCTAAAACACATTTCGAGATGTGTTTTGAATTCTAGTTGCTTCATTTGAAATTATTGTTGTATAATATATGGTGATGCGTTTTTCATTTTTATTCAGCCTATACCTATAGATATGCAATTCTAAGCTATCTCCCGCTTTATGTGTGTTAGATGGATTGTCTATCCTTCCGAGTTCAGACTCTTGAATGTTGCATTACAGCGTTCGATTATTCAACTCATGTTCGAAAGTCTTTCGGAAACAATTCACATTAAAATGCTAAAATCAAACCTCTTCAATCTAATTACATCAACTTGGAATTGTTACGTCGAATATAAAGTCTATTAAATCCTCTAGGCGCGAATGTGTGACGCCAAGCCCAAACCGAATCTTGTTCCTCGTCAGACATGCAAGAGTTTTTTTGTGTGCCCAATCAACATTGCTGCCAGAGAAAGGGGCTTTATTTTTCCTACATAATTGCTCTTTATAGAAAAATGGGGAAACTTGAAGAATCCCAGAAGCTTGATTCATGAAACAGGAGTTTAGTTAGGCAATCTGTGAATTGAGAAACAGTTAAATACAGATGAAGACAATGGTGGTTTGACAACATCATTGACTAGCAACAATTTCCACGTCCTGTCACATTCAGAATACCGTGATCCAGTCCACACAGATACGATCGAAGAGATCGTCAACTGCTGTGGATATAGTTAGCACTGCCTTATTCCTTTAGTTGCTTTGATACCTTTTTGCATGGTTTAAAGGAACTGCATGAGCTTTCGGTCGAAGCAAAAGAGTGAATTGGAAGGGAGTGAATCTTCAATTATCACGACTCGTCAAACAAAAGTAGCGACCCTCTCAATCGAAAGCTAGAACGCACAGGGTGGTGGACCAGTTCAGTTTATTACTAAGGTCTTTGCGCAAGACGTCGACACAGGCACCTACAGCACACAGCGAAGAATAGGGAGGTGATATAAAAAAAGAAGAAAAAACAGAACGAAAGAAATGTAAATTTTCAGTGATGTGGAAAAAGCAGGGCCCAGTATAGGAGTCTATTGGCTGGTGAAGAGTTGACGAAGAGATAGTAGGGTCGGAAGGGGGGTGCAAGTTCAAGTCGTAAGAGATTCGGGATGAAGTGAAAAAGAAATAATTTATTCTCTAGTTTACTTTAAGTTTTTTCTTCATTTGTCTTACACGCAAGGTTAAAAAGTTTCGACGAATTTTTAAGTATATTTTGTGAAATTATTTATTAAATACGGAGAACATTTTCGTAACAATTCCTATCAATGACCATACTGCAATATTATGAATTATTAAAAGTTCTATTTGTCATCCCTTTATTCAATCCGCTCACGACATTCATAGTAACAACTTCCTCCTCTCGTATCCGATGTTTAATAAAAGGCTGAAATATGGCAATCTTCTCTGATACAATAAACCGTCAATTTCCATTCAATGAATAATTCCATATTCTAACTGAATAGCTGATGTTCGTTAGTAGATACATTAATGAAGTAAAGCAAGCATCTTGAAATTTGCAGTCACTCTTTCAGTTGACGCCGCGCGAAGATTGAGAGCGTCGATGGAAAAAGGGTTATAAGACGATTAGAGGTGGTGGCGGGACCAACGGCGGCGGCGGCGACGACGGTGGTAGCATCACGGCGGTGGGAGTGAGGGGTTGGGGGATGTGGATACGAAGTCAAGTTTTGCTGGTCAGTTTTTGGGGCGGTTTTGTAGCCTATCTGTTGGGACCTGTGACGGGTGGGCGTGCCGTTGTGTTGCGCATCCTATACCTGGTTGGACCCCCCATACAACCCCCCTTACTACTTCCGTCATCTGTGAAGCCACCAGCACCGCCCATTGCAAAGCCACCTGCAATTCGGACGGTGTTTCGTCAGAAGAAGGCAGATTGCCGACCGTCGAACAGCATTCAGAGCCGCCCAGCGAATTGTGATACAGACCAAGTGACAGCTATTTGAATCGAGCGAGTCAAAACACGACACGAAATACGAACAAACGAACCGTTTTCCGGGATGATTACGCTTAGGAACTATAAACCAGTGGCTTACGAATTGTTTCCTCACAAGGCAGAAGCTATAATATGCATTTGGGTGATAACTTTGATCGAAGACAGAGAAATCTGATACATAATTGACATAGGCTATATAAAAGTAATTCCTGATTTCTGTAAGGAATATATTTCATACACATCAAGTCCAACCAAAAATGACTATATGTGCTGTGTATGAAACTTATACATTGAGTAGTTCAATCAGTTTTCAATCGTTTACCTGTCACGCATTTGTGTGATAAGGTGCATACGATTACTTTCTTGATAATATGTTCATTTTCAAAAGAAAAATAAACAACATAGCAAACCACTTACGACATACGAACGACATGACAAGTTTTACTGTAGCTTATATTAAATCATAAACATAACGACAATTTATATTTATGTATAGGCCTATACACTAGCAGTTATTCAAATGGGTATAGAGGAGGATGCTACACCATCTACTCAAAATATATTTTGTTAGAGATTCTCCCCACAAGAAGTGTACTGTACCGGTGATTATAGTTTTTCTATAACCCTACCCTTCTCTAAAATCTTCAATCCAATCATCTCGACCTATATTTACAATTATTATCAAAACCATTGTCATCAAGAAGGCGTGATAGTATAATATTGTGTTGAACACGATCATATTCTAGATCAGAGTAGTTGGAAATGAACGGAATGACTCTATGGACAAAACTACCAAAACGAAGATGTACGATTGTAAAAGCATGATTTCAAATTTTCCCAGTGGGGCAATGTCCCCCCCCCCCCTCCTTCTACTGGTTATATATCATGTCATTCCTTATGTGATGCGAGAGTGCCATCTCGCCATACGACATTTTCCAATTCGGCCACTTCACAGAAGTATATGTCGAAGAATGCATGAGCAAATCAAAATTGTACAGTTAGTAAACTGTCCGATTGTACAATATAACCCGAGACTTCCTCCAATTTTTCGACCCAATGTACTACTCGTTCTATTTGCAAATATTGAGAGATATAGGCCTACATAGCTCCATTTCGGCTTAATTCGTCTCCCAATACCGGATCAATAGTATCATTTAGTTCGAACTAATATATTTTGATTTCAATTAAATATACAATCATTGATGTGACGAGAAAGTGAATTGCATGTGATTCCATTGTTGAACTTAAAACCCATTGCGTCTAAAGTAAGTCCCTCGAGTCAACACAATCTGACCCGCAAATAGCCCCTGTGAACCCCCCCCCCCCCCCCTCCGGCTACTCTCACTCTCGCTCTCGCGCCCTATTTCTCTCTGACTGCTGGTCATCTCGTGAACAACTTGACAAAGACAAACTCATGAAAAGCAAAAGTCGTGATGAGCTGAAATGGTTAGTATAAGTTTGTTTTAATTTTGTCATTGTAAGGTGAGAGGTGTGCTGGTTATAATCGCGAAATGTTGGAAGATATTTCATCTATGTTTGGTGGAGGTGCCAAGTTTTTTTGGATTTTCTTATAGGCGCTAATACATTTTGTAAATCTGACAATATATTTTACGGAGAACATAATTATATTACTGGATTAATCAACTGGAACATATACGCCAATGTCATTCAGATTGTGTCGATATTGCAAATGTATTTTAGTACAGTATGACGTAGTAAAAAGGCGGAAAATTACAACTCTCGATGAGCCTTCAAACCCTAACATTCATGCATTGGAATAGTGAAACTCATCAAATAAATACTTGCATTCCAACCTGGTACTGAACGGTAGTTTTTTTTTGGATTATGAACCAAATAATTTGAAATTGAAGAGATTTCGTAGATCAAAAAAATCTATCTGGTGAAACGCGGTTAGTTGAATTTGTTATAATTCTGAACATTATTTCAGGAATCGGAAATATATATCTACAGAGTTTTTCTGGAACTCACAATTCAAGCTAGAAATTTAAATCATCACATAATAAAATGCTAACAGAATTTCTACCACGCATTTCAATTTAATTATGAATATAATGAAAATATCCGTAAATAAATAGAATAAGAAAACGATACAATTGAGCATAACCATACTACAGCTCATTTTATTACATCGTATTTGTTCAATTACTGCATGAATAATTGTGAAAATATTTTTCGAAAATTTATCTGTAACAAGATAATATACTCATTATCAAACAGGCACCGTGATATATTTTCGAAATGATTCAATGGTCGCCACCAAAATAATGTTATTCGACAATGAAAAAAGAAAAACTTTCAACAGATGCAACATTGCTCCCGTTTGTGCAACAGTATATTTTATTGTTTATACAAATTATCACAATAATACTACGTGGCCTGTTTTCAATGTTGTCAACTACAAACTGTCTCCATCACTAAACACATAGTGTCGTTGTTCCATGAATTCATGTAATTAGAAATAAGTCTCATAGTATTTGCAATCAGCAGATTGAATGCTAATGCAATACATCAAATATTAAACTTCTCCATAAAAGAGAGGTGAGTGACGCTTATTGTTATGCCAACTTTCAAAGCAATGAATGACGTAATAGGCCCCACGTTTGGCTTGAAATTCTTGAGAGTGTTGAACTATATATATTGTCGAACTCTTCAAGCCAAACAAGTCCCTATTATTTATATATATATACATATCCGTGTTTAATGTCACACATCGGTAATAACAACTATACATTTGTTTTCCCAAGACAATTACTTGTTTTCATGTTTGTGCTCAGTGGTTATGAGACATATTTGTGAAATCATTATTGTTTTACAAAACCAATGAACCGGATCTTAATTTGAATGATTCAGTACAAATCAAACAAAAATCACACGTCTCACAATTATTATACATGTTTCAATTAATATTATAGTTCAATTACGCTATTTACATGTCTACCTATTGATTCCGTTGAACTGAGAAGAATGAGTCAGTCATTTAGCACACTGAATCATCATTCAAGAAACCGGAATCCAGACGTCTTTCGCGGTTTCCCTCAGTCGTTGAAGAGTCCAATAGTAAAAGTCAAAGCCGTTCAATACTGGGAAGTTCCCACTGTCCATGAACACCTATTAAGAGAACCTCACCCCTTTATTCGTCATTCACCGACGCCAATAGATCTTATGAATTAATTATCATTAGAGTGCGTTTTTGAACAAAACTTCATCAGAGGGGACCAGCAAGATGACCCGTCATCCAGGAGACCAGAGTTCAATTCCCGCTAGCTGCGATAGACTATTATGACTGAGTATTGTGGTATCTTCCTTAACCACGACCTTTTCGACGATTGGTCGCTCAACGACCCCGCCAACAGCTAGGTCATACGGGGTTACGAATGATCAGGTGATTAAGAAACTATGAAGTGATGATGAGTGAAAGGACGTTCACGAAAACCCATGACTTATGCGGGACTCGAACCCACGCCCAACGGTGACCGTTTCCTTCTTACTATCCAAAACACCTATAATGAAATAACATTTCGTCCCATATTCCCATCACCTCATTAACATTCGTTACAGTGCGTCGTTAAACCAAATATAAATAAATATATAAACCGCATCAAATTTGAAGTTTTCTGAAGAGATCCAATTCTTGTAAACATCGGTTGTGTTTTCGACATAACGAATGTTTCGCATCGTCTCAAGAACAAATATATCCTAGCTGTTGATGTGTTCACTGAACCACAATTGTACCAATCAATCATCAGGATCATTCGTTTGTAATCGTCCGTTATGGCGTTTAGTTAATGGCACACAATGTATACATCGAAAGCAAATAAATGTAGCCTATATCCATATGCTTTGATTATTGATATCAATAAACTGGAACAAGTATTTCAAGCCGATTAAAACCAGTATAAATAATAGTATGGCAAGTTAATATCGCATTAATACACAGACATTACTATACTTTTTAACAAATCCAAAAAAAACATGCACATATTCTTACCATATCTACATCAGTCCTATCTATACGTCTAATTATTAGTATCCTCCCTCACCCTCTCGAGAAAAGACGCATTGTTAGCTCAAGGGGATATCATATCTTCAACCCACATACAGTCAATACATCAGGGAACCACGTTCCACACTATTGTTGTTTTGCCTGTTTTATTTAGATGCATCTGTTTGCCACAAAAGACAGAATGCGCTCGAAGGGTATTGCCTCTATTAACATTCGTTCGTGCTACTACTGCTACAAGAATAATTGCAAACAAACTAGGATGATGAAGAAGTACATCTCATCTGTAAGGATAACGTCTTGAGGCTGAACAGAAAATAATCTCAGTGGCAAAAAGAATTCGAGATTGGAGCTGATGGTTTGAAAAAAGAGCGTCGTTTAAATAATGGAGAGAAATTTGACCGGTCAGATAAGTTAGTCATTATCAAAAATATATCTGAATAACTATAATAGTGTGAGGGCCCAACGATACTAAATATTGAAACATTAGAATAAAGTGGATGAATCAAAAGAAACAACTAGAGTGTACCATGTTTTTCATTAGAATGAGAATTCTTCGATATTTTCTATTTACAAATCACTAACCGTTCTGTATAAACCTATACGGCTATTCATCCATCTAATAATGAGAAAAACTACCTTCTAACAAATAACTATATTTTTAATCAACTAATGCAGAACCATTGAAGTGTATTGGTATTTAACTGATGAAAGAATAATCAAAATATTGCATCCCGTTTTTTCCCTTTTCCTCTCCTTCCAGTAAAATAATTAAAAACGCTCGTGGCATACAGGAATTCCACAAATTATTATTGTAAAATTTTGAAACTTGACATAGGCCTATTTGATGTTCAAACTAATGGACATGTCATCACATAATTATGATAATTATAACCGTTCTTATGAAATCCGTTTGGTTAATATTACCGTTTTAGTTGTTGAGAAATGGTTAGAAAATTGTATGGAATTTTAAATACATCTATACCAATTGACCGGCAAGATTGGCAAAATTATTTTCACCGTGACATGCCCATTAGTGTGAATATTAACGCTTGCAAGTCTCAGAATTGTACAATTCTTTTTGTTGTAATCCTGCGTACACCAAGTGTTTTCAATTATTCTGTTGGTAAACGGAAAAAACGGTAACATTTTGAAGATTTTTTCCATCAGTTAAATATGAATTCACATCATAGGTTCTGCATTACTTGATGCATAATAAAGTCATTTTTTAGAAGTAATTCGTCTCATTTACAGATGGATGAATAGTGCCTCAAGTGCCCGTGGGAAATGATTTAGCAAAATATCAGTCATATTTTGTTGATAGCATTTCTACGGTACGAAATATCAAAATTCTATTATGGGAGGAACACAGATATTTTCTATACGTTCAAGATTGTGCAAGTATAATTTTCGAAGTTATGAAAAAATATTTCGTAGCTGTATACCTGTGCAGATGCTAAAATCCAAGTTCAATCTAATTATTTCACATCATTTTGAAGGTATTAAAGAGATCTGTGTTTATCCCGGATAAGAATTGTGATTTCTCATACTGTTCAGCCGTTATCGCCAAAATTCTGATATTTCAATCAAACGACTCTCAAGGTTTAATTTAATATAATGCAGAATTAAATTCATAGTTGAAGTATACGCAACATAATACATGCCCTTAATTCCACACCCAACTTGTGTAGAAAAAGATTATTTTTATTCGATTTTCTAAAAATCAATCACAATAAATGAGAGTTATGAATTTGAGAAAATAATATTTTTACAGACTATATGTTGGACGGTTCGGGCAATATTGTTCTACGGCGGTTGTTTTCATGTTGCTTCTAGAAAATCTGACTAAAATGAATATGCGTTTGTTTGCTCAAACAATAAAAACTGAAAATAATTTCTTTAAAACAAATCTCTGGTTCACTGAAATATAGTAACCAACGTCTAAAAAGCAATAGGAAAACCTCGGTATATACATAGGCCTATATTTATCACATTATTTATTGGTATAGAAGGTAAATGTTTTTCTCTATTATTTCAAATACTATTTTGTGAATCGGAGATTCCATTAACTTGAATAATATTAACTGCATATTGGTTTTCGTATGCCTATACGAGTAATTGTGAGTGGTTTAATTACCCAAATAATTGGTAATATAGTTCTGAAAATTATTCGTCTGATCGCAGTCCACAGAGATACTTTTCCATCGACAGATACTTATGAAAATGATTTACTGTCATTCAAGAAACCAAATTCCTTCCTTGCTTAAAGGATATTACAATCCTAGACCTACATTGTAACGAATAATGACTATTTATTCCTCTAATATTAGAGAAAACCAGAAATGAACATCCTGATTTCAGAAATTATATAATCAACTTATTTCTCTTTCAGGACCCGGGCCATTTTCTGAATCGCCACGTAGACACTATACTCGAATCTGTTTATGTTTCTATAGAGAATCGGTAATGCCTACGTCACGATCCATGGTCTATGGAGGACAAAAAAATTCATGATAATTTCTGAAATTGAGGTGATGATTTCTAGTTCTCTCTGAAATTACGTGAATGAATATCAACATAATTCGTTGAAATACATTTTCCAGGATCAACACGAGCGCTCCAACAGATGGATTATTCGAAACTAGGAATTAGTGGATAATAGTTGAGAACTTGAAATATGATGAAAATCAAGCTTTGAACGGAGCTCGAACCCATGCCCGACTTGCCTACATATCCAAAAGCAGTGCCTGATTCGAATGAGTCACGGGAGGCTGCTCCTCTGCCGGAAGCCAAGTTATAAACAAATTTGTTATAAAATATAAATAGGTTAAACTTGAAAGAAATATTCTAATAGTTAATCATGCTCCACATCGATAACTGGTAAAGTTAAATTACTTAATAAATTACTAATTTAATCAAATGTTCATTGAATTAGCTATCTCTGAAATGTAATAGAAACGCGTATTCATTAAATTTGAAATAACTTCCAGAGCCATAATCAGTTATTGAGAATAACATTAAAACTATATAGACACTCGTAAACAATCAACATTTGAAATTAATCAAAACCAACAATAAAATCAACATTTAATCGATCTTTAGTTTATCAAAGTAAAATAGGATCTCCATCGCTCAGTTACGTGCACTCGATCACTTGAAATCAATCACCCGTACCTGAAATAAGCACCTGCAATAATTAGTCTACCTTATAAATAGCTCGAACTAATTCTCTATCACAGGACGGTACTTCTCATCAGCGTATAAGTGAGGTGGATTGTAACTACCAGGGCATCTTCGTTAAGTAGGGAACAATTTTAATTCCAGATTGTTATCAAACGAAATAATAAAAACACTGACAACTTTATCAAAGACTAAATAATTCACATAAATAGCAAGTAAAAGCACAGCAATAGAAATTGAGTCGTAACACGCTATACTGCCATTCGACTACTCATTTTAATGTTGCACTTTTGTGCCAACTTTATTCTCCCAGTTCAAATATTAGCTTAACAAATTAACGTTTCCATAAAACTTAGCTAGATTAAAAGAAATATGCAACTTTTTATTTGTTTATCATTCCAAGTAACGTTTGATATAGGGTATCTACTAAAAAAATTAGCGATTTAGTTTTTTTTTCCATTGATTTCACATGAGTATTGTGAATTAATTGGAAAATTTGGTCAACATTCAAACGTAGAAGAAAATTATAGTTTTTTTTTCGAGCAGTTGATTGTTTCAATTTTCGTTCTCTATATGACACTCCCATTGGAATGGAAATCGTTTTCAAAAACGTATTTACATAATAAAAACTACTGTTATACTTCAACAAACAAATTATAATCAACTTGATGTAAATCATTCATGAATTTATACAGATATTATGCCTATAGGCCTTGAGTGAATCTGACTACGACTCAAAACGATGTTGAAAAAGTTCAAATCCATGCATTATAAGATATATCGTACATAACAAGCTATGTAAATAAGTAAAATAAGGTCTAAGTAGACACGCAACTAATGTTGTCAGCCCTTAGGGATAAACACGGAATATATAGGATAAGACTATATCGCCATGTTATATCTTTAGTAGTAACATTCTAGGATTACGAAACAAACTCGAGAAGCCCTAACTGTATATTCGGAGTTTCCTGTACTACACAATATAGCACATCATATATTTTGTAAAACATGCTAATTATATATGTATATTATATATATATATATATATATATATATATATATATATATATATATATATATATATATATATATATATATATATATATATATATATATATATATATATATATATATATATATATATATATATATATTTATTTATATTATGTACGTTTTTAACGATATTTGAGGGTATTTAACTTGAGGAAAAATGTACAAAAAAAATTGGTTTAGAATAATTGACTCAGAGAATCTGATTGAATGGAATGAAGTATAACATTATGGGCAATACTACCTACAATTAAAACGCTTATATTATGTGGTGTTGAATAGAAAAATTATTTCAATAAAATTCACTCGAATAGATTGATATAAAATTGATAGTATGGAAGCGCCATTATTCGTCAACTATAAGCCTACATTATTTCCACAATGTCTGAGTAGTTGGGAGGGGGGTAATTATTTACCAGCGTATAAGCAATCGCAATATAATCGCAATTTTCATGGGCCCCTGTTCTTATTTTCAAACAAAAATTCTTGGTTCTACTTGAATGGTGAAACGGTGTCATTATTATTCCACATCGAGTATTGAATAAACCTGATTTTCACAGACTTAACAAATACTGTGTTCACAATTTCGGAATATTCGACAAAAACCTGGCACTTCCACGATAGAATAACGTCCTGCGACGTATGGATACGTATTTTCTGAGGACAAAAATCTTCGAATGTTTTTTGTGACCCTGATACTTCCATCATTCAGTAATATAACTGGTGAAAGAAGACGTTATGGATACAGAAAGTTATATACAGCAAGCAATAGGCCAAGTTGGATAAGAAATGCATTTTGGCTCAGTACAAAGTAATTTGAAGTTAAATGTTTGATATGTGCTCGATACATATTGTGGGTGACTATTATTATGTGCAAGCTAAGATTTTGGAGTTTGATTGTGGGCATCTGGGAATTTGAATCATTCAATTAAACACTGAAGGGTATGCCTCAGTTCCTTTCAAGTTATCTTGAATTTGCCCACGATACCTTTTCTCTTCCTTCATCAAGAAAGTATTCACTGAAACATCACTTTCTCACATTACTCTGTAACAATCCAGATGAAAGAAAGAATCCGAGAAAGTTCTCTCTCTCTCTCTCTCTCTCTCTCTCTCTCTCCTTCTCTCTGTATATATATATATATATATATATATATATATATATATATATATATATATATATATGGACCTCTCTCCCACATCTAACGACATAACACCCGAACCGTTCAGATAAAATAACAGTAACAAATTCGTTAATAATGGGAAGTCCAGTCACGTCTGCTAGGCTTCTCAAAGGCTTTTTAACTTTCTACATGTCGGAAGTATTTGCGAGAAAATGTCATAATACTAGCCTACTATCATAGTCTCCACCACCTTCACAGAGTAGCTCTCCTAATCTACAAACTCGTTCAGCACTATCAAAAATAATGAGAAACTCGACTCACGACAAGTTTGATATTTTTATACTCCCTTGCGTCCAGTTCGCTAGTATAGAAGGTATCTAGTGAGGGTGTGGGAAGGTATTTGAGAGAGGGGTGGGAAATGGGGTGGGGAGAGAACCGCGAGGATGGGGACGCCGTTGCCTTGTTTGTTTTCCGAGGCGCGGGAAGTAATTAGCTACACATCAACTGACATAATAAATTAGCCGGTTGCTATAGAAACTACCCCCAAGAGTTGAATAGAAAAAGAAAGGTTTTTTGGCAACACGAATCTGTTAGACAAAGATCCCCAATATACGAGACATTAAAGATAAAAAAGTCAAAAAAATGTACAATATTCTTCCTTGTTAAATATTCGGATTTTCACGTTTAAATCGTGTGCTTATGACCGTGCACGATTGTGGGTAGAAAAACAGTATCTTGGCCCAGTCGTTATCACGGTTGAGTTTTGTACATTTATTAAAAATAATTCCCAGTTGTTTTTTTCGTTTGTTATTGTTGTTGTTTTGTGGGTTGTTAGTCTGGCGCTATCTGCAATGAAAGAGCAAATGGTTGGCAATTTGGATGTTTTGTGCTCCGACTTCTTGTTTGTTTGGCCTCAGCAAGGGGGGGGGGGGGTGAGGAGGGAGAACGGAGTGTGGGGTAAGGGGTACGGAAATTACCACTTGCAAAACGCTAAATTTTATGCCCTTTCCTAAACAGTGATGCCAACAGAGGATTCGAGCATATTATAGTTGTGCAAGAGCAAAAAAGAAACCCCGGCGGAAATGTAGAAACGTAAATCAGTGCACTGTTCTGAAAATTGTGGGTGGGAAAGACGCGAATACTGAGCGATGAATAGCTAAAGAAATCAGGGCTTTCGGTTAGAAAATAAAGGGGTTATATGTTGCCGGACAAATACAAACAAACATTCAGCAATTTAAAACACCCATTCAGAAATCTTACAATTTTTTAAAACCAAAAAGTTCATGATTTATCTTGACATATTTTAACTATAGATAAAGTGAGATACCGCTACGCTTAAACACCATATAGAAAGCGAAATGCATGTACGTAATACGTAGGGCCTATCTATAATGCATTATTATAAATACAATTATCAAAAGCAAAGGCTATCCCCAAGTGAAAATTTCTATGTCGTTATTGAAAAAACGTAAGCGTGACATAAGCGTATATTGTTCTCCATCATGGACGTTACAGAAATGTCAGTATATGTATATATCTACTGAATATATCCAAGAGATATATTCTCTTGCGTATCAGGTATTACCGGTAGGTCGTGGCCCAATATGAAGGAGGAACCCCCGTATTCACTTCATCAACTGAGGAACACCACCAAACTATCGTCGTCACAGTTGACCGCGGTGGGAATCAAACACCGTAGTGTTAGCGACTGATCCACACGCTTCAGTCCACTAACAATGCAATAGGAATCCGAAGCATCTACCAAGTGATTTATAATTTCTTCCATCACATCGAACATACTGTTGTATTTGAGTAGTTTGGGAACGAATTGCGTGATAAAACCTAAACACACACATACGTACAACTGAAGAACAGAACAGACTATATTGCCGGCTGGTGTACAATTCGTCTCGCTTTAGCTGATGATTGGTGAGGCAAATCACGTGCTACTTGTATTGCCAGATATCATGAGACGTGCGAAACTCTGGCCCCGAGTTCACAACTCAAAACTCACTCTGTCGGAGCGTACAGAGGAAGGCGATAAGTGCATGATGTGAGAAAGACTAATGCGGCGTTGTTTCGCTGATAGTCGTGAGATAGGTGTCTTATAATCAAGAATAATGGTGAGTATAGGACTACTGGAATGGATTATTCTTCCCTAAACGTCTTGACATGTAGTGGATATTCTTATGATATTCTACGTTCGTTATTTTATTTGTATTGGGTTTAACGACGCGCTGTTATGATGACTCGGATCTATTTGCGTCGCTGAATGATGAATGATAAGGTGGTAAGATGACATGATAGTTGTCTGTTCTGGATTTTGTGTCGGGGGGAAATGAGCGGTTATAGCCTGTTCTTAATGGAATCACACACATATATATTAAATTTAACCCTAGAGGAAAACCACGAAAAATCTCTGTCAGGATGGTCGACCATGGCGATAATCGATACCCGGCCCAAGATTCAGTTCGCTAGTGACCACTCTACCCATCTTATTCCTACGATTGTTGTCTCTGAATAAATATGAACTTATTTCAATTAATAATTGGAAAATTGAAAAATTATGATGATCGTTCAATTTGTCAATATGCTCAATTTATTATTCGATCCGAAAATAAACCACTGAAAGTGTATTTTGATTTTTAATTATACTTGAAATATTGCATGAGAGTGCAGGAAAATATCAATATTCTAATTTCTAGAAGTTGAATATATTCCGAGTAACGTATCTGGCACCTCCACCAAAATAAAATATGTGTTGAATTTCGTAGTATAGTTTTCAGGTTGGTGTTGGTACTAGCAATTAAGTTATTTTATTTTTAGTTAGACATCCTATCGATGAAGCAATATTATTGGAATGATGCCAAGGCAAAGAGGAAAAATATATTTGTATAGATAAATAAACAATCAAAGAGAAATGTGAAATAACTTGCTATGTTTCATTTACAAAAGGTCAGACAAACAAAGAATCGAATAAAACAGATAAATAAATATATCGTACACCACGGTACGAACAATATTGTTTCCTTTGTTTTCGAAATAACAAACGCTATTGAAAGAGTCATTGTCTAGGGCATCTGTCAAGAACAACACCCCAAAGTTGTAAAGAGTGACAATCAAATCAAATAATATCATATTCAAATTGAGTAAAGAATGAAATATCATATATAAGATCGGAATTCAACAAAGTAAAAAGTATGAGTTATACCTGAATTGTTCATTGTATAGGCATACACCCACGTGAGGTACGAAAGAAAAATATTTCATTCAATTTCATGAAAGTGATTAAACAGATTGAATTTATTTTAATTCCTGTTGTACTACAAAACTCGGCCATCATGAATACAAATATAATATGAGTAGATCAATAGGCCTATATTTGTCCATGTTGAATTTGTTCTTCTTTTCCAAGGAACAGATCTTTTCAAAAGATCTTCCTAATAGAAATCAGTTTCAAGTTGGTCAGATTACTCATTCGGGCTAAAAATATCTCATGCTTAGGAGAAATACGAATTGCAAAACAAAGCTAGTATAGTCGCTTATCGTACACATGCATTCTCATATAATCAGCAATTGTGACCAAAAAATCTATATACAACAAAATATTCAATACATATTTATGTATATCATGTAGTCTCCTCTCAGAAACGTGGTTGAGTACGTTCTGAACAGTCGAAATCAACGTCATCAACCAAACTATTGAAATCCAGGAAATCCGATGTTATTTGCTCTGTACTCACACTTGCTCGCCCGTGGCCCACCGCCCCAGAGCCGCGAAGTGAAGACTGGAAGTTTGAAGCGTGATTGATAAAATGGGCTTTTGTCCAAGAGCTGCCTTCGAATGGACTATCTCCAAGATGACCCTGAAAACGAGAACGAAAGAAGAACATTAGTTTTATGCGTAACGAATACTTTCAGAATGAGAATTTGATATTAATTAATTCAATTCACAGAGGATGTAACAAGCTATATATATATATATATATATATATATATATATATATACGTGAACATCATTAGGGCGTTTAGTAACTATATAGAGATATCTGTCGCTAATTGAAACCATTTTACGGTGAGTACATTAATTATTAGCATTAATTACTTGGACAATCAAGTGTAAATGCTCCTTCAGATTTATATAGAAAAAGGTCCAAGAGAATTATGTCCGTTTTATTTCCGGTTGTCCAGTAACAAACTCATCCCTAACATTGTGCTAGATAGGAGAGAAAAAGGGGAAGAAGATGAGTTTTTAGCTTTTATTATCTAAATTAATGAGGTAATACACCTCTTTTTTCTCTCCACCTCGAACCTCCTGCCCCATCAGAAGAATAAAATCGGGTGAACGAAGAGGGAGAGGAAATGTAACAGGAGTCGGTCGACGCCGCCGCCGCCACAAGATTAGACGCATTACTATTAAGTAAAAGTGGGGTTAGGAGAGCGGGTGGTGGAAGGTAGGAGGATTGTGGAGGAGGGAGGGAATGTTGAGGCTGCGATTTCTCATTCTTGAAATAAATCTATGGTTTTCCCGGTTTGTAGAAATTGATTTAAAAACGAGGAAAATGTAAGGCTTGAAGACAGAAAAAGGTTCAGAGTGGGTGACGGGAAAAAGGGAGAGGGGAGGGTTGGACAGAAAGACAAAGAGTATCTCATTACAAAGTAGAGATTTATAAGTGGATGTGATTGCACATCTGACTACAGACGAGAGAAAGAGAGGGAGAGGGAGAGAGGGAGAGGGAGAGAGGGAGAGAGAGAGAGTGAGAGAGCGTAAGGGATTGCAATGGACTGGCTACCATTTACACGTCTAGTTACCGCACCATCCACACCAGTTCACCACCAGGAATTCATTAAGGCTCCATGTCCAAAAAAGTTACTTCCGATTTCAAACGAAATTATTGCACAGAGAAAAAGTTTGATAAACTAATGTGTAATTCCTAATTTGAATTGGAAGCGTTCCTCGTATATTTTTCTATCGGCGAGATTTAAGTTTGGGTATAAACTCTAATTCTTCTGCACAAATTATATATTGAGAGGGAGGTACACATGATATTATTTGAAATTTCTCATTGATTAAACTCGACATGCTAGGTAGTGAGCATAGCTCCCAAATGAATGTATCTTCTATTTGGTAGTACAAGATGACTTGGGGTCTATACGAATTATTGCAATATGATATTAAAACTCGATCCTCATACAGGATACGGAAGCTATTTAAAAAAATGGAATATATTTTACGTGAACTACAGCAATGTTTAATATATATTTGGATATTGTTTTCGAACACTTTGAAGAACAATATCAATGCACAACATTTCCTGAAAAGTCAACTATAAGTACATGATTGCGGTCACATGCATAAAGTGGTCGATCAAGCTACATTGAAATGCATCCTGAAGAGAATATACTAACATTAAACAAACTTGAACTAGCCAACAATGGGCATACACAATCTACGCATAGACTACGATAAATTCGGACTCTAAATAAGCCTAGATTTGAAATAAATCAAAATTTCAATTTTGGATTAAACCACTTTTATCTGACCGCAACCTTACAATTTGCATATCAATTCTTTGATGACGCCGAATTCGAACCTGCCAGCACATTTATATATATTATTGAAACAGCCCCTAGCTATTTATTCAATACCAGACAACAGCACTAAGATAATGTATTATTATCAAACACCCCCAACAATCTTCACCCCTTTTCCTCCCTCTCTCGCCCGACCCTATGGACTATATACATAGACCCATACGCCACACAATCACAAATTAAATAATCAATTTTGTTTTCCAACTACTGTTAAGTCAGTTGTTATATAGTTTTCTAAAGCGAAATTGTTTCATTTGTTCTCAATTCTATTTTCTACGTTAAGTTTTCTGTTGAGTTTCTTGATTGTCCCATCGCGTGCCATGCCATTTTCTGTAACGCCCTCAAGTCTATCCATACCATGGTGTGCCCTCGTGTTTAATAGTCGCCTAATATCTAGATTCAAATTCCGGTTAGTCATATACTACTAGTATATATTGCTATCCGATATCTTGCCATAGTAGAGGTAGTATAGTTCAGTTATATACGAAGGAGGACCAATTGCATACTTCAACAATGATAGTCAAAAGACAACGCCTTACCAATTACTCAAATAGCTACTGCCGTCTAATTTAGAAGCGAAAAAAGTATCTAGTGGGTGGACGACTTGATAAGGGTCGAAAGACATTGCTTATTACGGTTCCAGATTTATATTGATAGCTGATTGAAATGAGTTTATCAACCGTAAAAATGTAGAAGTAGAAATCATAGATTGGTACAGCCGTGAGCTATAGCACGCGTGTTATACCATTCACTATAAATAGATTGGATTAGTGTATTAATCATAAATTACTGAACGATTGGTTTTCACTACACACTGAGACGGGTGGTCTAGTGGCTGGCACATTGAACCGTCACTCAGAAGACAGGGGTTCGACTACCTTCATGATCGACCATACTGACAGAGGGTTTTCGTGGTTTCGCTCTGTCGTTTATAGGCTGGGAATGGTTCTTTGACAACAGGGCTCGATCGACTATTTACCACTATCCAAAAACACCCGATAAAATAAGGTATTTTCTCATCATCCATCTTTTCACTCAACATTTACCGACGCTAAAAGATCTCAGTCACATAAACATAAATGAATACAAAAATATATAGACACATTACTCAGGATCGATGTAGAGGGGTCATTGATTTGCGCGCACATTTCAATAATATGGATAATGTCTCCATAACAAAAAACAACCTTCAGAAAACAGAAGTTTGAGCTGCTAACTTGGTTGACTTTATGAGGTGCGTTATAACTGGAGATGATATTATGATTACTCATTACAATGGTGTCAACAAGCCATTGTCTCAATTCATTCGCGATTTAATAACGATAATAATGATAAAATAACAATATCGTACATTAAACCAAAATATCAAAACAAACCTATAACAATTTCTAATTGTTACCGAGGACCGGTGAAGGACGTAGTACACAATGATTATTCACATTTGGGATTTCAACCGTCTGAAACAGCAGTCTACTTGCAAGTGTTAAATATTAATTATTATGAATTGCACGCATTATGAGTAATTGCAATGTACAGCAACATTGATACAGGTAGATCAATCGCTAGTGTATTGATCCGTCATTTAAGAGATCGGGGTTTGAATCCCCATGGTCGCTGATGATTGAGATTTGTCCTGGTGTTCTCAGTCGGTAAAGTGAATACTGGAATGGCTTTCTTCCAAACATTTTAAAGCAACCATTCATTTTCACGTACCCACTGTCTCATTCATCATTCACCGATGCCAGTGGACCTATAGTGGTCTTTCATTACCGTGCGTCGTTGAAACCAATATGAAATAATAAACTAGGCAAACGCAAAAATTACGTTGTAAGATGAGCGAGATGTCTATGAAGTAAAACCTAAAACTGTACACACCTTGATCATATAAAATACACTTCATTCGATACCAACAAATCTAGAGAGCCGTGAATCTGTCACTGCAACATTTTTCTGCAATTATTTCTATCTATTCGTTGAATAAGGAACATGTATCACATAATTTTCTTCGGAACGGCTAGTCCGAATTGCATACAAATTTGTAATTATGTTTATCACTTCCGTTCTTACATTTTGGGACAATTTAAATTATATTGGTGAGATTTTATTTCTCAATTTTTTCCGCTCAGCCTAATCTTATGAGGTTTTAAGAAACTTTGAGATAATGTTTCACAAAAACGGTTCAACCGATTTGACCCAAAAACTATACAGTTCTGAGTTGAATAAGTTTGCGCAGACAGAAAAAGTTCCATGCCGATCGGTAAAACCCTGCCGACAAACAAAAAAAAACACACAGACAAAGCTCCGTAAGAGTTGGATGGAAATCTTCGCTAACACTCATCTAACTGAAAGCCAACATGCTGTATATGCCATTGTATATTTATTTCATACAACAAATCCACAATAATCCTCATCAGAGATAATCAGAGATTACTTATTATACACGAAATCAGGTAATTTCTTTCAATATCTATACTGACTACTGAGCACAAAATGGAATTATGAATGTCTGAAAAAAGTGCTAGAATTTCATTAACGATCATTACTTTTTATACGGTCAAAATGAACTTTTGACTAAGACATAAGTTATTACGTGGCTTGACATTTTGTGGCGTGGAGTAGCAAACTGACCTTTACTCCGTCGGACTTTAGGCTTTATAACAACATATTATACACTGTACGTGATATTCGGACAATATAAAGAACTGCAGTTGGCCGATATAGGCTACTCATAATTCACGTTGATATATATATATATATATATAGGCCTAAATATGTATATATATATATATATATATATAGGCCTAAATATATATATATATATATATATATATATATATATATATATATATATATATATATATATATATATATATATATATATATATATATATATTTGTGTGTGTGTGTGACACATTAGAAGCATATAATTATATACATACTGGGATAGGGTAATACGTTATAATCATACACGTGCTCTAATAATTAACCGGCTATACACTACAATGTAATCCAAGTACATTATTTCTCACCTTATTCAGTGTGGTAAGTCTAGTGCGTTGTTGTTTGCAAGAGAACAAGTCTGGTCAACTGACATAGGTTGTACTACACTGTTTAGTCTATGATTACTCTCTTAAGTTAGAAAAGGATCATTTCCAATTCATTATAGCGGAAGTGTTCGATGTATATATACAAGTTGGTTTTCTGTATTTTTACCAAATAGGCTATAAAAATCGTGATAATTTCAATATTTGTTCAAGATGATATTGTAGTCGACAAAGCTCAGTCTAATAATATTCACACAAATTGATCAATTGACTTTGTCTTCAATTTTTTTAAATTTTATGAACAATTTTCAGGTCGCCCTCGTTCGCTCAGTCAACTAATGCACAGCTTTGGGTAGGTGAGAACCTTGAGTAAAACACAGTCTAACTGTTCAAGTGCAACTTTATAACGTTTCGTTCATTCTCAATTAGAAAACACCATTTTCAAGTCGCTATACTTATCTTATATCAACTCACATAACATATAGTTTTACAGGCACGAAAACATATTGTGTACATGATTACCATTGCAGTTTGCAGTATGCACACAATTCATTAGAATCAGTATTTAACATTTACTTGAACCAATCGTCAAACATGTATGCAATTGATTGATATGTATCATACAGATACTCAAGTCTCAAATGTATGGTGTGTAATAATAATAATGGCTCAATAATTGAACACAAACAATAGGAGATATACGAAGTATTTTTTTTATAGGCCTATATATAATATTAATTTTGCTTCAAATTCTCGCGGTAACAAGGAGATAATTGACTGAAAAACACGATATAAAACTGAGTGGATCTAAAATAATACAAAATATATATTGATTATATTGTTATAAATAATTCAGAGTAAGTCCAGCAGAAGATGTGTTGCCCAGTAGTACAAGTACACGAACGGAACTTCATGCACTTGACCTAGCTGGAGATTTGAAATGCGTAGAATAAGCCAATATTCGCGTATCGTATTTAAAATCTTGCTCATCAAATTTTGGTTCACTACATTTACTTCCTACAAGTTCCCATAGAATCGACAGAACGAATTAAATGTACCTGATGTGGAATGGTGTAGATGTCAGAGTCTGCACTAGTTTCCATGTTCCATCCACCAGCACCGTACTACAATTGCTTGATGACTGTCGTATGTTTTTACTCTCTTGAAAAAAAGAAACCAACGTGTACGCTTATGAGATCATCTCATTCTCATTTCCTATGCATCATTGTTGTGAATGCAACTCTCATAACTTATAAGTCAGCAGTAATCATTATGTTTATGATATGCATAATATGTGTTGCTTATGCACGAGTCGAATGAGCGGATCGAACAAAGACTTTGTTTAAAATTTGATTTCAATTGTATTAGTTGATCGAGTTTTAACCTATCAAAAAACATGTGTGTTGCGAAAACAACAGTTCTCGTAGATTGTATTGATGATATACGGGAATATTTATACTACTTGAAAAAATGTGACTATTTTCTTTCAATTTTCTTATAATTTCGAAAAATGTGGCTCCTCTAATTTTGACAGATATTAGTGATGAATATTGATTTTTAACGATCCTGCCAACAGCTAGGTTTTTTGAAGGTGCGAATTAGCGAATGATAGAGGAATATTATTCACAACAAAAACATGTCCTACATGTATAGTAGGCCAACTCGATTTGAAACACACTATTTGAATTCCTTTTCCAAAGCAACGGCTCGAGTGATTGAGCCACCGGGTGACTAAAACATGATCTGGTGTTGCGATTCATCCTCTTCATGTAACAAGCAAAACTAAATTCTGATAAACTTAAATTGCGACATTCTTATCACTTCCTCATTGAATAAAGTGAGTGGGGTGACTCCTGATCTTGTCGAATTCGCGTCTCTACTTTTGCACATTCACACCCCACTGAACTGCCTCACACAGGGCTTCACGCAGTGCATCGTTTTCTAAATAGACAAATGGCAGCACTGCAATAAATAAATGGACATCAGGCCTATTTACACCCATTTTTGTTTGCGAAAAAAAAATCAGGCCAAATGTACATAATGAACTAAATTATATATGGATGAATCAAAAACTGAATCACAAATCATTTATTGGACCAGAAGTCAATACAAATAATGAAGTAGGTCATAAGTATTGATAATGTTTCGATCGGAAATATTTTCATCATTTTTAATTGAATTAATTAAATCGTTAGGCCGCAAAAACTGTCCGTGAGTGCGTATAAGTTCTGTATACTGTTTAATTGAGCAGATATTTTGTAATGTTTCTATGATAGTATATACCGCACTACCTCTGTCTCACACGTGTGTACTGTTTACATCTAGATCGGGTTGTGTATGAGAGTCGAGTTAAATATAGAGAGGATAAGCTACTGCACCTGCCTTATACGCTCTCCTCGCATGGAAAATGCTAACAAGAACAAATGAGATTTTAATAGAAAAATGCAATAATTCAAATTTGTAAGGGACGTGCAACATAAGCATATAACAGATGTTGTAATAATTAATTGTTCATGACTGGATTAATATTACGTGATTTGGGTAGAGCGCGGAAAAAAATTGATAGTTCAATATCTGAAAGGTGGACGACATCGGATAAATGAACACGCAGCAAACGCCACAAGACGTTTAGGGAATGATGTCAATCAGAGTAAGGAGCAAAATACTCGTAACTGGCGCTATGTGAAGTGAGAGTTATTACGAACAACAAAAATCAAGAAATGCATTTTATATTACAACTAGTTACCATATTCGCCTAGATCAATCATGCTTATGAGGGTTTACAATCAATATCAAAGTTAAAATACAATTATCAAGCTTATATGTCTTACATTGACTATTTCATTTTCACTCCATCGAAAATCATTTCTTATAATTCTAGTCACATTCATAGATGGTTGGTCGTCGTAACAAGTTAGTTCCTCTGTGTTTGTTGGGTTTGCAAGATACCAAGATGGATAGGGGAAGGAGGGAGGTGTGAATTGGACAAAGCGTAGAATAAAAAATCATGCATGAGGAAAATAAGGTGAATCCACGGAACGAAAGATGTCCAGTCCAGAATGTCAAATCAGAAACTTTGCCTGACCAAATAAGAAGAGGATAGATTTGGTTGATGAACTCATTCATCCGTAGCGACAACTCGTGATATTGACGGCCATTTTGTTTACGACGCTATTCACATATATTTGTGCCATTCTTTATTTACCGTGACCCCTCCGTTTTTATATTCCTCAATTGACTTGTCTCATTGCCAAATCGAAACCCTCTCCTGTAGCAGTTGTTTACAGGAACAATCAATCCTTGAATAAAATATGGCAGTCACAAGGGTTGTTTGATATTCCGTGTTCGGGCCTCACGTATATCAGGAGTATGATACGTGGCCATAACAAACGAAGGGTCGAAGACGGAACTTATTTATCTCGTTCCTAAGTAAACCTCAGTAATAATATACGTCTGGTAACACTATTGATAATACCATTACAATACTACGAGGTATGTCATTGAGGCACATCAGGTATTACGCATATTATTACCAATGTTTAAAACGCCAATGTTTATTGGTTATCATTAGAGTTAGTCGTTAAACCTAATATAGATCCTCAAAGTTCAGAAGATTAATATTTTTCCTCCACAGTATTCATTATTAATGGAAAAAATATTGAGTATAAATAGTTTGGTCATCGCATATTGGTAAGCTTATAAAAATATGCTGTGGGACGTGTATTAAAATCTAAGATAGACTCCAGTTTACGAGTTTAGTATGTGTTAGGCTTCTATACTTCCTTTCCAAATGTATCAACATCTGCATACAACTTTTAATGTCTGCCAATAGTTATTTCAATACAAAGTTGTCACCTAGTTAATATTGCAACAAATGCAAGGCATGACGTTTAGCACGTATATGAGAGCCAGCCAGCCAGCCTCATAATCTGATATGGAGCCACTCTTACCACACTACTGAAAACGTGAAACACGTCACTTGTTTAGTCGTTGGCAGCAATGAGTCGAAACGAGAAACAGTCTAAATGTGTACTTTGTTTGTAAGTTATCTTCCCAGCTGGATCCGTAGTCATCATTTCATATTTCTTGTATAATTTGGTAATGGAACGAGCGAAAACGTTGATTTATATAAGTGAATGTGTTTAGTACAGGCAGTTGTACGCCTCACTTATACATACATAAACTTTCGGATCTTGTGCGATAGAAATTCGAACGCAGCACAAGACACAATTTGTAAAATGTAGTTCAAGTGTAGAGACGACATTACATAGTTGGCCCAATGGTTTAATAACTCGACGCACCTGTCAAGTGGTCCATGGTGTTTCTGTAGGTGGCTGTGTAGAAGCCAATCAGTCTGTCAATCTTTCGTCTACATTTATAACGCAGGCAGATAACATTTAGATACAAATCACACGATATATAGACTCGAGCATGATATGAAATGAATATGGTATACGTATGGGTTTGAAATGTACTATTCCTACGTAGAAGAATTAGCAATTTAGCCAGCTGTTTACATTGTAGGCCTAGCGTGGCATATAATTGAACTTATTTTACTTGGGCCTGGTAATACTGATGTCAGTTAGCCTCATTTTGAGAATTAGTGAAGCCAAATAGCATCGAAATGGTGACGACCAGTTTCAACTCCCAGTGAGAGAACTCCTGTTTTAGGAGGAACTGTTTTAGTAACTGAGAGCTGAAACCAGTTATCACCATGGTTGTAAACACTATTTGGTTTCACTAACTCTCAGAATAAGGCTAACTGGATTTGGTAATACCGAGCCGTAGTTCAATACGGAGTAGTTAGGCATACGCCTAATATAAATGATGTCCAAGTGCCTTTCATTCAGGTTCAGTCAAATATGAATGGGAAATATAAACTGTGCCACTCCTCATATTCCAGAAATGTTATAATTCATTAATGATTGGTTCTCTGTTGGTTGTAAGCCCGCCGTGGAATATCATAATGCTATACGTGCACGAAATGGGAAGCATTTTTAATGTGCAGATGAACTAAATAATTGATTATCTTTGGGCGTATTCACCTAATTCTATTGATTCCGTACTAACAAGAAAACAAGAAATATATCTTACAATCATTGCGTTATAGCCTTTCAACGATTACAAGGAAAAAATAAATTATTGAAACTGAACAGCATTATCGAAAAGTTAGTTTGAGAAGTGAGGGTTATGAAAGTGAAATGGAATAACATAAAAACACACAATTATTACGATATCTTACGATTTATTAAAATCTCTATACGCCTATCCAAAACGGAAGAAGAAATTTCACGATTTTACGAATTTTATCCATTCCGATTGTCGTTCAACCTATACTAGCCAATTCAGTCAACGAAGCACACTCATATATAATAATAGGCAATTAGTATTACTATTTGTCCCCACCCATTTACATTTGAGTCTCCTAAAACAATGTAGAACAGTGTTCTACTAATTGAAACTTATCTATGGCACTACCGTTGTACGCAACACATGCAACACTGATGATGATAGCGTCAATACATTCCAGTGTTACCTTAATCCGCTAGATTGTCTGTATCTCTCCCAAGTCTGTAACAATCTGTGCATGCCTGTATGTATGTGGTGAGACTGCTGGCAAAAGGTGATTAGCACATATACCACCCCGATTAGGCTTTCTGTAGTACAACTCTAATTACTCTTTTACCACCCCCCCCCCCTCCCCCTCCCCCTCCCTTTTCTCTCCACCACCCAATGCTTAATTAAGCAGATCTCATCAAGGCAACAGGCAGACAAGCAGGCAGACCAACCGCAACCATAATCTTAATTCACCATTGAATCGGATCATGTACCAACTTTTGTTCCATGCACTTCAATGGAAGTACCCATCTATAGCGTACATAGTATAGTTTCAGTTTGTGAAAATACAAAACGCGTCACATTTTGAACAGATGTTGGGATATTATTAGGAAAATGTACTCTTCCCTTCCCTTAAACGATATGACATTTGTTAATATTCGACAATAAAATATCAAACATTCTTGTTGAATAATTCAAGTGTCTATAATGAAAAGATTAGAGAAATATACTTCGGCTATTTAATATTGATTAGAAGTGAAAATAGAAATCTACAATAATGTCGAATGTATTCAATACTATTCAACAGATGTTTACAATAAAATGAAGAAAAATCTATAGATGGTTGCCATTATCAATTTTCCAAAAATGTGTATAAATATTATAAGTTTGTTGTTTCAGCAAAATATACATGTTGAGTTCTGAGTACTAGCAGTCTCGTATTGTTTTTTCTTTCGAATTGTCAATAAAATGGTTTTAAAAATCATACACAATTCCAACTCGGCATTCATTGTACGAATGTTTGATTATCCTACACTTTGTTACATACTGCGTATACATGCTTGGGCCTATTTCAATAAATGTTTTAAAATGGGAAAATAATTAATATCGGCCTATATCTTGTTGAATTTTCCTTTAGAATTAAAATTAAATTGGCGTATAAACGGATATTCCTGTTAATATGAATTATTTGACTGTACGCAATTTGCTGCGCGTTTGTTAATTTAAACAAAGAGAGGTTTGATGAATGTTGGTATAAGTTTTATTAATTATAAAAGTAATTAAATGTTATGTAAACACTAATATCACATTCTTTTTTAACGAGATAATTTAAGAAAACCGTTCAGGAAACAAGTATAATAGTTGAGTTCTGTAAACTTATGGTAGCAAACAATTCATTTCGCCATGTTTAACTTGTGAGGATTTTACAATATAATTTTCATGAAACATGAAAACATTTTTTTATGCAACGTAAACACATTTGTTAGGTACGGTTATTTTCATGATCACTGAACGTTATACTGTTTATTATTTTACAATTTATGAACGGAAAACTGTGCGTGTGATCAATCAGAGATAGCTGTCAAATTCAGAGCAAACAATGAACAAATTGATTCGTATTTCGCATATAATAATAGATTAACAAGCTGACCCGAGCAAAATTGCTGAACAGTCTCTGTGTAAAGGCCTATACAATGTACAGATCCATGGTAAGTAGGTCTGTGTTTTCAAGTGTGGATGTTCTTTGTTATTAACATCACCTATTTACGACGACATATTGAATGTATGTTCTATTTGTGATTATTGTCTGAATCTACCTTAATATGTATCGATGAACTCAACAGTAAAGACACAGAGCTATTGCCTCGAAATGAGCAAAGGAGCGCCGTTTCAGCCTTCCAATAAACTCGGCACACATTCTCACAGCCTCCCTTTGTGAGATGTCATCTTGGGATTATACCCCAAGTTGTTCACGAGCCAAACAGCCCCGGAGGCATTACAATGGCAAGCCAAGCTATCACTTCGCGCCCCATTGTCCACCACCCTGTGGTCATCAAGAAACAAATCCGACTACCACCCCCATCCCCCCCCCCACCCCCCGAGCTACGACACAACCACACATTAATGTGTGTTTTTTGTGCTGTGGTGGCAAGAATTATATGAGCGTGTGTGTCACACAAAGTAGCCGATGACCAAGAAAAGTATCCTTCATCATACAATCAAAGAGTATTACTGGCAAGCAGTAAAAAGGCAACTGGTTGAAATGACATTCATACGTATTTGAGGGTTTCATTGTTTTTGTGTCGTTTGGGAGGTTTCTTGCATAAATAGGCTAAACGGGACGGGATGTTGACAGTTACGCTGCATGTGTTGCTCGATGCGTCCGAGATTTACGAAAACCGGAAGTTGGTTAACATGAGTTACTAATTGTTTATTTGGCAGTTTTCTTAAAACAAAGAACTGTCTCGAATATTTAGCGTTGAATATAAACTGGTTGCAATACGAAATCTATAATTTCGGAAGAAAAAAATTATCTTATTATAAAAAAAAAATAACACTGTATTATAATTGCGAGAGTTCAAATTTGCTCATGAAGTTTATCCGTTAGAAAAGGGCGAATGACATTTTTCCCTAACGGTATGAATACTTTTAACAATTAAAACTTGGAAAACTATGGCATCTTGAAGTAAATTGAACCGTATATCTATCACATAAGATCCAGAACAGATTTTCCCCCGCTTCGCTGCCTTCCAGTAGGATGAGACATTCTTATTATAAAAAACCCCAAGACTGATGGCGAGAGAGCACGCAGAAAACTTTCACACAAATCCCAAAAATTTGAAAGGGTAAAAAGAAATGAGTGGTTTCAAAAACTTTTCCAAGACATTTCTTAACATAGCAGCAGTAAATCCTGACCGTATTTACTGTCCCTGTTCCCGTAGCTAAAACTATCCAACCCTGAAATCGCATCTAAAGCCCTTAAAAACGCCCCCCTCGCCCTCCCACCTCTTTATCCTAACCACCATCATCCTATGTCACGCTCAGAATATGGTAATCCAATTATAGATGAAGAAAAAGAAGAAGAATTAAAAATGTGACAGTAATGACCTAACCGTATCATGGGTTTGCGTTTGATGTACCACTGCCTCAATGATGTGTGACGTTCACTCACTGTGTAAATAACATTTCAGACGATAGTTTTGAAATAATCCTCAGTCGTTTATTTGTGACACAGCATTAATTATATTATTATACAAGCATAATATGTAAATGTTCGTCAAACAAGACATTTTGTTTGTATTTGTTCAGTATAATAATATGTTCGAACGAAGTTCGGTCAATAGTACTGAGGTTGATATTCTGTTTGAGGTGTTAGTCCGAGATGTGTATAGGCTTTATACTAACTTTAGAACAAGACAACGAATGTGATCGCTGTGCTGTTCGTAAAAAGAAAACGGTGCAAATAAAAGTTGAACACATAAGTGAATTGAAACTATCAGAAAATGCATATGATTTTTTTTCCTATAAGTCATTATAAAACTTTGATATGGGTATCATTGAAATGTAAGAGTTCAATAGGATTCAACAGATAGGACACTATCCAGCCTTGTTGGATCAAACAGGAAAAATGATGTCACGTTTATTTCTCATTTTTGAATAGTTCAGTTGTAGGAGGAAAATCAAGAAGTTTTCTATTTGAAACAACTCAAATATTAACGTCAAATCAACAAATGTATTTACATTCAATTATTTTTGGTTCAACGACGTACTGTAATGGAAACTGAGACCAAATCAACAAGAACAACATCAATATCGATAATGCCATGTAATACCTATATAGTCTCAGTCAAACTCATTATTTATAATACACAAATGTATAAGTATTCTTCATCACGTTCAACCGACACTTCACTTCAGACAAAGCTAAATTTGCCGCAGCCTTAAAAAATCATCATATACATTTCATTTTTTACAAAATGCATATTTCAATTTTGTTTTTGGTGCTTTGGATGTAAGCCTGCCTACCACAAGAGAATTGGAACAGTACATTATAATAATTCACCTTTCTACAGCCGTCCTCTGGCTCATTCGACTAAGGTGGTGCACTAAAAGCACGAGTTTTTGTAAATATCTTTAATCAGCTCATTCGTACCACCAAATAACTATGCTGATGATGGGGTCGTTAAGCAAACAATAATCCATTCATCCTTCTCACGAGTCAGGAATCTAATAATAATGATGCGAGTGAGTTTGTATGCAGTTATTGATTCTGTGGTCGCTCGATGCTGGTGTGACTGTGTGACGGTGTGACTGTGTGACTGTGTGACTGTGTGACTGTGTGACGTGACAATAGATCGTCTTTATCGCTTGATTTTCAACTCGCAATGTTTACTCACAGCACAGCTATAGCCTATGTGTGGTTGCCAGTCCTGCACTAAAGACGAATCTACACACAATAAAAGAAATGGAGAAATATTTCAGAATCAACAGCAAAACTTACTAATGGTTTGCCCAAATTTACCATATGATCTAAGAACCGATGTATAGTGCCAACTGTCAACATTTATAGAGATAAGACCATGTTTTGCAATATTGTTTTTTTCCGTGATATTGTTTGAAAATCTATGAGTTCCTTTTAATAGTTACAACTTTCCCGTATTCTCCATTAAACGAGTGGATTGGATATAATACGTTTTCATGTAGTAGATAACTTGTATCGACACAAAATTGTATCTCGGCATTATTGACTTATTATTATTGACATGATGTGAGATAAAAAAATCACATAATTTCGAATTATAATACTACGGAAGTAATATAATTGACAGCATATGTCAATTAATGTATCATTCAATATGATTGTTCATACACTGTCGAAAAGTGGTTCTTCATGCTTATTTTCCATATGAAGTAGTAATACACAATTGTGAGAATACAGAATAACTGATTCTGTTATTTTGTGCATGGAAGAATAAAAGCACCTATACATTCACCACTCAGGATACAAACACGCGGTATCTGACACAATCGCAAACGCCACATAGTATAAAGAACTCACCCCCCTCCTAACACCCCCCCCCCCCCCCCTCCTAACACTCCCCTTCCCCTCCCCGACTCTTCGTAGCCGGTATATGGTTGTGTGTCTCTTATTAAAGATTAGCGTAGACACATTATATAAAAGCCAGCAATAGCAGTGCCACGGAGTGGGGTGTAAATACATGCACGCGATCTGGCTATTTCATACCATATACACATGTTATCAGCTCACCTATGACCTCAAATAATCAAACCTGTGCATCACGAGTAGGTGTTGAACTTGATTCAAGTGTTACCTATTATTAACGCAACTTCATACTCTATTGATATAGCATTCAATATGGAACAATACTGTTCTGATGGAATGTATTATTGTTTTTCATTGTTGTATGTGATTTTGTTATATAAATTACCAAGCGAAATATACAATAATTGAAATGTTATATCGGCGACACTATTCACAAATATTGACATTTCCACACGTAGTTCTGGATCAGTTGTTATAAATAAATGATAGTTGATTTCGACTTGACTGAACTATATTTATTATTCAGGCCCATATAACAGCCTATATTTCATCTGAGTGTTGAAGACGATATATAGCTGAGAAAGACTTTCCTGTCCCGCATCGACACATATACTTTATCTAAAACCCCCCAATCATCTTTCAAAGTTGATCCTTTCCTTTACACACAGCCTCTCCTCCCTTCTGCGACAGCCCCTCATTTCCTTTGTATTATTCGAAGAAAATTGTGTGAATTTGTTGTCTAATCAATTTTCTATCCGCTCCTTGTTTTTTTTCACATTTTCAAAAGGCTTTAACATGTCAACTGGATTTATTAATGTATTGTCAGAACGACGAATTTTTTGCCAGGATGCGCGTTCAACGTATCAGTAGGTAGACATTCGACCGAAAAGAAAATGTATTTCCTTTTTAAATTGGAACGGAGGAGAAAAATAATTGTTTTAAGAAGACACATATTTTGTAGAATCGTTCTCACATTTACAGACATACAATATACCAACCAGTCTAAAAGCTCAGAATCCGTAGCGCGTCGAACTTACGAAACATTTTTACTAGTGAACGGTGATAAAATCGTCATCATAAAGGAATAGTAAAGCATCTTCAACGAAAAGGCGATTAGTGATCTACAAACTGAACTGACTGATGGAACATATTTTTATTTGACATTCTCCCTTAAGATCTTGCATATGGTATAGTTAATTGATCAAATATAATATAAACATAAAGAGTTTTCTATCAGAAACAGTTCATTCTCAACTTATTCGATATAGTAGTTACCCTTCGGCGGATCCTTACTCTTCTACTAAACTTGCAACATGTTTGGTGGCGGAGGTAACCACCATTACAAGCAGCAAGCTCACAATTTGCCCTTCATTTTACATCTATCTACATACTCCATAGTGATGGCCCGCGGGAACAATTGGGTGTTCTCTAACTAGAAAATATACTTTCTTCCCTCTCTATTTCCTTCCTTATACTAACTACGAACTATCCTTCTTTTCTTTGCTGGTGTTCTCACTTGCCGAAGAAGTCAAGTATTTTAGGTATTGGGGAGGGGAACGTGGATGGGGTGACGTGAGAGGTGAGGGAGAGTATGAGTAGCATTAAACTACTATACCAAGTACACCATCTATAATGAAAGAGGTTTACTCTAGCGAGGCCGAAACTTGGCGAAAACTTGGTTGTGACTGTGTGTGTGTGTGTGTATGTGTGTGTGTATACCACCTCTTATAAACTTGATCGCATGTCGCGCCCACTGGGGCCCCCACTAGTTTGTATTTGTACCTTTATACGAAACCGGGCGAACAAACCACGTAGTAGAATAGTTGAACCAAACGTGAAGTTTAGTCTTCGGTAGTTTGCTGACTTAGCACCATGTATCACTATCGCGTCCAACAAACAAATGGGAGTAAGTAGCGCCCGTGCATGTGAGCATAAGGAAGAGGAAGGCTTCATCATCTTCAGATTATTCGTCATGAAGTTTTAAAGTTAGTAAAGGATTCCTTAACTAAAATGCGGCTTGGCTTAAAACATGGCTTACAATGCGGCATTGATGACATGTAGGACTCTTTGGGCATGTTGATTACATTTTCGTTCCAGATACGTTTACACATTTTCATGATTTATTCATTGTAGCCTATATCTCTACACCACAAGTTAATTGATATATACATATTAAGTGAATGCAGTCGTTTATTGTAATCAATCATATCAATATAAATTGATTTTGAGAAGGGGGGTGGATCGAAGCCTTCAAGCCTCGACTACAGTAGTCATATTCGTGGAAACTGTATGTTACTTAGTAAGTGATGTATCTTATATAATGAAACATATTGATATTATACTGTTAACCCTGTCTGAGTGTTAATTAATTTTAATGTTTGCATTAACAACTACCTTATAATAGTTTCAGAAACTCATAATAATGTACGCTAGAATCTATAAATGAACATGCAACTTTAAATTTATATGATGCCTCCTAAAATGACACTGGATGATATAATATAAAATATAAGACAACGTCGCAACACATTACATCGTTGACTGTATCAGCTTAAATGGCTTCTTCCCCGAAGGTCCTCATTGCACACGAGAGGAAATGATAAAAGAATAGTATTTAAAGAAATTGGCTGACTAAAAGGGTTGAAATAGGGTGGAGACAGCAAGAAAAGCTAGTCACGTAGGGGTACAATACAGAGCTACAGGCAAGGGTGAAGAAAATATCTTCCCTGTATTTCTTATGCAATAAGAATCACAATACTGGCCGTTGACGCTACTTTGGTTGTGTTTGGCGTTCCAGCTACGCGACAATGCAGCACGGCGCTACAGCGCGAACCAACTCGCTCTCAGCAATAAATCCAAGGATTGGAAAACTACTTTGCCTTATCTACATGAAGTGAAAAGCATCCTGAATAATCATCCCCATGCATTTGAAAACTCTCTTCTCTATAAAACTCAATATCGAATAAAATCCGTTTCTCTCTCTTACTCTTAACTCTCTCACTCTGTTGTTCACATCTCTTCATATACCCATCTCTTTTTGCATCCCTTATTTACTTGCTTACCCATAATATACACTGCTATTGTTTCTAGTTATTCATTTATATGGAATTTAATCATCTCAATGAATGAAATATAGTTTGTATGACTTGTTCTGAAAGTGCAAACAAATACAATATATTCGATAATTCGTCTTCATTTATTAGTCGCTGTCATTAAAAGTTTGAGCCAGTTAAATATGGATGAGCATTCTCAAAATTTGATACGCAAAGCACATTTTCATGGTAAATAATCATCATGTTTCATGAGTCAACATAGCATGCCTATAATACCCCCATATGCTAGCTTGTTATATCCGACACACAATGTTATATATATATATATATATATATATATATATATATATATATATATATATATATATATATATTAATATAAATTTGCATATTAAATGTATAATTTTGTTGCTGAATATATATTTACATTGCGTACATAATAGCCTACAGAGTTGACGATTGTAATATTAAATCCATTACGTTCAGACCAATAAAAATTCATTCATGAGTAGAAGTAATTGTATATAGTAGGCCATAGCATAAAAGCCGCTGGTTACTGAGATCGGCTGTTGGAGAAAAAGGTGAAGTAAATGTGTGACAATCAGCATAAAAGTTAAGACAAGGGTGCATTACGGACATTAGGGTACTTGCAAAGAAATAGTGAATGAGAATTAAATAGCATGGAGTCGCCTATATCAAGTCGGTCAAAGAGTAATGAGAGAATGCAGTACAAGTTATATTGCCAGTTTTCTCTTCGAAGGAAGTCGAAAACGAAATATATTAATATGGGTTACAATTTCTAATAAAATTTGCGTGAACTAGAAGTAACAAAAACAACTTTATAAGCGAATGAAAGAGAGGCAAAGTGAACTTCATCAAATCAATATTGAGTTAAATTAACTTTATAACCTCCCGGTGTCAAATAAATGGCCCAGAAAGTCGAAGGGATAGAGTGAAAGAGGGTGGAGGAGGTGGAGGCGAATTCAACATAATTTCCTTCATTTTCGTCTATAGAAAGTTTTCGCAAGGCATCATCGGCGAAGTGTGTCATTATAAAAACACGAAAGAACATTAAAGCGCGTTAGAAAGTTTTGAAGGTGGTTACTTCATTAGGGGTTGGGATGTTTTAATAGCCGGAACGCCTCGAGGTTGGAGAACTGCAGTACTAGTAGTAGTAATATTCATGTTCATGGGTAGAGAGGAACACCACCGCAATAACAATCTACACAAAGATTACAACAAGAACTCTCCGTCGACGAGTTTTCTACATTCGCGACTGTACACGCGCATGCCACCTCTTTTTGACTTTACCTCCCTCCTGTATGGCTATGCGATTCATCGACACTTAAAATATAGGAAAGAGAAAGAGAGGGAGTAAGAGAGAGAGAGAGGCAAAGCATCAAACCCTTTCGTTTCCCTCGCCTTTTGGCTATTAGTTGTACACCAAACGACACACCACAACGTCTCATTTCAAGTCTCAAAGCTCTCATTTAATCAGAGCAACGAGATCAACCATTAAGGATGAAAAACATACAGCACTTATCCGCTGATGGCCGACATAGATCGTAACGAAACATCATGTATTATATATATTTGATGGAGTTGAGGAACAGATTAACTACTTGAAATCCTCGACAAACTAATTCATTTATGATTGTAATATTCTGAGAATAATAAAAACATCCTTGTTTGATGTTACTATATATAATATTATTGTCGAGATGAAGCTGCGGCGCGGTGCTCTACAGTATCATGGGCATCAAGGTGAAACCCTTATATACCAACATGAGACATTGTGATTGTGACTGAGTTATCTGTTTGTTATCTCTTCTTATCTAACCATAGCATGTCCTGTAGGTTGTTTTTAGTAAACCACGTCAAAGACAACAGAGAATCTGCCTCGATCTACTAGGCTGCTAACGAAGCAGGACCGAAAAGCCACAGTATGATCCGATGCACTGTTGTAGACAGAGGACATTATACGTTCAGCGCGTTCAATTTAATTAATTCGATGTATTATAATAAGTAGGAGTTGTTCAGACAAAGAACAGTAATATATGGAATGTAATATATATTTCACCCGCCTTTAGTTCGAAATAAGGTTTAAGCTAACACATAATTAATATGGAAATAATTGAAATCATCTTCAGCAGATATGGTACTACTTTCACCAAATATCATAATATTAATAATTATTAACAGTTTTTATTCTCATTATGTGTGTGTATGTGTAATAAATTATTTTCATGTGTGATATTGTGTTGTTTGAACCGCTCTCCCTTCTCTTTTTTGAAAACATGACATTTTCAAATTTATTATTCGAATTTTTTATTTAGCAATGTTTTTAAGAGTATGCCATTTAGTAGATCATATTTCATATATTTCATATATCAGTTATTATCTCAATCAAACAGGAATCACTTTTATTTCTACGCTCCATAAAACTTGATCTCCACTTTATATTGATACATACATCGGAATGTGAATATAATAGTTAATGTGAGACTAATATAAATATGTACGACAATTTTCTTACATCTTTATACCTCAGGTCGTTGGTGGTATCGTCAGATATCTTGGATTCAACATAGGCTATAAACAAAACGAGCTTTCCTACATCTACTACTACTAGCCAAAGAACAACTCTCATGATGCATCAGAAAGACGGAATAAATTCGAACGGTTTAGGGTGAAGGGGTAAGATTCACTCGTTGTCAGAGCGGAAGGGACAAGGGGAGAGAGGATGAAGGTGATTTAGCAAATTAATAAGAAGAGAAAAGGGGTTTCCTCGTCAAATGACAGAAGGCGTATATGGACCCACAATTATTCATAATAATGTAAATTTCGCATTGACTGGCGCTAGTACATGCCGATCGGGAAGTTGCAAATTTCAAATAGTGTCGATAACACTGGATCTAGGTGTGTATATATATATATATATATATATATATATATATATATACATATATATATATATTCAAGGACTTCCACGAGACAAGAACGACTCCAGAAGATGGCGAACAGTTTTTCGCCGAAACGTCGAGTAGAAGGGTTCTTTTTAGAACCAACCACACTCATCAAAGAAGGGCAAATTTCCGCAAAAAGAAGACTTACCGATATATATATATATATATATTATATATATAGTATATTACCGTATATATATATATATATATATATATATATATATATAAGTAAAAAGCGTATGAAACCAATTCGACGGTGTCAGTGTAGCTGAATAGTGAGTTGGGAGTTTGCGACCCCCCTGGTACGCGTTGACAACTGCCAATTGAATTTGTTCCCTCCAACTCGAACTAACACCAACCACTACACCAATGTTATAGAGAAGTGAATCCATAGACAGAAATACATCATACACCGTATAGCACACGCGCGCACACAAACATCCGCATCTACACATATACATGATAGAGCAAACTCCATCATGTCAATTTCATCGAGATACATTCATTGTTAATCGATCTGTCTTTAATTTCTTTCAAAACTATAATTCTGTATCGACTGGGAAATTACGATTGGATTCATCCAATGAGATGGTTAATGAAACAGTTCTGGTAGAATAGTCTTCTGTTACACCTGTATGATATCGATCTATATTTCACTCGTCTACTTATATCGACTCGTTCTTTAGCATTAGTTGAATGTTTCCATTCCCAAAGATCCATATAGAATATAATCCTATAGATCAAATAGATCCATATGGATTCCATATATGAGTACCATATATAAAAAATGGTAAATCTTCATAATAAATGATAAATAACAGCACAGTACCGAACAAGCCACCCATCTATCGCAAGGATATGCACACTGAATCCAGCCTGTAAAAATGTGTAAATCGTTATAGTTACTGGTATTTTGTGCAGCCTATCTCTCGACTGCTTGTCCTACCAAACGAGTATTCTAGCGCCGACAGGGTTTGCTCTCGAGGAAATATCCTACTGTTATCCCAGGTGACGATGTATTGTGACCATACTCATAGGGGGAGATAGGCTAAACAAAACAGCTACTCACACCCCTACCTTAGGTATACGGATCGCATTGCAAACAACAATACGCTGATTCTTTCATTTTTCATGGGAGATTGGAGTTGTACAATATAGACAATCGAATAAAGCTTATATATAAAGCAGATCATGGCTATGATTAGGGCATATTATACTGATTGTTATTTTGGTCTCTGTGTGGCCTTTATAGGCTATGTTACGTACGCAAGCAATAATTTTGTGATTTTTTCAAATAAAAACTAAGATTATTAATAAATGATAGATACATATAAATTGTATACTTTCCATTAGGCCTACTAATTGATCATGCATTAGCTGGATTTGAGTCGATGGTAATGATTATCTGCCCTACAGTATATAATATTTTATGTCTTCTAAATCAACTCGTTTCAATTTATCTCTTCTCAACTATGTTTCATTATTGTAAGTACCGTATGGTAATAAGAATGATTGGATACAGTTAGTATTGGAACAAAATATATATTCATTGAAACAATGGGCATGAATATGTATCATTAATTATCAATTAATTGATTTTGTTGGATGAAGTTGGTGTTTGTTGGTGTTTCGTGAGCAAAGAAGATGCTATTTTGTCAGCTTACAAGAAAAATTAAATTTTCTTTCTGTGCAATGATTATTTCTCGGGAGATATTTTCCAGTAAACCAGTAAGCCAGTTACCAGTATTTTCCTGTCAGTTTTCCAGTCAGTTTTCCAGTAACAGTTTTTTTCAACACTAACTGAAACTTCATTGAACTTCAAAACTACGACAACATTTTTCTTGTTTGGTTGTTGGGCAAAACGATCGACTGATTTTAAGGAAAACGAAGTTTAAATTCAGTCCTTACTCCTTCGTAATACCAGCAGAGGTGAGAACAAATGTATTAAAATATTTTAGAAATTGAAAACTCCCCTGAAATCGATATATAATATTGGTCAATATTTTTGAAGAGTTTTAGTTCAATCGCTTCAGTCAAGATGAAAAGTATTTTCTCCATTTACAACCAAATTTAATAAATTATATTCAAAATAAGGCCTGTGTGTTTCAATTCAATTGTTTTGTCACGTTATTTGGAAAAGAACCATGTGTGTCTAAGTTTATTATCCAGTACAGGAAGTTAGGCTGGCAAAAAACGCATTTCCGTTGTTCTATTAAAATATAATAGAAGCACTCTTTTGACAGTCACAGAGATTAAAGTCTATTACTTTTCAAGAGCACATTCACGAATAATTATCACTCTCATATATTGTACACTGTCTGTATTTCAAACTATAAACAAACAATAATATCATATATACAATGACGCAAATATGCTTGGCTCGATGGTGGGGATGCTGTGAGAGATGTTGTCGTAGCATTAACTGTAATCTTCCCCCACAGATTGAAACTGCATTATACGAAAAATGAATTGATGGCAACAACTAAGAAGTGATCAAGATGAACACGAAAGACTGACAAGTTCTTCGGCCTACATTAATAATAGAACTAGGCGTACTATTACCACGAAGCTCAGTAGGAAAGACTGCGAGGTACAAATAGAATAAATATAAAGTGTGACGCGAATTGATTGGCCATTCGATCGACCGTCTTCAATGTCAACTTCCACTAACGTGCACTAACGACCACTAACGTGTCATAGCGCGAGCCGCAAACGTCTATCCTACTTACTCCCACGAAGTAATAGTAGGTTACGCATGATTATTACTATAAGATACATATAAAGTATGTACACTCACGTTCGGCAACAGCTAAATGATGACGCGGCGATTCCGACACTAGGGTGTACAAATATCAATAAATAGTTCACTAGGTCACACAATCCCTGAAACTATTCCAAACTTGATACAAACTATTGCTCGTTACTCATCGAGTATTAGTAGTCACTAGATACAGTAAAACACGTCTTGCCTATGCTCCATGCACTTCGCATCTGCTTGCCTTGCCTGCTTTGCTTTCCTTCTATCCTTCAACTGAATGTTTACAATTCATCTATCTGTATACACCAGGGCGGACCCAACACTATATATGCTATAATCAACAACACTATACACACCCATCCCTCCCTGCTTCTCAACCATTCACGACAGACTGAGCTGTCTCTCTCTCGCTCATTCCTACGACTCTTCCCAACAACATATTCACAACAACCCTTCCATTACGAAACGGATCGCACAAGATAATATTTTTTAAAGGGAAGGGGGCACGTGTGTCCACACAGTTCTTTTTTGATTCACCCCAATTTTAAGTACACCCCCCTACCCACCCAACCAGCCCCGACACCCACCTACCCCCTTGTTACGTGTTGGCTATAGTTTCAACCCCAAGAGAGAAAAGAAACGGGTGAGAAAATCTTCGTGTAATATTTTGTTGTGTAGTCGTCACGAAACAGTAAGGGGGAATAAATCAATACTGTAGTGTATTTGTACATTGAGGGGGTATGAGGGGTGAGGGGGTTTAAGAGGGGTGGAAGAAGTAGCAGGGGTGAATTTCAATTGTTTACCAGACTAAAAAAAAGTAGTAGAAGAGATAAACATGGAGATTGGAAAGTATAGTCAGTCGAATATAATTCACCGTTACGATAACGTATCCATAATGAAGGAAATGGTGTATCTAGGCTACATTAATTAATTAGTTGATAATTTAATAAATTACAAAACAATTTAATTAATTAATTGATTACCAAATAAGAATTATACCCCAAACACGTAAACAAGGTGAACAATAATAATAATCATAATATGTTATTTGTTTAAGAAAGTTGTTCAATTATTTAATTTACAAAAGTCCGAAAAGAATACTTTTTTGCACGTACTTCAAAAATCCCGTAATTAAAAACTTTCGAACAATAATAAAGTGTTCACTTCAACTGAAGCAAACAAACAACAAGAAACTTATTGCCGAAGTAATTTCAAGTCTGTTTGCATTTTAATCAAGTTATTTTCATATTTTTATCCAACCCTATTCGTACAGGTATAAACGTACACACCAATCTTACTTCTATACAAGTCATAGAATCAGAAAGCGATCACAACTCGTACATCATCCATTCAACGTTACTCCAGACTTCCTAATATGCAAATATTCTCCTATCAGGCTATCTGCTGCTATCGGCGACCTGTGTACCCACGCTCGGCACTGACCGCGTGTGAATCTCGAGTGAGCCCGACTCCGCTCGACGGCTACCACAGATACACTTCAGGTGGTCGGAAGGTCGCCCTAACCACAAGAATGAACCATTCACCAACATAGCACAACAAAATTAACGGACAATTAAGTGTAAATTGATGTGTTATACTCAATCTACAATATGATAGTATTCAGTGTGAGTGTGAAGGTATATATATATATATATATATATATATATATATATATATATATATATATATATATATATATATATATATATATATATATATATATATATATATATATATATATATATATATATATACATATATACATATATACATATATATACATATATACATATATATATATATATATATATATATATATATATATATATATATATATATATATATATATATATATATATATATATATATATATATATATATATATATATATATATATATATATATATATATATATCAGTGGCGAGGCGTGACTTCTGAGTGAAGGCATGCAGTGGCGAAAAATGATGTAAATAGGGTAGATTCATGTAAAGGATGGGGGTCTGGGGCGCAGCCCCAGCCGCCGGAGGCCCACACGCCGTAGGCGAAATTTTTCCATATTTTGAAACCTTTGACGCTCGAAATAACGTTCAAGAATGTATATAATTGATTTATTCAACTCACCGGACCGTTGTTATTATTGTCGATGAATGAATCTAGCCTTCTGGTTTTCTTCACAAATTTCGATTCCTTTTTTAGTGTCTTGAGCAATATTTTCTCTATATCGTCAAAATCCCTGAACCAAAAGACGAGCTCGTCTCATAGTGCTATACGGCTATCTCTTGAAACTCGGTTGAGAAGTGAAATAAGTTGTCAAAATCAATAATAACATGTAAATGACAAATTTACAAAATGAGCTCCTTCACGAACAGTTTGCTAAGCGTCTTGTCTTTGAGAATATCTAATGGCAACTGGCTTGTCGTTTACAACTTACAAGACACAAACTGAGGACTAAAGACACAATATCCTATCCCAAGAATGGTCATTCTTGAATTTATCGTTAACACATGTGCAATATGCATCCGCTTTTCTATTCTTTATAGACGGCCGCGGTCAGTCCCGTTACTTATTTTTATTACTAGTGCGAGTACCATAAATTTGGGTCTTTCGTTCACTTCAAGTCGTGTTTCCAATGTCTAACTGTGATAGGTTTGATATGACTTATGAAATTCATGATTATGAATGCGTTCAAATTGAACGAATATAACACTTCACGGGACCTACGTATAATTTTAATTCATATTATCATTATTTTAAATATATCAACCACCTATGCTTAGTACAATCAATAGAACTTCATGCTATGTATCATGTTTGATTGCTTTACTTTACGCGATCAGGCCCAGGAGACCATTTTTATATTTGATTAATAATACATTTTATATGCTCATGCCAAGGAAAAAATAATCAAATAGGAATATATAGAAATAATAAGTCATAGACAATGTCCGTGGCTCATCATGAAATACACCATCTTCTCTTTATAACTCGTCAATTCAATGTTGACATTTGGTGGTCAAATATTGCGAGCCGACTTTAAATTGTGAATGAGAAAGTTTCTACAATATATCCACGAGCTACGAACGCCCCCGAACCACCCGCTCGTTAGTGGTGTGGAATAGGGGGGTCTGACGCTCGACACCTTCTTTCATAAATGTTTCGAACCCTTGCATGCAATAGAGGTTGTAGCTTAAATGTTACTTTTAACAAGCCATTTAACCATTTAAAAAAAATGTCCCTTACTTCCACCCACCCTTCACCCCCACAGTCCGGGCCAGCATACAGTGTTGAGTATCGTGTCGAGAAAAAGCTGTCCATTTTTGTACTGTGCGGCACATCGAAAAAATAGCATCCAGTTAAGGGATATAAGGAAAACAAACTAGTACTGCGCTGTGCATAAAATATATAGATTATGTGGGGTAATCTTGAAAATTCGAGTCACTTTTAACCACTTATGCACACATCTTTCACGGAAATATTGAATGTCTTTGATTTTTTATTAAATAAAATATAAAGTAGATGATCTCGTGTAAGTGGCATTAGGCCCTACTGGAAGAAATTACTAGGCATGCACTGCATGCCTTGCATGCCCTGACGCCTCGCCACTGATATATATATATATATATATTTGAGCTGACAGAAAGAAACAGACAGTTATCGTTTTACAATTGAGACGGGATTAGCCACAATTAGCGCAAGACGAAGTGCATTGATACTATTTCAATTTATCAATATAGAAATCAGATTCCAGAACAGTTTCTAATGTGTATCACGAATCTGTTTTCTACAATGAAATCATAATTCGCGCCACTCCATAACTTCGTGTAAAATATCGATCATAAGCAGAAATTCAAAATGTTGACTTCAAGTCTTTCAGTTTTATCATATCAAGCTTTAATTTCATTTCTAAGTGAATATAATAAGACCCGATTATTAATTAATAGTCGGCATTACTCCCTACTTTATGAATTGCTGCCAATCTTCTAACAATTAGTTAGTGAGGTTACGATAAAAATACGATATCAATGAAATAAATGATTTTCTCAATGCTAATAGAAACGCAAAACTACCAGGTTATAGGAAAAACTTTTGAAAGAAGTATGTTGATGTAACTGGTGAACGTATTCATGAAATATTTAAATCACAGTTTCTATATCTAAAGGTTACATGCCATGAACATTTACATTGTTAATTGAAACAAAAGTGAAACAATCCTTTCTTAAGTAACGATTCCAGTTAGCATTCATTACATTTAAACATTCCCCATTTGTGTTGCTATTTTCTTGAGTTCGCGTCATCACTAAACGTAAAACAACCCGAGTCACTTTCTGCTCTAACGACCCTTATTACCATTCTGGATTACTTGAGCTCCTCTACGAGTCTGGACACTGTCGGCATACTAGCTCTAGTACTTCTATAAGGTCGATTAGTACTCTCAATATGAGATCTCATCACTCAAATTAGATGATATTACATGGGAAGCTTATCCAATTATTGTGGCCGAGATTGTGGTACGCCAGGGCTCTCCTCGAATGAAATTGTACTGGCCGTAGAACAAGAAAACAGCACATTTAACACTGGAAATAGGGAAGACTAGCAGGTACTTTTGATTACTACTATTTAGCGGAATATGACTATTCCACTGCTTAATGGACCAAGATTTTTTTATTACTTGCACTAACAACTCTGACCAATTACAATATTATATAAAAAGAACGTGCCCAGTAAAAAGTGCGCCTTCCTTTAAGGCTCTGCCTTAATACGAACATTCCTGTTTATTACATACCAGCAATTACAACCCAAGTACTAAACTCAATGATTCTACTACGACACACAAAGACTCGTTCGTTGCTTATAGAGAACCTGAGAAGGCATTTCGTAGCATCGCGACGCTTAGCTATGAGGTGACTTCCCAATTTGTATGCAGGTTGTACCTTCTACGCCCACCACCCATACCCTCCACCCACCTCTTTACGTTCTTCAAAGTGGTAACTGTGTGTTGTTATATACACATCACTCGCCATAAAACAATAGTTTAGAGAGAGACAGAGTGTGATAGCAAGAATGTCATTATACCTGTGGCTGTAGCGTAGGTCGTTGAGTAACATGTTACGTTATGGTCGAGACAAATCAATGTACAAGAAGTTACAAGTCAGTGATATCGATACCACGAACCATTCGGGTCTCATTGGGGGGGGGGGGAGGGGGGTTCCACGCAGAATAACACTTGATTGGAACTCCTTTCTTTTATACATGTACATACCAGCAATGGCACGCTTTGGTTTTATTTCAGTAGGCCTAGACACGAATCGAGTTTGATTTTAAAGAAATACAAATAGGCTCAAGATAAAAAAATAATCTGTCGCCTCCAGCCATCATTTTTATTATTATTAAATTTTCATCTGGATTTTAAATTAGTTCGTCGTCTCAAATCTACTCTTTTTTGGCGAAACAACAGTGTTTAAACTTCCCATATTGCAATTTCTGCCCGAGTAATTTCTTTCGTTTCAATTGACTGAATGCAACATTTTAATATTGCTTCGCCGAGTATAGTTCACCCTTTGCGAGTGAGTTGACGTACGCGAAGACGCTTGAATATGCCACGGTTGGAGACGCGGGACTTGATAGTCCACCCCCAATGCTTCCGGCAACCGGCGAAGACGGCAGGATACAGTCATCAACTGCTTCATTTTTTTTGTGGAACCTAATATATACAATTAGAGTTCCTCTTTCGATCCTTTTTTTCAATCAATTTCAGAAAACTAATAAATCAGCAAGATAATTTCAGCGAAACGTGAAACAATCTCTTCAGTCTCGTATTTATCGTACAGTATCCAAAATCGGTTTGAGACTTGCAGCGCAAGAAACCAATAGTAGATCCAAAACTTGTGGTAACTACTTCACATTCCACGAGTACTGGAAATCTGAAATTGTATCTCACAGTAGAGATGCCCACACACAATGCTACATTATACATAACGATTAATAACATCCCTGTTTAAAATAAAATATAATTATCCAGATAACTAATCAATGTATGCATCTAAACAAAAATAATTTGCATCGTTATAACTCGCAGAAAGCCCAGCCAAATTTTATCTAGAGCACATCCACCCCACCTCTTCCTCCCCCCCCCCCCCCCCCCCCCCAACTCCTTGCGTGTTTACTCAATATACCGCGCCTCCCTATTGATCGGGGAAGCTTTTCAGCATTGTAAATAAGTGCTCCGGAAAAGTGATATGCTCTGCATACAATTTAGGCGATCCGCTTGCGTCATCAGCATTGTCTAGGCAGAGGCAGTAGTGAATCACGCAGTCAGTCTCTATATACAACCCCTCAACCACCCTTCCCCCCACCATTACGAACCCTGTATATACACTCTTAAATGCTGTTGGTGAAAGGAGGGACTTTATTCAAGCTAACAAACATTGAATAATCAATGAATCATTTAAATTGCATTTCTCAAGTGACCCAAGCCATCACTCGCAAAAAACTTTACCTTGCTCATACGGTTGTGGATAATTCCGAAGTCATCCATTTCAACAGTTTTCCTCACGGTTTTCTGTACTAAAAGCCCTGTGTTAAATTTAAATACTTCTTAAAGCTTTTTCATACGAAAGTTTTAAGCTGTGAGGTGCTTTTTTCCAGAAAAAAAGTACCTTGACTACGATATCGTACAGTAAATAAAGATGGTTACATAAACGCGTATCACTTAAGATGATACTTGCGAGATATTATAGACATGCACTTCGTCTCTTTCTTTGCTTTCCCCCTCTTCTTTAGCCTCTCAGGTGGGTGTGCAAATCATCACGCAAAACTCCCTCGAACTCTTTGATTGATCTTATTTAAGGTCGACACCGATTAGGTAAAATATAATACTATATTGTGAGAAATCTTTGACAGCAAGTGAATACAGTTGAGAACGTTCATGCAAATTGATTACGAAAGATTGAAATAGAAGAGCATTTTTGGTGTGTTTCTATCTCGACTGCTATTAAACACTGAATATAAGGTAGTTGGTATATAAGGGTGATGAGGGGTTAGGTTATATGACACACGTCAGCGATCTCCGAGAGGCAGTAGCCACCCCAACGATTAATGACATTCTCATACCCCTGCACCAGAGGAATTCCCTTCTCGTTTCTTCAAGATACACATTTCTGTTGTTCAAGGTACTGGCGATAATCTGCAATGTACATAAAAAAATTAACTATCCCTTGTTTTGATTCTATATATTTTCCATCTTCTTTCTTTTTATTCTATAAATACATTTCATCCCATGGGAAGCGAGCTGTAGTGTTTAAAGTAGGATCAGACAGTCTATTCAAGGAATAGCGAATCCACTGATCGAGGGGCACAATCGAGAACAGTATAAGATCAAATTCGAAGGGTCTTCCTTAATAAAAGATTGACCAGTACCACGCAATATTGTTTAGCGACAGAAGTCTAAGGTCTCATAAAGTTGTTTACTAGCAAACTCCCACATCCATCCGTGTATATTTGCTATATAGAAAAAATACAACAGTAACAATTTTGGTTGGAACTGTAAGGAAATCGCGTGTTTTCTTATACACAGAAAAGATCAATGGACAAAAAACAAGAACTATTATCAAATTATTACCAAAACAATCTTGAACGAAGAGAAAAACACGTTGTCTTATTCCCTTTTGAGACAGGATTTTGCCAGTAAGCAAATAAGATGGTGCATCACTGCGAGAGAGTATCATTGTCATGGGTCTCTGGTGAGACTGCATTGGATCAAATGCATCAGGAAAGAAAATATAAGATTTATGATACAGACGAATGAAATGTGGTATCCATAGAATATATAATGATAATCTAATTTTTCAAGACTGCACTGACTTTCGGTTATAATATTTAATAAGCGTATAGTATGTGTTATGAAGGTGAAAATTGATAATATATTATTCAACCATTCGAAAATATTGCTTATTTGGATGGTTGAAAATGTAACTATTTTTTGAATTTGTATAAGAACTTGTACGTTATTCGAATAATCATTTTCATGATCACTGTACACGAGACTTGACCCATACCGTGTCTAGTCATCAACTTCACATGCTATGGATCTCCCCATTTCAATTTTTGACAAAATTAATCAACAATTACAACAGAGAACAATTATGAAATATTAATGAAACGAAAACTCTCAATTTCCTATGATAGGTTCCGTACACATGGTTGTGGTAAACCACGTCGACGGACATACGTAATACAATAATCAACATTTACATTTTGTTTATAAAAGTAGACAAAACCGAACCCTCCTCTTATCAGCACAACTGATAAGGACATGCGTTGTTATCGTTCTTTAGTATGAATAAATGACAGCCATCATTGTCACATTGGTATGGGTGGGAAGGGCGGGTGACTTGACTTTTCGTTCCCAACCAGCAAACTGTCGTGAGAAATGACCATCATCCATTGTCAGCTCGGATAACGACTTGCGTTGGTCACTACATGATGGATTCCCGATAGCTAAGGTTGTCGTCGACGTTCAGTCAACTAACCTCGAAAACCAACCCCCTCTCCCTTAACGCCGGCCTACCACACTATCAACACTGTATGTGTATTGTTCCGTTCGAGCAAATCATCATTGGGTATCTAATGGAGTGTAATGGACGATACGATAACAGTAACTGGTGCGGTCGGAAAGCTAAGGCCATGGGATCAGCCACATTGACCGTTGGCCAACCGTCCCTCCCGAACAATCATCGTGCCCGTCTCGAAGAGACTCGCAACATTGTAGTCGAACCGGCGACAGAGATGCAGAGGAAGTTCACACACAGAGATTAGAGAATAACAGATAGGTGAAGGGAGATATAGCAAATACTTTATAAAAAAATCCAGTACGAATTTGAATGGAAATGAACCAACCTGCAAGCTGGCTTTATGAAGAGTTTGTTAGATCTCATTTCCTGTTCGCAAAATCAGACTAGCGAGTAGCTTGCGGGTGTGTGTGAGTTGAACCAGTCAACTTCATATAGATGTGTGTGCACCCCTTGGGAGAGAACGCTCTAGTCGCATCATCCCATCAGCAGCAGCCATTGATAAACAATGCTATTGTGTTCATTTTAATTTTTACTCGTCCCATTTTGCATCACTTAGTCACTCAGTTCACCATCTGTCAACCGAGAGTGTAAACAAAGACCAAATGGTCCACGGAGCGCTCTCGCTATTCCTGTGGCAAACAAGCAAGCAAGCTGCGTTGCCTAGCAACCATGCAATCTGATAAACAACTTGCGTGGAATAATCAATTCTCAAAGCCTTCCCTTGTTCCGGGGTAATGGATTATGTAAGGGATTTAACACCATGTTGCGATGACGTCTGTACTATATTTATAGCCTATAAACAGGCTCCAAAATTCCGACTCGCGGCCCCGCGGAGACGCCGCCAAGGGGACGATGGGGAGGGGGATGGGGTCGGGGAGGTGGGTCCAGCAGGATAAGAAGGACGAAGTTGGTCAAGAAATACTATGAAGCAGAATGGGATGATCATCCAGTCATCTCCGAGGTCCATCGCACCCAAGGGAAATCAGGTACATCAAATGGCATAATGATAGTAGAGACAAACGGGTAATTCGACATTCCGTTAACATCCCATCTTATAGGCAAACACTGTTCTGAAGTATACCCTCCCCGTTTAGTAACACGATAGAGGTAGATAAAATGGCTAGTTTTTTCTGCTTCCTGCACATTAATAGTCTGATAATATGTACTTTCTCATATCCACACCGTCTCCTTCGTGTATATATCATTCTTATAGTAGCCACTTGCTGTAAGGGCGTCGTTGTTGCAACCCCTCACCAATATCAGGCCAGAGCGAGCGTTCCGACACAGCCCCATTAGCACGGACGTGAATCTACATCTCGCATCCCCAGGGCCAAACTCACGGCTCACGACTCAAGAGACTACGCGATCAAATGCCACAGTTCAACTGCTGCCTCAGTTCGCTTTCCTCGACGTGCAGTCACATTGGATGGTATTAGGTGAATACGAAAGTTGGGGGGAGGAAGGAGGGAGGTGGTAGAAGCGCTAAGCCGACTCCAAATATCGTTATCATTGCAGGTAAACAAAATTATTCGCAAGTTGATAGCCGTCTCGCTCGACTCGTAAACAACATAAGGCAGGATTGACGATCTCATTAAGTCGGGATGTTAACACTAGAAACATTCTTAGCAATGCCTAGCTCCTACCCAAAATACAATCGTCTCTTACTCAAAAGACAACGAAAACGAGTCTCTAGTTCTACCGACTAAAACACAGACAGTGAGTAAGAAGGAGAAAGAGAATAATGAGAAAGTACGAAACGTAATGAGAAGAAAGGAGGTGAGGGGAATGTGATAAAGCTACAGAAAGATGGCTAGGAAACAAAGTAGCAAACTCTCATTACTAGAGGAAACAAGACGGAGAGGGAAAATAATACTCCTTACATAGTAAAGTCGAGACACAAATACAAAATATTAGTCGCATTAAAACAAACGTGGCAGATTGGGATACGGGGGGTTGGGGTTGTTAAGCGTTCCCATAAACTCAATTGTGGAGACTTGAGGAAAGGCCTGTGAAATTAACAGTTGAACACCCATGTTTAAATAACCGGAAGAGTATCATGCTGGCATGTCACATTAGGACTTATAGAACACTGTTGGCAACAAGATTCCAGGTAGCACTTGGATCATAAGTCACTTCCTAGACGATTAGAAGAACTGAGCGTGCCTCTTGTTCAATAGTTATTATAATACCAACAGTTGGCATTCTTTCAATTTTATATTAGAGATCTATCACAGGCTATACTGTCAAGATTATGTTATTGAAGAGAAATGGCATGACGTTATAACTGCTTGACATTTCAGTTCTCCCAAGGAAGTACTATTTCCCTTTCTCACCCCTTTCAAGACGCTGGACATCCGAGTGCGATATTTCAATGGACTTAGATCAGATAATTGGTATGCAAACGGTGCATGGAATATCTTGCTAAGGAAATGAGTTAAGATGATGAAGACTTAACATCATCGATATTATAGGCGTAATGGGTTCATATTCTATCAACGCAAAATCAATTCCATGGTGATATTATTTTATATAATCAAACTGCCGGGTGTGATTTGTCTCACTCCACCTGTCTAACACAGTCGGAATCGATGTGACAAGAACTGTGGGAGATGACATCTATAGGTATAATGGCCTATATAGGTAAGTCAGCTCTCTGACATTTCATACTATCACCCTATGGATTCGGCCCGCCTTATAAATAAGAATTGTGAATTGTCTACAGGTTCTTTTTATGATAGCATGTGGTCAGTCAATGCAAACAATTCACTTCTCGGAGATGAGGTGTCAGATTCATTGAAACCCCTCAATGTCTGTTGCATACGCTCCACTAGAGATGCAATTCAAACTATGGCGGCTTAGAAACCTAAGAAATAGAAGATCTCAAGCACGAGTTCCCACGGATTGTCAAGTAACGTGTTACCAATTGTTTATTCTACTAGATGCTATAGGTGACACTAAAACATTTCAGAATCTTGTTTTATATCTCGATTTTATTGGAATAGCGCCATCACAAAATCGACTACAGTAAAACTTGTTTTTGTTCCAAACTTTCCTTTACAGATTCTTTAACTAAAATCACAAGAAAGCCAAACTAGCAGCAATTATTTACGAGTTGTCTTTCCTTCATTTCATGCTAGCTCACAATAACATTTGAATTAAAATCTTTTAAAAGAGAATTTAGAAGTTGATTATGGACGGAGACGATGGCTGGGAATAATGTTTTAAGTATAGCCTATATTATTTCATTGGCAGACCTCATGCTTGTTGATTCTATACATCTTTCCTTGTTGATTTAACTGTCAAAACGATTCACCTCAAAAATCTAGCGCATCCAAACACAAATATCTTAGTCATTTGGCCCCCATTTCAAATAATTAGTATGCCAAAAATATCTCTGCAGTCAACAGTATATAACACAATAATCTTGCTAGTCAAGAACTAGCCAAAATGTCTGCACAAATATAATGGCGGAGATAATAAATTAGAAAAACAGATGAATCTGTTTATGAATCTGTGATATCTATTCATAACAATTGCAACTGTTGTCTAGCTATATATACGTGAAGAAGTTGTGCCCGAAATACGATGTCTATTTATTAACAAGTTGCAGTTACCCAAAATATAAATTCACATTTATCATAATTTCATTCACACTTTGATCATTTATATTTCTCCACGTATTAAATAATTTATTCCACTATTACTGTGCGAAACAAATGGTCTTTTGCATTGGCAGTATACATTCCTATAAAATCATCAAATACTTTCTTCAACGTGAACGAAATGTTTTAATTTTGAGCCGAATAAAAGATTTCGATACGAGAGGCATTTTATTATGCTCGACAACTTAGATCCTTCAGTACCAGTTATTATATAATATTGGGAACACAGTTTTGATTCCACTGTATTGCTCAATACGAAAAAAAAGGATGGCAATTGCGTTAATTACAGAATCTTTTACTGCACTTTATTTGTAAGCAACCAAGTAATTAATTACCTTATTAATAATAAATACTTAATAAATGTATTAATTAATCCGCTTCTACGAACTTGTTACTCGGTGAGTTAGCGTTAGTCTCATGATTGGTGAATAAAAATAACATTGTACCCAAGGTAATCGACATCTTCAAACTTGGATGAAGATTATTAAAAAATCGTAAATTTGCACCGAATTTTCAAACCATAACAATTATAGGCCTACAAAGATGAAAAAACGTTTCCTCTCAAATTTTTTGGCTCAACTAGAATTTGCTATACAACTCAATTGAAAAATTAGAGTATAAAAATTAGGTCAGCAATTAGGTCTGTTCGGTTTCATTTTGCTTCCATTGTATATGGATATTCAATGTGATACTGTTTCAATATGAATAACATAACTGAACCTGAGTTTCGTATTTTTACACCACAATATTCATATCTGAATATGACTTCTAATTTAGCTGAAAAATAACAATAATGGTATTTACTTCAGCAACCAGGAAGAGAGGTTTAATTTGCAAAGAACAGTTTTATTTTCCCCTTCAAGGATTAAACTAAATCAGATCCCAAATCTCCAGTTAATTACTATTGAAAATAGTAAGGAAGAGAACGACCAGAAAAATACGTTATTGAAATCCTTATTCGTTTTTTCTAGTAACAGTCATATGTATGTTATGACAACCATTACGTAGAATTGATCCTCCCGCCGAAGCTGTAACAACTTTACGAGACATTTTACTCTTTTCCAATGGCTAGGAGGGGCTACACACTTTCCAAAACACAAACAAATCCAATGCTATTCAATACGTCGGGTTGGGGGGGGGGGGGGGTTGAAAGGACAACACACAGCATCTCAGCTTCAATTTAATGTGAATCAGTGAAACTTTCTATTGACTGACTTGATCCAAGGGAATAGTGCGTGTGTTGCTTATCGAATAGGAAAAGAGAAGCGTACATGTTGATCCTCCACCTCTTCGGGGGGATGATACTGCATGGCGCCACCATCTTTGAGACAAGCGTCGAAACTAGTCTCGTCGAAACAAGATTGTCTCTTTCGAAGTGGCTATAGACGACCGAACCTATCGATCCCCTATACTGAATGAGCACAAATCACTGTAAATTGGTTTATTCACCCTTAAAGCTTAGAAGCTTACCATGTTCAACCAATAGCGGCAAATAGCTACAAATGTTCTTTTAGTAACCGACGCTGAATCGCTGACGACTTCTGATCTGATTCCGCGACCTCACTGCAGTCGTACAGATAACTGTGTTTAGGTGTCTCGGCTCCAAGCAACCAATGGTTATTGTGCTCCTTCAGACACACATGCAAGGCGATGCTACAGGACCATCAGAGTTACCATACTAGAGACTGTTTGGCTACAACTGCTCGATTTATAATCATGTTTCCAGTTTGGTCATTCGACATTTTACTGTATTAACGTCTAGGGTATAGCTATACGGAAAGGGTGATAGGACTCGAGAGATTCACCAGCTCTATGGGAGAAGGCGATTAACTCCCCCGGTCAGAACCATGCCTATATACATGCACTCTCTCTCTTTCACCCCTCACGCTATACTTTCACACACTCTTTTGTACCTCTTATATACTTGTACTATGTCCCAGAAAACAGATCATTCTAATGATTGAATGTTGAGTGTTCTGGTGAATGTATTATAATCGCATACTTATGATATTCTTTGATTAACCATCAGTTTACTTGGCTTAGCAAGATCGTTGAAACTAGCTCAAAAATAATGTATTAGTTATACATTTTTTCCCTTTGATATCTTGTAAAATGAGTGCTGTATATTCATATTTGATTTTCCTATACAACATGGCCTAGACGTTACTATTTTCTCATTCACCTGTACAATTACAAGTTGGTTTCATATATTATGTTAATGAGCTTCAGAATACGAAATTTAACGCCACATCCATGAGATTGTGCACTTGAATATGTGAAATGTGAAAACAGATACGATGAGCGGCACACTATATAGTAACCCCGCTATTCCATTAAAAATCTCAACATTCGTTTTATTTTATTTCATCCTTGAGAAAAATATATCATAGTCGATCATTTATATAACACAAGTCATACTCTATATTATTTTTGATAACTAGACATACATTCAATTTCGATGTATGATTTCGAAGAATGAAGGGTATACGCAAATGATATATTGTAGTAATTCACTTCGCTGTATTTCAATCAATGGGAAATACTATATCACATCAACACCGTAACAAGGCATACTGTACTTAATTAAGACAATGGTTAAGATTGAAAAGACTTTGCAAGAACGCTAGAGGGGTGACGGTTTAAATACCCTCCTCCCCCCACTTCCAACGTCATTCATACAATTTGACTCTATTTCTAGGCCCCAATAATTTCCCCTTTTCACCATCGAACTTTCTGGGACCATGCAACCTTTCTTTCTGTCTCTTTTCTCCGTGGGCTTTTGTTTAGTCTAATGGTGTGCCACTACAGATCAATGGCAATGAATTTATTAGCTATACTGTATAGCGGGCTGCCTAAAGACGAGGGATAGCAAGGTGCTATTGGTGTAAGCGACACCTCTTGATCCCTCAACTTCTTGCAGCTCTGTTTACAATATGCTCTACCGGCATCGCGCTAGGATGATACGATCATAGATAAAGAAGCATCTACATTATTACCGCTTCTATCTCACCTCTTCTCTGTGTCACTGTCACCATTTGAATCGAAATCCCGGAAAAGCCTTTTCCTTCAGTTCACTACTGTTATCCTAGATACAACTCCAATCCAATAAAATAGATACTTTTTTTAACTTTCAATTACTCTACCCAGACCATGTGTAAAGGTCTCGAAAGAAAGAGCACCATACAGATAAAAGTAGGGTATCGCCACATTTAACTACGAAGGAAACGTCATCTCGATGTTTTTTTATTACAAGGAAATAAAGCCATATAATACATTCCAGTTTCAGGATGTTGATAGTTCCTGTTTCCCAAAATTCACACGAGGTTTGCATAAATCCACCCCGTTTTTTTTTTCAGGAATGAATTTATTTTTCAAATTCATACTCTCCACTCTCCAGTGGTAGACGCGCACTTTTGTATTCTCCTTTGTTTTCTTATGTTCCGTAACGGGATGACAACATCCGAGTTGGGACGTTTCTTTTTCTGAATACGAGGATGTTTGAAGACATCCAGGTTATTTTCCTAGTATACACTTAACGTGGCCCCCCTGCCCATGCCACCCAGCCACCCACGCCACCCTCGTTCCTATTTCCATGCACCCACAACGACACTTCTATATTCCGCCCCGAGAATGGTAGACGTCGCGCTTTGCATGTGGTTTACCACAATAGACAACGATAACGAAATTTCATATAAAAGTAAAAGAAAAAAGGAAAATATTTTGCTTGTTGATTTAGTCAGGAGAGAGAAACAGAGAGACAGCGAAAGAGAGAGGAAGAGAAAGAGAGAGAAAGAAAGAGAGAGAGAGAGAGAGAGAGAGAAGGAGAAGGAAAAAGAGAGAAAGAGCTCTCGCAATCTTAAAAAAATACCAGTGTTGATCGCGAGTTGAAGGCAGGCAGGCAAGCTGGCAAGGAGTTCATGTCAAGAACTGTGTTTTATCGGAAACGTGGTGTTAGCTGTTGAGCATCATGCTCACCCGTGCTAACCAATACCAACAAAAATCAAAAATCGGAAGAGAAAAAAGTAAAAACGGCAAAAATCCGAAATCGACAAACCGATGGAAATTCGATTTGATAACGCCCCTTGCGATTCACACAAATATAAATTACTTCTTGAACAAATTTCAGATTAAGACAATGAGAACGGTTCAAATTCTAGTATGAATAATAAAAGTTACATGTAAATTATTCTACTGTGAGAGTTGTCCAAGGTGAAGATGGGACCTATATTTCGGAAGTGCCATTAAAAACGGTAGAAATGGTAAAGATGATTCTTATTCTTCAGTTTGTTGCCCCCTCCCACTACACACTTCCGTTTTACAATATGACAATAATTGGACAATAGATCGACGCATTGTCCTAAACACAATGAATTGGCACTCTCCACATGGTATCGGGAGATACATAGCAGTTTCAAGTGTCATTTTAATTTCTATAATTCTAAATATAATAATAAGTTATATTCTCGTGACAAAAAGAAACCAGAAATTATGATGCAGGATTCGTATTCTATTTTTCCCTGGCAAACCCTGTGATTTGAATGAGTGGAATTCAAAAGGGGAAGTATTAAGTTCACCATCAGGCAGATTTGCTCGCTTTGATTGCTATGGTTTTACGAAGCACTCAAAAGAAAAGTTTCCCTTAATTTTTTCATCAGCGATGAAGATTATATTAATATTCAAGCAACATACATATGCATAGCATTTTTATCCTTAGACCGAAGCTGTGTGTTATAGAAAAAAAATCTTTTTTCCGCAGCCAATATAAGACTTAAGGTATTGCCCCCAACCCTCCACCCACCCTTGAGCTATAGAATTTGAATAAAAACCCTAACCAATAGCTATTGAAAAGGCTAAATCGTTTAGAATAAAATAGCAAACGTACAGCCAAGATATTGCTTCTTCTGTCCAATAGGACAAAAGATCTTTTAGTCAAGTGCATATACATTATCACCATGAATGCACCTAAAGAGGTATATTGCTATAGTTTTAGTTATGTAGACGAAGTAATAGTTAACGAGAGACTATTCCGGAAATAAGATTGAAACGATCCCGTAGAAATCAGTCATAGCTTTCTGCTTGCTCATTGCGTATTTTACTGTGCGTTGATTTTGTATATGTGCGCGCTACCACGCCGATAAAGAACGACTTTGGTCCGAAATTTGCCTCCAAATGAGGATCGTTTTTCCACTTGCAATAAACCGTTGCGAATCTCTTATTCTATTGCAAAGAATAAGTGAGTTGCGTTATTAGGAGCATTCCTGTGGAAACTCATTCCCATTTCGTCTTTAGGAGTGCCACAACTGGCTCTCAGTCGTAATCCTTCCTAAGAAAAGCACCCAAGATGAAATGCAAAGACTTCGTATTATTGTCATCAATTGTAGAAATTTCAAGCCCCTATGGTCCAATGCTGATAACGTTGCAATTGAAACTCGAAAGAAAGAACATCAAACTTCCGAATAACATACGCCAAACGTTCTAAAGTCTCCTCTCATAAAGTAAGAAATTAGCATCCGTTGTCTTATCCAAGAAGTTTCTTTCATGCGCTATCCAATAACTTCTCAAGTCGCGCCTTATTTAAACACAGAACAGAAAAGCAGCTCAATTAAAATAAAAATTCCTCCTCCCCGTTGTTTAGTATGACTTGCTATTTAAATAGCAAAGGGAGAAATAGTAACAGTATATACGTATATATATATATCTATATATACGTGTGGTTTTGCAATGACTGTGCCGTGTGTTATCGTTCGGTTAACTTGTACGGAATTGGGTTTGACATCAGCAATATAAAACTAATTCCGAGTGGTTTTCTTCGCGATGTTTTAGTCACCAGCGATCCCCGATTGGAGACGTTGCGATGGCGCGGAATAAAGTTACAAAAAAGACAACTTCGCATTCAAAATGGAACCTCGCTTGAAATTAATAAAATGCAAGGTGACTGAACTTCACTGAAAGTAAAAGTAGGTCTAGAGTAAATAGAAACATAACGATAAAAAATAGAAAATTTAATGGCGGGAATACAAAGTACCTTGATGATCTGTGATAAGAACACGCGTTCTGAACGTTCTATTTATTTTCATGCTGCAATAAGAAAGTGCATGGTGGATTGAAAATGAAATCTTATTACCATGCCTTGATTGGAATGTATAATGCTTAATCTTTTAAGTCAGTCACGCAGTTATTAATAAATCACTCAACTGCACGCGTACATAAAATTATGCTTTCGTACTACTCTATATGATGTACTTTTTGTGCTGTTTAGAGAGTTTAATTTATCATTAAATCATTTCCATATGACTGAATTACCAACAGATATATACCGGGTATGTGACCAACGCACGTCGCGAAAGATTCTTTTCGAGATGGTTACAATACATACCATCGTAGAATCGATACGAGAATAATTTATAAAAACGTGTAATAAAAAGTATAAAAGTATCCTGTTTGGCAAACAGAAACTATGTTAACATAGTTTTTTGGTTTCCATCAGCAACTAAATAAGCCTGCTTCCTTAATTCGACCCCTAGGTTACACAGGACCCTTATAAAATACTAATAATATATTCAGCATTTTCTTCCAGAGTGCTACTGAGGTTGGATGCTGCATAATGATTCTGGCCAGTAAAACGAAACGCCCTTCTTCGAAAAAAAAAGTATAATTAAGCCGTTGGATTGTAATTAAGAAACCAACTGCGGTTGCGAAATCTTTTGAAGGTTTACAAAGACAGACATACAGACATTGCTGGTCCAAATATTCCTTCATTTCGTGACACTTCTTTCTACAATTATCTCCCGCTTGTGTGAAAGACTATCGTGTGACTGTGCAAGCTACCCCCGAAGCCTCCGGTGCATGTTAATCTGACTCCGTCGGATTTGGGACCAAGAAACGATTTTGTACGTTGCTCCTGTTCCCTTATTTCCTTTGTGAGGTCCCGACATTGCACAAAGCCCTTCAAATCTACGTTTCATGTTGTTCTCATTTTTTCTCCTCTGACGTTTCTGTATCCTCAAACCTTAACTTGGAATTGCAGTACCATGCAACATTGTAATACGATCTCTCCCTCTCTCTCTCTCTCTATATATATATATATATATATATATATATATATATATATATATATATATATATATATATATATATGCTTTTTTTTTCTGTATATATATACAGTTATTTACTTATTCCGTCTCCCCAGTTCGTCAGTGAATACGTTTAATTTGTAAATCACAGTGATCATTAATATTTTGTGGAGGTTTTCCCCCGATTAAACAGCCTTGTTTTAATTGCAAAAGTTCCCAAGCAACGATATGAAAAACGAAAATCATAGCATAAGCAAGCGGCAGGCAAGCAGGCATGGAAGGCTGGGAGTTAATCACGAAAGCTACTGGTAATTTACATTTGTTCCTGTTTGTTTTGCCGCCAGCGGCGAGTGAGATACCGAACGAAATCAGATGTCTACATGGAATGTCTCTTTGGATGTGAACTAGCTAAAGGATGCCAGTTCGAATCTCGTCCCGTCGGATCAGCGTGTCAATGTATCAGTGTTCTGAAAGTGCGTATAACAAAAAAAGGCTTCCATAACTAAGAAGTGACATTGTAAATTGCATATCGTTTATATGTGCTAGAACAGGTGAGCGGCTGTATATTAATATTAAACAATAACTCTTATTGAAATTGAAACTATCACACACGTAGATGCATTTAACAATATTCAGCATTTTCAATTATATGTGTGACATAATTCTGCATGCTTTATAATTGTACATTATTTGTGCGATTCAGGTTACACTAACTGAAATATGAGTCGTAACACGTGATTATTGTTCTTGCTATGCTATTCTTTTGCAGTTTTATCACCAATATCTATTTTATCTTGTATGGAGTATCAGGTACGGCTTCATATTGTACCTGGCTGCGTCACTATGTACTATGTCACCAAACACTATAAGGTCGAATACGTCCAGTTTTATCACTAATCTCACCTGACTTATCACTCATCTGACATGGTAGATTATTGAGTCTTTCTAGGTTTCTGGTGAACAGGCTCTTAACAAAGCACTGAAATATGAACTGGTGTTCATTAACATTCATATTTTCAAAAAAAGAATTACTGATCGATCAATTGTTTTTTCTGTTCAGTGCTCACGTTAAAGATGACAGTTGGATCTCATTCGTTAACAGAAACTGAATTTCGAAAGCTGTAATGGGATGCAATATATAAGTTTTCAAAATAAAACATTCGAAAATCAATTCAATTATTTCCTTTGTAAATCATTTTCCTGTAAATAACGATGACAGACTGTTAATGAAGACATTTATAAATCCTAATTAACAAAGTTCATCTACCTCAATTAATATTTCCATTTCGAAACCCTTCATTTCATTCCCCAACGTTCTTCATCGTGCATTTTTTTTTACTGTAATAGCTGACGGAAACAATAATTGTTATATCTGTAGAATTCAGGCGCAAAACCTTTCTCGAGTGATAGAATTTCTATATAGAAAACTCCTCGGCCAATTATGTATTTCTAGACGTTTACTTGCTCCCTATAATTTCTCGGGCTTAAAAGATGCATATTGTCCAAATCTTTTCACCCACACAACGAACTGTCGCCTGAATACTTCAATTGGATGCTGTGCATAACTGATATAGACATTCACGGATAAATCTTATCCGAAGAAGACAGTCCCCATACAGTTGAGAATTGGACAGGTAAAGGAAAAAGAGTTCAATTGATTCGTTCATCTAAAACGTCATTGCCACTGAAGTATATTGTCAAATATTTCACGACACTCTTTATTATCGTTGCACAAAGAAGTTGATTTCAACAAAGAAAGCTAATTGGATTAGATTTCAATCGTCTTTTCAGGTTTGAGAACCTGATGAAAACATTATAGTTCTTGAGAAGAATTGAGAGATTATTATAATAACGGTACACATAAGTAAACAAGTTATGGGTTATCTATTTCATTTCATATTGTTGAATTCGGGAGAGAGATGATAATTTTCAAATGGAAGATGAAATCAAGTTAATTTTTTGACAATCGATATACCCATTTTTATTTCAACAATTCAATTCAATTCCAACAATTTCACGAGATTATGTGTGCACGAGTACTAAGCCTATATGTCTTCTATAGCACACCTCACTAAAATATTCGTCTTGAGAAAATGAGAAAATGAATGTACTTTATCATTGACCATTCACGATGTTTTTCACGATGTTGCTTTTAAAATCCGATGCAACTATTGACGAAATCTGATTGAATAATAAGCAAAACAAATATTATATATATATATATATATATATATATATATATATATATATATATATATATATGTATATATATATATATAATTATATATATATATATAAAGATGAAACATGCGAAACAGATTTTCGGACTCCAGATTGCAGATTGTTGTTAATAGCGAACAAAGTAAGAACTAATTCTTTCCTATAACCTGAATAAAAAGGCGTGCATAGCTAGCTATAAATAAGGTCAAAAACCAAGGAATTATAAATACCATTGAAATTTCAATACGAAACTACTCTGATTTACATGACTGATCGATGATTTGTTGAATCAATAATCTCTTCAATTATTCGAGAGCATACATTTTGTAAAAGCAACGAGTTTCGTCTACGGTACATACATGTTGTGTACCGTTGTTCGTATGGATCAAGTGCAATTAGTAGTTGGTCGCGATTTGGGGCGTGAAAATAACGAGTCCTAATTATTATTTGTCATGTAAAGTACATATCATATAAGGTTTCAGGCCCTAGTTGTTAAACAGGGAGATCAAGTACATATGTACCATCAAGGGAGGATGGGATAAATCAGTGTTGATTAGTGCAGATTATTGCATAGATATCTTGATACAAGTCCATATAAAGGGCAACTCGGCCACATTATTATATGATGGGCTAGTGATAGCTCTGACGGACAGGAAGGCAACGGTCAGAACGCAATTGCAAATAAGGCCACACACACACACACACACACATACATACATATACACATCAGGTCTAAATGTAATAGCACATGAATGAAGATTAGAGGTCTATATGAAAGACGATTGGTTGTTTCCCGTCACATGATCATGAACATTATGATCAGGTATAGTCTGGTAAATGTAAACAAAACCACCATATAGGCAACGTCTTGGCTAGAATGGTGAAGACATTAGGAAAAAACTTGGATTTTTCTGGACTTTATCAAACAGATTATGCGATGGCTATTATCTTCAATAGGAGGTATAGATATTTAATAGATGGAAGTTTTTCGTGGCCAAAGACGACGACGGCGTCTGTTCTATTACCATATTCAGTTCGCATATGTGAATCGGTTATTATAAATATCATCATTTTGATGCGGACGAGTATGTAGATGGTAATCAAACGTTTTAATTTGCTTCGCTGGACATAATGGAGAGTACCTAACTATTGTTATATGTTATTAAGTGTATTATCATAGGGCCTGTATTGAGTATTGAGTATATTATTATATTATATACTGTATTGAGAAAAAAAAATCCAGTATTTTTATTGAACAAGCAAAGTTTGGTAATTAAATCGAAAAATTTTGTTTGTTCGAAGAAAATTTGAAATATAAAATATTGAAGGTACAATAAAGCAGGTCTTATACAATTGTCACGATATAACTGAGTGTTAAGCAAAATTACTTTCTCACACAAATTTCCTAAATTGGACCCGCACAGCAAATACAATTTTCAAAAGTACAATAATTTCTGTATCCATGCTACAATTCAGAATAATATTGAACTTCCATATAAGTGAAATCAGTGGGTTGCAGGAGTAAACAGGAAAGCATGCTTACAAAATTCCCAATAGTGGAAGAATCATAAGTTATACGTTGAACGATCATAAAAATTTCATTTTTCTTCGCTTTTGAAAAAATGTGTCAACTCCTTCCCTGACTATAGACATGACTACTAATAATGATGTGAACTATTCCCGATCTGGAACTTTATCAGATCAAAGAGATAATTTGAAGAGACAATTTGTAGTATTCACTGGATAGCAGATAATCGGTTATAACAATCACACTGTCGGTAACAGAGATGTTGTAAAATGCAGTGTGCCAATTTCGACTTGGAATTACAATGAATTCTTCATAGAAGAAACACATTGCGATTCAATAATAACTAAAAAATCGCATAATACACCCAATATTGGTGAACAATAAAATAGTCAATCTCAATCTTGTAAAATAGCATCATCAGCGTAGACTATATAATGCTAACAAAAATTAATTCCGGATATGTCAGGTATCGAAAATCGCACAAATATATTATAGAGAAAATAGGCACCTTCAATATATTTTATCAAACGAGATACAAAATAAATCCTGATCTTCAGTCTTTTTCTAAACAGAATCAACGACGTCTCCGGCAAACCGACGCTTCGGTTAGCCGGCGCCGAGTTTCCGACGGTAAGGAAACTAGCACCACGCGGTACGTTGGCGGGTGGTCGGGCAGACGATCAGGCATCGGGCGGGCAAGCGGGTGGTCGGGCCACATCGCCCTGTGCCCATACGTTCGACTAGTTCTCGACACCCCCCCACCAATTAGAGGAGAGCAAGAACTTCCTTTCGACCAAATCATATTCATCTTAGCAGAAGGCAATTGAGATAACGTTAATCGTCCAATATACACAGTCATATGCATCGGTTCTAGTAATAATAATATCAATGATCCGACCACAAAAGCAAGCAGGGATGATGCTTAACCTTCGTACCTCTAAGACGGTGGCTGCCGTCTGTAATTACATTTTAGAGAATAAGGGGAAGGAGGGTGGGATTCTCGAAGCTTTACTAGATTGGTAATGTTAGGCATTGTTCGCACTGGGATTTCACTAAAACAGTTCAATAGTAACATAATATCTCTCCACGTAAATCGTCTATTCATTATGAAGAATAACTAATGCGTGTGGACACTAACAATTATCTTGATGTAGTTGGTGGTTCTTGGTATTGGTTGATAGTGGAAATAGCAATGAATAACATAAGAATAACATAACATATGAACATGTAAGGTGTGCATCATTAAAAGCATACACAACACTTTGTTGAATATTAGGAGAATTATCCTGTTGATTTGGCAAACCAGAGTGGATCACAGTTAATTCGATTCGTCGAGGGTAATCTGTTTTCATACAAACATGATTGGGATTTTCCGCATAAACAAGTACTGAATGACTAAACATAGTTATTACACATTATTCTCATTGAATCACAGTGTGGTGATGATCAGAACACGTTTTTTTTTTAAATTTACTATTGAAAAAGTTGTGAGTACCCTAGCGGTTACATGAAGGTGTCGATTAAGAAAAATTAAAATTCATCCTGACGAAAATGTATTGACACAACACGCACTAAAAGTTTGAGACATTTGTACATACGAATTCGACGTAAGTGTGTGGAAGCAATTAAAAGTCAAATATGCGTAGATGCGTATTTCAATTTGAATTCCAATTACGGCCGAGTCCATTTTATGTGACCTTAAGTGTACGATGATGAATGATGTAGGATGATGAACGTGGATGATTCGTAAGTTTAGTTCGGATTAATTTATAGCACAGAAGTTTCATTGAAATTTCACTTTATATAACCACACAACAATGCCATTCAATACAATTGGTTCCAGATATTTGTAGATTTCATTTCTGAAATATTTCAGTATTCAAATATAGCGATAAGTAATAATACACTTCGAAGTATTGTCAATATACCAAACAATTTGTATTAATCATGGCGTACGCTCTTTGTATTGTTCTCTTCCGACGGCAAATTTTATAACCACTATTCTCTCTCATCTTCAATTAATGTACAATGCTAGTTTATATTATTTTTATTTTCTACATTTCTAATACATTTTCTGAGGATACTACATAATCAACTCTCATCACTTTGAATATCAATTGTAATCAAACATTTCTGAAGAACCAAAACAACTTGACTCGCGTAATTCAGTCTATTTATATGTCTTAGATCTTAATTTCGATTCACAAATTCAATATAGGGTTCTGAAAAGTCCCCCCTCATGTTCATTTAACGATCGGTAATGTTTATCTTTTTAATATTATTATAAGTTTTAAGACTTGTTTACTTGATTATAATGCTTTATCATCACGTCATTCAGAAATCTACCTTGATTACCTTTTAGCTTGTGTGATACGGTTATTGTTTACAACCTTGTCTCGAAGAAAGAAATAAAAATTCAATTAAGCACAATAATCAACTATCGTCTTCGTTCAAGGAACTTTTCAACAAAATCAAAACGCAGGAATATGGTAGATCGAAACTTTTCATTGTACAACAAGCAGAAAGTTGATTTCTATAAGATGCATGTTTGAATGGTAAATAACACGACAACATTTACCCCTTGGAAATCTCGATCTCATTTCGTTTACCTAACCAAATAGAACGCATGCATTACTTTCAGACGAGTGCGAAACAATATCGGGGGTGTAATTTACAATAACAAACTGCTCCGCGGATAAAAACTGCTACTTTTAATGTATATCTTGGTGTCGCGTAGAAAATATGTGTAGTCATATTTTAAATTCCTCCGTATTATTTATAACTTTGCGTCCTGCACCGTAAACATGTTTTTAATTAACGCTACTTCAGAATGAAAATAAAATACACATAGATTTTATGTATACTTTAAGCATAATTTAATTAAAATATGAGAAAGGATTTTACTGTTAAGCACGCTGAGAAAATGTCAATAATTTGTTGACTAGTTTAAAAAATGTCAATTATGCAAAATACTTTCAATGATTGTACGCACTAAATTAGATAATCTGAAGACGGATTGACAAATCTAATTTCTATTAATGACTCAAAAATGTAACTACTTCTATTGCTGTACTACCTTCACTATATTAGAAAATATACTAATTAAAACAGAATATATACATATTCTGAGAAAAAAATTAGATATACGTTATATAAATATGTAAACGATAACTAAGCCCTCACGAGAAAGGAAATAAGGTATACTTTGTCTGTAAGGCTACACCAATCATTTTCCTTTCGTAAATAAAAATGGTAATTGCTATAAATAATCTGCATAATATAATCTATACAGTGTATTTCAAACCAAGCAAACTACATATCTATACAAGCAATCATCTTCAATATGTTCGAAAAATATTACAAACATGAAAATAATGAATAACTTCCGAGCTTAGATTATGATATATTATTTGAATGTCCAATTTGAAAAGTCAAAAATAGCCAAATTATTTCGTGTTACGTTAGTGTTTCTTCTATACCGATATTTTAAAATAGCTATGCATATCTGTGTTGAAGCATATACCATTCTTATAACGTGTTATTGTTAAAGAAATATAAACTTTCTATTAATAAAGCTGTATTTCTATTTTCTGTTATTCTTATTGTTGTTGCCAGAGCAGTCTCCAAGTACTAGGTATTTTAAAACATGTGATTAAATAATATTTTGCGAATGATTATTATACTTCACACTACAACAAGAAATCGAAAACATCTCATAATACAACGATAGAAACGAGTTAACAAACATTTCAAATCCGGAAACAATATATCGGTATAGGCTCTAGGTTCTGATATTACTTCTATCCTTGTAGTTGCGACCACTAGAATATGTATAGTATAATAGCTTCTGATGACCTATCATATAGAGAAGACGTAACATTATACCTCGTTTTAATATTTTCACCGTCGACGCTTGCAAACGAATAACTAGAGCTTATAAAATAGTTATGTAGCTTAAATCAAGTCAGCTGTAAATTATAGAATATTTTTCCTATAAAACTGTGTAGGCATACTTACAAAAATGAATCGAAAGTGACACAATATCAGTAGGTAAGACAATAACTTCACGAAAATGTACACAGAATTCGAGTGACCGTCCTAAATTATTAGAATAAGAATACGAAGCTACGATACGAATACGGAACACAACAATATATTTATATTTATAAATATATATATATACATAAATATATTGTTGTGTTCCATTGTTGTGTTTGTGTAGTAATACGAAGAGTGCATGCATGTGCGAAAATGAATGTATTTCTTCCATGTACAAATAAAACAAGACGAAATATTTTGAAAATTCTATGGAATCGAATTGAAATTAAATCCAAATGAAACGATTTTTTTTCTCAGTATAGGAACAAGTATAAACAAAAATATGAAACACTCCATTATTAGAAAGAAATGGCTTTCTATGTGCAATGCAAGCTAGTGTAGATTGAGTGATCAAATTGATAAAGAATTAGGAGTTTCACCCACGTGATCGTTTTGACAACCGACTCAAATCAACCAACAAATATTGATGTTGACCACTAAAGAGTAATAATTATGTGAAACGTAAAAAAACTTCTGTCAAGAGTGGGAAATTGGCGGCGGTGGGTGGGGGCAGGTTAAAAGAGGAGGAGTCCCGGGTTCGAACGTTATAAAAGATGCTGGGTCACATAAAATCTTCGTTCTTAGAGGTCGAACGCTATGACGTCAGAAGAACCAAAAGCTAATCGGAGAAGTCGTGTGCCCCTCCCCCTTATAACCCTTTCCCCACCTTTTTTTACTTCTTGAACCTTTCGGAGATCTGAAACTCCTTCAATACACAAACACATACACACACACACACTTAAAAAACCACATCAAAATAAGTGTGAAAGAAAATTATCTGCTGACCGATCAAACATGAATGATTGATTTGACTTTTACCTGCACTGGTCTCCATCGTGGTTCGAGCATGGTCCGGTTGTCTGCAATGTCAGTTCGTTGTTGCACACTGTTCGGCTGTGCGAGGGCGATGTTGTAGCTGGTTGTTGTTGTCGACAACGTGGACGTGGTTCTAGCGTCAGCGAGGGGGGTTGTAGCGATGCTGCCTACTTGCTGCTAGCTTGGTTGCGATGTGTGACGTTACGGTGGTCTGGGGTTACGGTACTAGTGTTGCCGTGTTGTACTGGGATCCGGCGCGTTAGACGAGTAAGCGCTGATCGTCGCAACACCACGAGGACTGAGCGAGTAGCTCTCTCTCACTCTCGCGCTGTCTCTCTTTCTCTCTCGCGTGCTCTCACTCTTGTTCTCTCTTTATCTTTCGTTGTCTCGCTCACACACTCTGTCTCTCCCACACGACAACATGCGCGAGTCGGCGCATTACCCCAACTCAAATCGCGCTACTCCAGTCCGGTAGAATGACTGACTGACCGTACTGTGACTATCGGACGACAACAGTCACACAGCCTCTCTCTACGTCCCAGTCTCTCTCTCTCTCTCTCTCACTCTCTCGATCCCCTCACTCCCTTCCTTCCCGCAGCACCCTCACTCGCTCCGTCTCATCATAACAACAACACAACAACGATGTCTACGTCACCGTGATTGCGTCCGTGTAGAACCAACAACAGAAGCTTAAGGCTCTAGCTAGACTGATCGACACTATGTGTAACCACCATGCATCTCGAGTACCATCTGTATGGAGGAAGATGGTTGGCATGTAAGGGTAGAGACCAAAAACCCTTCCTCTCCTGCCCCTACCCTACGACCCCACTCGACACTTGTTTACTCTACTTGTGCTGATCAATACGGGCATGCTGTTTGCCTGTGTTTGCTATCAGACAGAAGCATACATGCTTATCGTGCAACGAAGCTGGGGAAAATAAATAGGTCTCAGCCCATACCATACCTACTTCCCCCACCACCCTCATCACATCAACCATTCACCTAAATAAACCGTCTTATGATCTACCCTCGGCCGCTTGACACGGCACCTCCACCAATTTCATAGGCACACGACGCGAGGACGTGCACGTGACAGAAGCAATTGATACCACTCATTTTTCTTGGCACTTGTATTTATATACATATATATATGTGTGTGGAACACAATATAAGCCGAGTTCATTAATTATATATAATCTAAATCGGAATAAAAGTTTATTTACTTCCTCAATTTATTTCGCTTGAAAGTCATGCCAGCAAGCATGCTTTCTGGAAGCCGAGTATTTTCACGTCACTGAACGCAAATTTTATTTTATTTTTTATTGTTTTGCACTCATTCTACTTTTGAAAAAGTTTTCTTCCGAGGTGCTTAGCACACAGAAAAAGAAAATAAATGGGAACTGAACTTATATCTCTCTCTTTATATAATACATATAGATATACGGTATTGAAGAAAGTTAGGTGCCAGAAGATAAGGGAGCGAATGTCTTTGGCAAGGCCGTCGTTAAATTAATCGTTCTCTTTTCTCCACACGTCTTCTTTAAGGCTTCAATCCCTAGTTTAGTTTAAGTTGATCAGCACAAATAGAACAAAATCAAGCAATACCCTATTCCATTTTCTCCGTGGATTTAGCATATCTATTCGCTAAGGTAACATTCTAAACTCTGTGATAAAGTGAGTTTGGTCTTTAGCGCTCGACTGCCATTCCACCACCCCCTTTATTTCATATTCAAGATGGAGTTCAAAGCTGAATCAACAAGACTGTGAAACATTCAAGAACAATAGGCTGTAGGAGAAAAACCAACATTATTATGTCAGCTATGCGGCAGCAACCTGTTTTTGGTCGACCATTTCATGCACTCGACAAATATGAAATGTGCATGCATCGATATGCTGAAAGTCAATTGCCGTACTCACAATACACATGTTTGATATTTGCGCAATCCCATGTTGGGTGTGGACATTAGAGATACGAGATAATATACAGTTGGAATAGTTTATTAGACGCTAATTTCGCATCTTCGGCTAGCCACTTGACTAGTCTGGGCACAGACTAGAGGTTGTCTGTTTCTTGAATACAGCCCAGTCCACAGTATATACACATACATCATTTGGCGTTATTTTGTGAGTAAACACAAGCTTCCTGGAAATGTGGCCTCTGTCCACAATCTAGCATAAACACCGCCCGAAAAAGCATTACAAATAAACTGAATGGTTAATGCAAATTCCATCCGTCTTTTCCCAGGTTTAGCTCGCGATGGACGCATGTGTCTATTTCACTCTGTTTCTCGCTTTTCCGTCTTTTGCTGCATGTTGAAGTCATTCACATTATTACATCTTAGTGTCAACCAATTATGCTGGGGTAAAACTCTGTGTTGCATGATGCATGTTGAGTTTAGAGTGTAAAGTGCATGTGTTAACAGTAGGTATATACATAATATATACATATATTGTATCTCTATATTTTGTATTTTCTTATAATTATGTTTCGTATCTAAGACATGTGAATATGCAGTGAAAGAATTTGAAACTATGGAAATTTGCTTTGCATGAGCAACGGAAAAACATAATTAGATGCAGTGAAAATAACTTTACAATACCGTAAATAAGTAGAAACTAAAAACACAAATATTAACAAAATCAACAATACAAGAATAGCAACAGCAAGTCAGTGCAATCTCTACAGATAACAATGACAATGCGGCAATAATAAAATCAACGACAGAAAGGAGAACGACAAGACTAACAACAAACACGATAACGAAAAGTGTTGTAACATCATACATCCTATACTTCGATGTAAATAAAAATAATTTAGTTTGAGTAACGCTATTTAACTGGAGCTCGCGATATCATTTACCATTTTCTTCACACCTGGATGTGCGTTTTTGGATGGATACCATCTATTTACTCATCGTGTTTCCGCACTTTCCGTGCAAAGCCCAAATTTCAACATGGAATTGATATCGGCCTATTTAGATAAGAGCAGCTGAACGGGCATGCCCAAGGTAATACTACGAAACTAATTTCAATGCAAATAACCTCTGCGTCACAATTTTGATGAAACATTAAACACGGAGAAAAACATACCACTGTTCATTTTCCTACCCGTCCACGTTTTCGAATAATTCTTCTCAATGTATTTTTAGTTGCTACTCGCTACCGTTCGGCAATTTATTAGAGATGGTGAGGAGGAAAGATCTCATTATAGTCGACAACTAGCCAAATATTTTGTTTGGTAAGAATTATTTAGCCAAGTGTTTATTCAATCTGAAACACTGCGGGAAAATGTGAAAATATTTCGCTCGTTTTCCATCCAAGTTTAATAGCAAGGCGGTTACGAAGTTTCTGAAACGGTTCAACGACGAAGAGTATATAAAATAGGCCTCGGGAAAATGATAGGCAGGAGGGTGAGAGAGGAGGGGACAATGTTGCTTGCAATAAAAATTAAAGTTTAATTACTGGGATGTTTTCTTGTGGTCGGGGCCGGCGCTGGGAGAGGGGGCTGGAGGAGGGGAGCATGAGATAAGAATGGGATCCGGTAAAGTCTACTGCATGAGATATAAAGACATTGGTTTTTAGAGAAGTGGCATGGCGTATATACACTGAGCTACTCACTCACATAACGACGGAGCCATTGCCATTTGTTTTACCTATAGGCACAATAAATCGTTGGCTCAAAGTTACAGGTTCTCTGAATCCATATACTTCAGTCAATGCTAAGCCCTTGTAGCAAACTAAGGACTAAGGGGACCTACTCAGTGGATGTTAGATTTTCCTGCCCTCATTTTACCTCGCGTGTGCCAGTGAATAATGAGAAACGCGTTAATTCTACAAGTATAGCTTTACCAAGCAATTGGTCCTCAGAGATGAGTCGGGTGACAACCCTCGTTAACTCCTCTTAATACGGTTAATACCCCGTTGTTGAATGTATCGTGTAGAATGAAGACTGTAGAGTGCACGGAGAAGCTCCTTCCTCGAGCACACGGTATTGTCATTAAAAGCATATAGAGTACGTGAAGCGAGCTTAGAAGTGACGGTTGCCCCGTCGTCCGTATTTATTTACTAGAGCTATACGAGCTGCTCGTAAATAGTTGCCTTTTGGGCCGGGACTTGAATCATATGATATTAGAAACGGATATGCTATTGTCCTCCAGCATTGCAGAAGAACAGGGACGCGGGCCGATAGCGGTGTGGAGAAAGAAAAAGCTTACCCAAATCCCGTTAAAACATTTCATAGAACTGCCATCCTTTTATGTGTTGAAGCATACAGGAACACACCATTTGTTTTATAGATGAAGAGGCGATATTTATAACTGGTGATAAAAGGTGTCACATCTATTTCAAAGTTTGGCATTACAATGCTGGTTGTTTCTTAAAAGAAAAAAAACTTGAAAAAAAAGTAAAAACTCCTTGGGCTTTACATGGTAAGCCGCTTCCAGGAGGTTTTTTCAAAGAAGCTATACATATTGGTTGGCAGGATATTCTTTCTTTTCTTGAGCGTACGCGTCGAGAAAGTGGCTATAGCAGTCGACCAGTAAACGGTCCCACCCCCACCTCATCCCTAGCCACCCTTATATTCCATATAGCCCTCGTAACCCTTATTCTTTTCCTGCCACACTTTTCACTTTTCTCATAATTCTTATTTGTGCCCTTTTATGATCGTTACAGTATGTAACATCCCGCGCGCGCTTTCAAATTTGGAGCTAAACTAATAGGTCTATATTACATGAAGTAGGAACTTGTAAGGTGTATTATATGTTAAGTGCCAGTATGTAAGGTAATTGTGAGTTTTAAAAGCCGCTTTATAGCATTAACATGAAGTTGGTGAAGATTGTGTGAAACTACTCACTGGGGGACTATAATATCATAAGGTAGTTGTATTTCATCGTTGATTTTACCCAGCACGGTCCCTGGTGGTAGCGACTGTCAGCTGAGAGGTGCTTCGGCAGACGAGAGAAGAAGACACACTCTCTCACTCTCCCACTCTCACACCCATCCTCAATACTCTCTCACTCCATTCGCGACTAATTCATTGATTAACTAAGTCACACAGCAAAATCCAGATTCGTGCCAAACTCCAATCTATGAGTTATATGAAGATTTTATCGTCATAATTGAAGATATAGAATTATTATTGTGTGTGTTACTTTAAAACTCAGAAGTAATAACTCAACACGCTAAATAAACCTTGTATATCCGCAGAACGATCACATAGAGAATTTCGGTGAATATATATATATATATAGGGCCTATATATAGGGTTTTCGTCAACGTCATTTCACTAATCATCACTTTATAGTTTCATGGGCTCGTTCGTACTCCCACATAACCTATCTGTTGTTGGGTCGTTGGGCAAACAATAATTTCAATACGCAATGAACACAAATTTGTAAGAAGTCAGATCATTTTTCTAACAGTAAATCGTTACACATTCATTCCACAACTATAACGTCTAGATGAATCAGTTCAGTATTTTATTATTCTACCACCACTAATTTGACGGAGAAAATTCAAGTATTCTCACATTCTACATAGATCATGTGAACAATTCAATTCACATGTTTCTATTTAGAAATTGATCCCTTTTTCGATGAAGTTCTTATTGAAAAGTTTTGGTGGTAAAGTGGTGAGAAGAAGGATGAAGGAAGAGGCAGGGGGTATAGGTAAGAGTGAGTATAAGTCACGTCCCCAAAGCCTTTACGAATCAAGAACTCCATTGCACCGATTTAATGTATTTAATCACGAACCTTTGAAAGACTTATACGAGTGGGCTATCCGCCCGTACAGATAGAAGCTGGCCGATATAACAGCAAATAAGTACCCTCAATATACAATTATATATATTTTATATACAGAAGTATATATAATTTACTATTATGTCCTTCTGACCAGGTTCATTACGTTTGCGTGCATGTGTAGAGTGGTGCTCAGATTATTTCGTAAGAAATTAAGTCTCTAAAAGTATGCATTGCTAAACACAATACATTGACCTGAGATATATGGACGTCATTATTTCTCACCACTCGTTGAATGTATATCTTTACTGCAGATGTTACCTCCCCCCCTCCCCCCTAATCGAATTATATTCATTACATGCTGGATAGTGTGAAATCTTAGTAATTATTATTTCATTTTTACAATTTGTGTTGGAGTTGACAGTAGTTATGAAGTGACTTGGTTTATAGCAGCCAAGATATATAGTGTACATGGTTTAAGCTCTCTCATTAATCGGTATCATGAACAGCATTAGCATTTCCCAAAGGTCTCATGAACATTTGTTCTCACTCTTTTTTCATCACAATCGAGATTTTACACGAAATCATTGATCTCCAAATAGTTAAATTTTAATTTCCAATTGAAAAAAATATGAAAATCATGAAGACTAATTTTTAAATAACCGTCACATGTTTGTTGACTTTCAAATAATACTGTTACGTTCTATAATATATGATCTTTCCTAATCTCCACTTCTTATTAAAAAATACGGTCCGACTAATTCATTTAATTTTCAACGTTTATAGTGTTATGTTTTTGCACTTAATAGGCTATATTGTCTAAATTTGATATGTTCATTCCGAACCATAGTTTATTTTGAAATAAAATCATTCCAAATGTACAATTAAAATAAATATTATAACAGTTCTATACGATTCACTCATGAAATGAAAGATTCTTCCAGAAAATATAACAGCTCATCTTCATTGCATATTGCTTTATTGCTATGCACTCTATAGACAAGAATTGTCGGAAGCCTGTAAATACCGATTTAATTATATTTGTCCAGATCAGAGAAAACCTTTTAAATCCACGATTCCTATGTATACAAGAAGTAACAACGAATATAATACCTATAAAACATCGAAAACCATTGTGAAACCGAATGACTCCATTCTACAAAAGCACAGCATGTATGGCTCACAAGTCTTGCAATATATTGCAATACTGTACAACAAGAATCGCATTGAGTGATACTTTACCAAGTTGCATGTTCCTTTGTTATAAGCAGATCTTGAACATATAAGACTTGGCGTCGAAAATGTACCTTGTCTTTGTAATGTGCATGGACAACTATATCGTGATAGCATTTGTATATGTACATTCCTCCCATACAGCTAGGTGTTTCTACACATTATTTCGCTATGCGTGGTGTTAAACAATACAAAAAAATCTCTTTATTATATACTTCTATTGAATATAACGTGATAGAAATAACCGTGTTTTTAAATGTGTGTAGATTTGTTGTTCTTTTAGGCTCTCCAGATATTTTAAATTTGTTCTATTTTTTTTTACGAAAACCTGCGAGAATATAAAGCTAAAATATAAGTGCTGGAAATACTGTTCCAAACTCTATTCTCATATACTGAAGTTGATGGTTGGTGCCAATGTTAATTACAACCTCAACATTGTTAACAAGGTGTTGATCTTGCTTACTAATAAGAGAAAGATGAATGCGATAAAATCAGCTAATGTAGGCCTACTAGAATTAAACTAAGTAGATATTTTCATAATATCGCTTATTCATTTCGCAATTAGCTTATAAACATCAACTGGTTCGTCACATATATGAAAGAGAAGTTGTGCAAACTTCACCACAAATTATTCACTCTCGATATTCTAAATTCAACAAGATATCAGAAAAAGGGCGTTGTTCCGTACAGTATGTTTCATCCACAATATGACTGAGCATTCTCTATTTTCTGTGGTATCTTATGATAAGCTGAACTTCGTCAATATATATAAATCGATGCAATTAAGAAGGTATCCAATTAGGCCAGCATGAAAGTGTACAAATAATATGAATATGTATGTCTATACTATCAAGAAGAACGAGAAGAATGTACGACACCATTGACAAAAACAGAACAATACTTCTATTTATAGGCGTGATTCATAGTCAATCAGCGTATATATATACTCAAATTATGCTTAATCGAGAGCAGCAACATAGAAGATGTATATTGTAGTGTATTCTTTGATATACGATTGTAACTTCAAGCGTTATTGAGAAAACAGAAGGAGTACAAAAATGAACGAAATATGAAACACTTTACACCGACTGAACAAAATATTATACAGAATAGTAACAAGTAAGAAAACTAAAACTAACAAGTGGTCAAGACTGTAAAGAGATTTCGAATAATTCAAATGACACAATTGTTAGTAGGACACTTTATTCGCTTGCTAAACATTATTTGTACGAACGTTGAATGGTGTATTGTTCATTTCAGTTCCATTCGAGTATAGTGACGAAGGCATTTATGAGGAATCGAATCGGATTCTTTTCAACCAGGTCTGATGTCATAAAAAGTCAAAGAGATTTTTCACATGAATCAAAGCCATGTTTAATTGGGCAACAACATGTTAGCAATCGTTTTGTACTTGATGCGACTATTTTAGAAAGTCACGCAAATTATTTGTCTGGAGTTCATCTCGTAACCTAATTTCAATGAATGTGCTGAATATAATCATATTTACTATTTAATGAGTAATATATTTACACATACATATTGTTTATGTCCATCAGTAATGTATTTTGAAGTAGAGTTTTGAAAATCCGTTTTCCTTTTTTTTGGATATTTCTTTGAAAATAGTCAAACGTTATTGACAAGTTTAGTGGACCGTTATCATTTCTTTTGTTATCAAAAACTCCTTATAGGTGACAGGTTTGTGACCCAAAAGGGGTGGGTGGTGGGTGGCGTGGGCGTTTCCAATAATATCAACACCCCCAAGACACGCCCACACACAAAAACAAAAATCTTCCAGACAACACCTTTTATTCACATTTCACTAATCAGTCATTTTCTTTTCCATCCCGATTTCGTGTTCTTTAGTTCGCAGCACAATAAATAATGCACATTAAACAACAACAACCTAATTATTGACGCTTCTGTTTCACATTTGAACAGTGTTTATAAACCATATTGTCATGAGAGTTGAGCAAAGAGGAAAGGGGCGAATAGAGTCTTGTCCGCCCGATGGGTAATCTAGCCAAGAAATCCGTTAGGCGTCTTTCTCCACTAAACGTAATTTGCATTTCATGGCAGCTTAACGATCTTAATTAGGAAGGAGTGGTGTCCGCTATTGAATTGCACCAGCAGGCTATCACCATAAGGAACTGAAGGAAGGGATGCAGCTTATTTGGACCCGACGATAATTGAACCACCACGAATATCATAGTCTTGATTGAACTTGCAAAGACGTTTTGAAACTATAAAAGCTATAGGCGAACTATTTCAAGAGAAATATATGTTTCAAGTTTTCATCGTGTTGCTAATGTTGCTAAATGTGCAAGGTAAAGAGAGAGAAAGGGCATTAAAACTCCTCCCACTCATCCAGTGGCAATGGTATATCTAGATACACAGATGAGTATACAACGCGTCAAAGTGTGCAGATAGAGTCTTACCTGACTGATCACTGGGTAAGACGCCATCTCCCAAACAAGTCTAGCAATACGTGTCTTCAGTTTAGCACGTCGTGTAAAGCAGGTCCTCCGCTGCTTCAAATCTACAACCCACTGCATTGACTCGGCGCGAGACGTAAGCGGGACGTAGAGGAATGGGGTATAAGGGGAGGAACGACCAACAATATTAGTCAACTTATCGTTGTTATTGTGTGCAGAATTTCTTGATGAATATGATTGAAAAAACGCACGCTGAAAAGTGCAATGTTCATTTGACACACAATAGAAGGTTAGCCCACACTCTATAAGTTCCCGAACTAGTTATACGAGTCGAGTTAGAAAATGTGTGCCAGGTTTATAAGATTGTAAGAAGAGGTTGGTCTGGTGGGTCACGGAAAAGACAGGCAAATTTCACAAGTCCCTGATGGGAAAGCGGGTTGAAATGCGCTTGGTGCGGAATGGATGGGTAGCATGCGCACAGGATCCCCCGCTCCGCCCTCTGACTCTTTGAGCCACCTCCTTCCTGTTTCACCATAGGCCTCGCACGTGACAAGACACATGGCCAAACACGGACTAAACGTCACTTGAGTGAAAAGAAGAAAACGCGACGAAAAGATGGGAAAATGGAAAGAACATTTATACGATGTGATGATCAGATCAAAAGGCGACCGCTTATTGTAGTTAATTAGGTCTGGTTTTGAATAACATGACGCATATGTTTGTTGATCTGAATTCAGTTTATAAATTAATCGACGATTACTTGGAAGTTGACAGAAAATAAGTAATGATCGGATTATCAGTTGTATTGAGTATGAATAGTTGGAGCAATCAACAATCTTCATGGAATAAATGCTACAATATGATTATCAGATGACACGTTCTTGCATGTACATCATTATGAGTTGTTCAATCAATTATTCGCAATAAATAGAATTACGATGAATCAATAGATTCACCTCGTGATACAGATGTTAAGGAATTTCAAAGCCATTAAACAGCTGGAAATGATTGATATAAAACTGTGTTTAAAAAAAACAGACAATAGCCCTAACTCAAGTGGTATAGTGGCATCCCTGTTGATCATTAATATATAATACTTTTATATACTGGTGCAGAAATACAGTACAGACGAATAGAGCGTGCACATATGGAAACAAAAAGACCTAGTAGTAAAACATTTATGTATTAACAAAATGCACACCAACTATTGACATGATTGACAAGTCGTGGAGTTCTTATTTCAACGACAGTGAAAAACACTTCCACAAATAACAAATAACTACGCGATGATGCTAACGTTTTTTCAATCAGTCTATTAATAACGCATGAAGTCACTCTATTTCCTCCATTTGAAATATCTGTTTTTCATTCTACTGAAAAAATGAAAAGAAATAATTTGACTAATATTAATTGGCGAAGCCTTTCACCCCACTGTTATATGGTGATTTGTCCGCATGTGTGTTTGTTTTGTGTTTGTCTTTATTTGAGGGTTTTTTGTTTGTTTGTTTCTTTATTTATCAGTTTGTTCGTACGCACTGCACAGCTTTCACGGGTTGACCGATCAAGTAGGTAGAAATAGCTAGTTATTTCTTACTCAGTAGGCCTATCTTGCGCACGGTGACTGAAGACTTTGTGGACTTGACAGTTTCAAAGTCAAGGTGTGTAGAGTTATCGTGTATCGTTCACACATCCGTCAAGGTGTGTAGGGTTTCCGAGTATATTCGTACAAATATCTCGCTCATCTTACAGCGCATAAGCAGCGTTTTCCTTGTGGCAGTTAATTTGGTGGAGGTGCCGGTTTTATGCCAAATAGAATCAGCCGGGTGAGTGTGAAATGTGAATAGCTGTATAATTATTTAAATGATCATTTATAAAATTGTGATGATGAAAATACAAAACGATCTGGCATATTCTAATGATATGTTGACGAACTATGAAGATACTACGATAATTGAAAGGACGTTTACAAAAAAACATGCCTTACTCGAACCTAAGCTTACTTCAGTTTAAGTCTTAGTTGACTAAACTACTGAGGTAAGCCCAGAGCTATATGTATTGGTTACTTCTGGCCCTCCGTCCTGTTCTCATTCGTGTCAGAGAAAAACAAGATGACAAACAATGTCATACCTTCTTAATATGTTTACAATTTTATCAATTTTGAAAATATGTTTAGCATTTATTCAAACCAACATCATTAATGGAATAAACAAGCTTGTTGAGTGCCCGTAAGAATCTATCATGTTTGTTTTCTTATATGAACGAGATTCCATACAAACATCGTCAAAACTGATTTATGTCTAAGATAGCACATATTATGAAAGACTCATGGTCTACAGGTGTAGAGGTGTCTATAATGTTTTATAATAACAGTATGCAATATAGTCACAACTTCAAATGTAAGAACACATCACTTCCGTGAAGTTGGACCCTCACTTGTCAGAATATGATGATATTATTTTACCATTCGTTAGTGCTTGTTAGTACTCGTCAGTAGGGTAAACATTTCCGTGAGTACCACTCTCTGGTTTTGCCGTTATAACAACGGCACAACAAAACCAGGGAAATTCTCATATTTAAAAAAAAAATCTCTTTCCAATGAAATTCTTGCGGTACTAACGAAGCACTGACAGATACTGGGACTGAATTCTCAAAACTGAATCTTTCATTCATTTTTTTTTAATGCTGCTTAACGACCCCATCAACAGCTAGGTTATACGGGGGTACGAATGAGCGGGTGATAATGAATTGATGAAGTGATGATAGATGAAAGGACGTTTACAAAAACCCATGCCTTATGCGGGACTCAAACCCACGCCCAACGGTGACTTCAGTTACTACCGCTAACGATAATTGACTTAGCCACCGGGGCGGCTCTTTCATTCTGACCAAATGAAACGAGTACTGACGGAAATGTTGACGGTACTAACCGGTACTAACAAATTACTGGCGCTGACCGTTGGAATTTCCAAGATCGGAGATATGTGAGGGCTAGCGAGAGGTTGGCCCCTCACATGGACAACGCATTATAACTGCTAAACCAGAGAAGTACTAACGAAAAATCTCATCGGTACTAACGAGTACTAACGAAGCACTAACGAGTGGCAGAATATTATCATCATATCCTGATATGTGAGGCTCCAACTTTAAGGACGTGAACATATCTACTTTTATCAACCACTGAATGTAAAGCTTCCGAAGTACATTTCAGAAATGATTGAAAAAGCCTCCACACAAAGTACAAGATTTCACCTTCTCAACAAAGCTCTATGGCGTACGTGTCGTAAGAGAGTGTATTTTAAAGTTCACTCCGTTTCAGGGTTCGGATATTGCGAATTCAAAATCCGTCAAGTCCTGAAAGCATGAATTAGAAAGTCCCTCAAAATACTGTAGAACTTGTCCAAAATGAATAATACATTCACAATAATACCCATAATCTTATATAAAAGTGTTGTTATACTTATTATAGATTTCTAATTTCGTACACACTAGTACGATGATAGTTCCGCTATAATGGCTATTTATTTTAACCATTCTGTGATGCTTGTTTGTGAAACACAAGGGTGCCTTTATCACAGTGATATCAAAGATCGTTTATACATTACTTTTACTCTACCGCGATGTAGACAGCTATGCAATGCCACTAATTAGCCAGGTGAAGTACTCAAGGCACAAAGTAGGAGCGGGCAGTTACGGTATTACGTTGTGCACATATGTGTGTATGTGTATATGCGTTTGACTTTGAATTAGCTACGATGTACACATGTAGAGAGACATCAGACCATGCAGTCCATGTATGGCTAGCTATAGAGCTATATTGCGACTGAGTATTTAGGGGAGCAGAAGAGCGGATAACTTGAAACGGTTTTCAGTTGTTCCATATGTCAAATTCTCACTGTCATCTCTCTCTCTCTCTCACTCTTTATCTCTCCATACTTTCCACTTTTCTCTCCCCCTTGCTCTCCTTTCCCTCTATGTTGACACTTCAATGTGAGCGTCCATCATCTCTCTCTCTTTTTCTCTCTCTCTCTCTCTTTCTCTCTGTCTCTCTCTTTCTCTCTCCTCGTTTCTGCATCATTATGTGAGCTCATCCAGCCACAATCAACGATCTAATCTCCGCTATTATATACTTTATAGCGGATATTTTACTTCCATTTTCAATAGTAAATAATTTATTCAATTAGAGATTAGATGTTACTTATTCTACGCATGAATCGAGTAAGTAGGAAAAATAAATGAAAAAGGGTTTATTTCGAGTAAATACTTTTTGAACAATAATATTACAACTGAGTACAGGAATGAATTGTAAGACATGCATGATTACTTGAACCATAGATTAAACTTTAGTGAAGAATCAAACGAAACATTAACGGAAATCAGAGAAACCATCTTGAGATCGAGTTTTGAATTTTACTTAGTAGATAACGTGTACAACGATAATGTTTCCATGTATCCATTCGCGAATCATAATAAGACGTACGCCTATATTGTCCTTGACCAAAATTGTTGTTTTATTTAAATTATAAAATCCAATTTCAATATAAATCGCAGACATTTCGAATAATAAAATGAAATTACATTTCAATTGAACATGCAATCAATAATATTCAAAATATAATATAAATAATGTTTTTGAGGTATAGGAAACACCTGATATTACCATAATAATTTTGACGTTCATAACTGATCAAGTAACCATAGTTTTTTCCTGTTCCTCTCCGTATCAAATGAACATAATAATATCATTATTTTCTAGTAATTTTCTTCCTTTCACGACTTGGATCGCTTCATCATTATCTTCCAATTCCATCCGGGCAAATGTATATTATACTGTACGCTTATAATTTTATATACCGGTATTCAATTGCTTATATGCATAGACCTAATTGCTATAGATATTTCGTATACCATACGAATATCTGAAAAACATTCCTGCGTGATAATGCGATGGCTATAACACCTAATTGAGAAGGGAGTGCTTGCAATATGCAAACACAGTCTATCAAGTTAGTGCAAAATGTGTCAAGTGAAATTAATGATTACCCCGGCGTCTTATACACACCGTGCAGCAGGGTGTTACGTTTAGAATCCCCTCGCCCATCACCCCCTTCCCTTCATCCATTTCACTTCCCTTCCCACCCGAAAACCGTCTTAACAAACGAGAATGACACTAAGCAAAACAGTGCGTACCGATAACAACATTACCAGCGAGATGGATTGGTACCGAAATCAGCTCGCAAAAACAGTAACAAGGCTGTAAACCATACCGAACTGCAACAGAGATATGAGAGACAGAAGACTACTGGCAGTTGAAGAGATATGGGATTGTGTGTAAGAAACGACATCAAGTCAAATACACTTTCAACTTGTTCAGCAAACTTGGCCAACATGCGCATACGTTACACTATTAACGTGATGGTAGGCCTATATATGAAAATATGTTCTATAAAGTAGAAAGGAAAAGGGAAAACGGTGGCATTTCTATCGCGGATTGTGAACTTTTGTACAGCGAACGTGAGAATGTTTTATGGTAATTTATACACTATTGAAGATAAGTTAGTTAAGAGTGACAATTTGTCTTGTATATTTCTTGGGGTAACTATAACGAGCTATAATTGTGGCTGTCGTAATCAGTATCATCTCTTCATCAATGTGTGATGTAAATAGCAAGAACAATTCTTGATTTTCTTTCACATCGAGCCAAAGTGTGTAATTCTTCAACCGATACAACATGACATATAACATCTGAGAATAAATAGTTCTTTTACATGTATTTGATATATTTTATGATTGATAAAATCGCCACATTCATAGAACAGAAAATGATAAATAAATGAGAGAAACATATTAACAATGTGATTAAACATTTTACACAGATTGACTCGTGTAGGCTCAATAAAACCATTCGATGCCTCTTTTGAATGACGTCATGCATTGTTGTGATACTGGACAATAATGCTTCCCCATTCAAGTTTCCCAATCATGATAATGATAAGATAAATTCAATGCTTCATCGAATTCATACAAATATTATGCAACAAGAAATAATTATTAAACTATACAAAGAACGAAAAGTCAGCGTAGAGCGGGAATCGCATTCATTCATTCGTTGGATCTAGATCAATACGCATGAGGAATTAGGAAAAGGCTATTCATGTTCACTTTGAAGAGTGAGGTCGAAAAAAAATTAAACTTTTTCGATCACCCGATTTGATTCGCCCTATTTTCATTAAACACCGCGATCATATCCGTCACTGCTGTTCCTTGATCATCTCAAACATAATTTTTTTCTAGATACAAATATTTCCCACTTTTTTCAACCCTATTATTTTTTGAGGGTATTCATAAATTTGTCGGAATCTACCGAACGGACTTATAGAGTTCCAAGTTGGAGAATGAGTGACGGAAATGCATAGAGAAGTTTCTTACAGATCGAGCTCTCCTTGGACCTGCAGAGCGTGCACAAAAAAACAAAAAGACCCAATTTGGAAGAAATTGAAGTCTTCGCTCACGCTCATTCAACAATTTGCGCGTAAAATACTAGTCGAAGAGAAACACATTCTGACATTTGTCTCGATTTCAAGCCAAAATCTTCCACAAATGGCCATAAAAAGGGATTAGTTTGGGGTGGTTAAAACAATATTCTCAACAGTAAAGTAAAGCTTCGAAATAGCTTATTGGTACTGGTTGCACATGTGTGAAGTTTTTCTTCCCACGAAGCCTCATCTTAACACATCCCAAGTCCAGAGAAGAAATAGTAAACAAAAGCTGACAAACATCCTGTTTACAAGGCCGCTTATTTCATGCACCAGGGGTGTACATGCGTGTTCAGTGTTCACAGAGACGAGTGGCCGAATGGTTGATGCACTGAACCGTCATTCAGGAGACCGGGTTTCGATTCCTGCCATGGTCGACCATTCTGACAGGGATTTTTCGTGGTTTCCCCCAATCGTTCAGGTAAATACTGGAATGGTTCCTTGACAACAAGCCACGACCAACTCCTTCCCACCATCCAATTACACATAATAAAATATTATTTCATGTCATCATCCCATCATCCCATATATCATTCACCGACGCCAATACATTGTAGACATCACTACAGTGCGTTGTTAAAATCCAGAATAAATGGGAAAAATCATGGTGTTCAATTTGTTCCTTATACATTCATCGTTGGTACATAATAAGTAGACTGTCTATTGAGACCGCACGAAAGTCGATTTTCATTCATACTCACAAATAACCTTATTATTCACAGGGTTATCAACTACTGGTGTAATAAGATTTCTTTATATTTTTCATTATTATCATATAACATCCAGCCACTTAATTATTCTCTTCTCCACTCTTTCACTATCACATTGCAATGTTGAAACTTGATAACGAATTTCATTGTTTCCCATACAAGCAATTAGAATTGACATATTATTAATTTCAAACGCTGAAATCCTAATTAATTGACCTTCCCAGTTAGCAAATGGATTTCAATAGAAAAAATGAACTAAAATCTGATTGAAAAGGGTTCTCCAAATTAGTTGGATTTAACTATTGGGAGGATAATTGTAATGAATATATCACGTAATTTGATTGTATTCCCTATTGTCACCTCCACTCAACGATAAGTAATAGTTAATTCATCCTTGTACTGCATATTATCTTGCTGTCGTCAACACATCGCCCGCGTATCACTATCGTTTACGTACACTAAGCTGGAAATGATGCGGCATCAACTTGAACCAACAATTGTCATACAGTCTGAATTATTCTATCTGAGACGAGTGTCTATACAATAGTGAGTCGAAACACCTACATCTGTGGACACTAATGTTATCTATTGTACATTAATTTCAACTTCATATTCGTCTCCATATTGCTCAACGACCCACCAACAGCTATAAACGGGTATAAACGGGGGTACGAATGAGCGGGTGATAATGAAACGATGTAGTGATGATAGGTGAAAGGACGAAAACCAAAACCTATGCCGTGGGACTCGAACCCACGCCCTACGGTGACTTTGGTTACTACCGCTAGCGATAATTGACTTAGCCACCGGGGCGGCTGCGGCAATAAGATTCATGTTCAGTAGCCATCTACAAACTTGGTGTATGCATAAGAAAATTGGGGGACTACGTAATTTTTCAACGTATTGTATCTTGACAATAACTATATATATAAATATACGTCAAAATCCACGTATTTCCCAATTGTTGTCAGTATTTCTATGAAGCTGTTTGGAACGAAGTTATGGAGTAAATATCCAATTATTGTAATTATATTAGCTAGAACTTTGTGTATTCGAAGTAAATCTAAAATTTCAACCTAATTTAATGCAAACTATTATTCAGTGATGTTGAAAACGATGATTGCTAAGGACAGCTATTTATAGACATTTCTTCTGTTCAAATGAGCCGCTGTGAATTTAGATTTATTGGCTATGCTATTTACTTGTGTAAGTCACTTTAATAAGGTACTTAAATGCCATGTGAAGTCCTGGTGTTACAATTCCTATTTACTAGTCAAAACGTTAGGTAACACCGGTAAGGGTGTGAAAGTTGAGGTTTATTAAGACAATGGCATAACGTCGTCGTCTTTAACCCTACATCTTGTACTTTAGGCACGTATAAGCTGTCCCCTTACCTCTATGATTTATTTGATTGTAACCCAAGAAAATGAGAATTGCATGACTTACATTTCAAAGAGCTGGTGTAGTAGTATATAGTAGTAGTATGAACAATCTTTGAGACACTCATGCAAACCGTATACGAACATTACTTCTGGTCGAAAAAGCTAAACTGAGGGGGAGGGGGGGGGACTGCATGGTATCAGTTGTTCTGATAATATAGCACTGTGTGGTCAAAGGGTTGCATACGCACGCTCACACAGAATAGCTTCAAGATCTAAGATCTGTGATGCTGTAGGATGCTGGAGGACCACCCTCACTAAGCTTATCGGTCGGCTCTAAGACAAATTATGCAAATTCAGTATTAAATAACTTGTTTTTCTTGGGGTGCTATAATAAAATGTATATAGGTCCTCAAGTGAGACTGCGGTAAGTTAGGAAACCCAAAAGCGTATAATTTAGGAATGAAGTTATGAAAAAAGTGCTGGTATGTTACTAATTTACTGTATGGTCTATAGCTAGTTTACGTAGCTCCTTTGGGAATCTGTATAAAAGAAAAACAGGTAGGCCCCACCAGTATAAATTGAAGATACAGTCTAGTATGCTGAACTCTTATCTACAATTCACTTATACAAGTGTCGTTTGATTTTGTTAAATACATATTTTCACTTATGCCAGTTTTCATGGTGTTGTTAAAAATAATCATTCCCGCCAAATGTCTTCAGACGAAAAAAACTCTCGAATGGCCTCTGATGAAACACTTATTTTTCTACTAAATCGTGTAGTGTTTTGTATTATCAATCCATTACATGCATTTGCGAATGGAGTGCCGTTCTCATCGACTCTTTTCCATCTCGTTTTCGTTTTTCAATCGATTGACGAATAATAAACGTAACGCTCATTATGCTAAATGCATGCAGTCTGAAAATAGTATTTTACAATTTGTTCAATTGAATGAACAGTTTCATCGTATGACAATTAATTAATACCTAAAATGATTCCTTATATACATTATTAATGTCATGTGTGAATAAACAAGGTTGAACTGCTTCAAAATAATTATTCCTTGCGTCAATTTCATTTTCTGATTATTTAGATTATTCAAATGTTGGTAATACTATAGATGGGTATACACGTTTTCGAACTTGCTTGCCTCTTCTCCGATCTCCACAAATAAACACCATAATTTTTCCTGTATTTAACGTGCATTTGTACAAACAAGCCAGCGTTTCAACCTTTAGTCTTGATTTTGTTGACACACACATACACACACATACATACATCTGACAAGACAGTTCTAACATAACTATACAGCCGTAAACAAGGCATTCTTTACCGCTTGCAATGTAAACGAAAGCCACAAACTAGACGGTATCGACGGAAGGATAAGATGCTCAGTTTCAACAAAGACTCGGCATTCAGCAATGGCATTGGATAACATTATTGGACTTATAATAATGGTACCCAATGCCAAAATAATGCCAGTGGTGAAGACAAAATGGTGTAATTGAACAAAACGTGAAGAAGTTTGAAAAATACACCGCGTAAGACACGACACATGCATTTTGAAAATGTATGAAATATACCTGAATTCATTTTTGGGGATTGGGAGGAATTTCGGATGAAGATAGCTGAGAGCGTTACCACTTGGCTGCATGTGCCAGGATACATGACATATTATAAATGAGTATATATACTGATGAGATTCTATATCGATATATATATATATATATAATATTATCTATATATATATATATATATTATATATATATATATATATATATATATATATATATATATATATATAATATATTATATTATATATATATAATATATATAATATATATAATTTATATGTATATACATTTTTTTTCTTTTTTGTATATGGGTTACTTGATATTTTCCTAACGCATATTTCAAAATCAATTATAGCTTTATATTCTAATTATTTATAATGAACAGATAATTCAGTCTAAACGTTGAAAATAGTTGAGCAATTGCTTGAAGATACGTAAGTAAGATAAGTATATCTTACTTTGTGCGTAAAGAAAGATACATCTCGAAAGACATCGCAATCGAGCATTGGCCAAACTTTAATAAGTTATTGTCGATGTCCACTATTTATTAGTCAATGGCTAGCAAAATTGCTATAATATCCATTTTTTATTTCCAACAACACAATTCCCATCTGATGTCGGATTGGTTATCCAAAGGCAAGGACATTCATTGCTCGCCAAAGCTGCCTTCTATGCTCTCGAACATTGACAAACGATTATACGGAACACTGCTGTATATACGTACTCTATATACCTTCCCTTGTTTCCCCCCACTCCCTCCCCCCCACTTTCATCCCCTTAGTGGAAGATGCTGCTCCATTTTCCCAATCCTCCTAGCTATATCAGGTCATAGCTCAAACTAACGTCTCCCTTCCCAATTCTCTTGATTCTCGTTTCCGCCCAATATTGTTTTGTCGCTTGTTTATGAGGTCCGTTTTGTGACATTGGAAGTTGGACCTGAGCCATAGGAGACCAACACAGGAAGAGTCTGAGGCTTGAGGGTATACCTTTCGTTGGTCAGCGTTTGCTTGAAATGTCAGCGCGATCTTCAGGCCAACACCCAATGTCATTTGAGACCATCGCCCGTAGCCAATCACGGGATCGACAAATGCTAATCATATTATTATAATGCATACTTTACTGTAAACAGGGTGAACACATGCCAATAGACGGAGATAGAAAATCGTGCCTACTCTTACAACCTGCTCAACATGATTTTGTGCAAAAGGAAATCTGTTGGTAAAACTTGGACGTACTATGTAGAACAGTTGAACGGTATATATAATATATGGTCTCAGTGATGATTATTTCAAATGTAGGCCTTATTGTTTTGAACAATAAAATACAACAGAACACATACATGTATAAGATTATTTTAAATTTATTAGGTACATGGACGATTTATTTTGCGCTTCATACAAATGGTAATTTTAAAATCTATCAATCTATCAACTTCGTCAATTACCAATCCCTCGAAATATATATTAATAGGCCCTATATATATATATATATATATATATATATATATATATATATATATATATATATATATATATATATATATATATATATATATATATATATATATATATATATTATAAATATAATATAGTGCTGAAAGTGTTCGTTTTTTTTTTTAAATTTCAAGTCCGGACTTATCGCTGGGTAGTTAAATAAGACGACGCAAGAAACTATCCACTATATTACGATTTCTTAGAATAGCACTCTTTTTAAGCTTCATATTAAAACGCATTATGTTACCCAATCCAGTATATATACTTGCTTGTCCCTGCAATTTCTCTGGAGTATACTATACTCCTTATACAATACGTTAAAGTTAGGGTTGTGGCGAAGGGGTAGGGCAGAAGTGAGCTACAAACGCACACACCCTTTCTTAGTTTGTTAGTTTTTCTTTAGAAAATACTCATCGACATGGACCTGGATACCGCCCCACACCACCTTAAACCTTGGCAGCAAATCGAGAACTGGTGACCAGCCTATACGATGCCGTACAATTAATAGAATTCTGTTGGCATTAAGGGGATGCATTGCAAGGATGGTTCACCATATGGAATTCAATCAAGCAAAGGGGTTGATTATAGGAGACTAGGAGTTGGGATAGTGAAAGGGGGCGTGCAGTTCAACTAAGAACAAGTGGCTTGGCATAACATTATGTGAACGGCTTGCCAATAGTTGACAGTAGCCTATACGTGAATTAAGTTATTAGTTTACAATGTTGTGGTTACAAAGGACTGAATAGATATTCGGCCACTCAAATGGAATCGGCTTTGTGGTTATACACATATAAGAGACGTTGATCAGAAGGTTTATATGGAAAAGGTGCTACTTTCGCTTCCAATATTTATTTGGCAGTCTAATTCTTTCACTATCAATGTTTTTTTTTGGCCAAAGCACACTTGTTTTTTCATAATTATACTATTTCAACCACGGAAAGACTAATAGGGTCTTTACATTTTGCGTGATTTGGTCGCAGTACTTAATTTAGCGTCCAAAGCTAAGCGTCGGAATTCTTTTGTCTCCCCCACCCTCATTCATTCCTTTTACCACCATGCATCAAGGAACATTTTTTAATTCTTTCCTAAAATAACATCATTTCAATACTGATTGCAAAAACAGAGGGAGACGACTGCGACAGCGACGACGTCGACGACGACGACTACCACCATACCACACCACTTCGTTTACTTGGCACTTGGTTTAAACCTACAAGAGAATGTGATAATACACACCGACCATTAAATTCAATTCCACTTTGTTAGTATTTTTCGTGTGGTAAGGGTAGTAAAAGTGGGTGGAAATGGGAGGAAATTGTGGGTGGTAGAAACATCAGACGTTCTGTTGGAATCCCATCTCGAACTGGAAAGGCAAACACTGCTGCAAGTAACGTTATCGTTATCTCAGAGAATCCGCAACGTTCCTAATTAAAAATAAACCCCGCGGAAATACCATGAGGATATGCAGAGCATTCTAGTGGAGTGAAGAGAACGGGAAAAAGAGATGATTTCGTCTCTCATGGGCTAAAATCCTTTATCAAGAGTGTGATTTTAACATCCAACACTTTTGAGGGTGGATGGAGGTTTTGGGGAGTTTGGAATTTACCGCTTCGAAACCTCCAAAACTTGTCATCCGTTTTAGTGGGCAATACGCACCCCTTCCCCTTCCCCCACCGCACCCAACCCTACTCTACTCCCATAGTATAGCGTCGCTGCAATAATATGTAAGTGTAGATCCTGAGATTGTGCTATGTGCAGTTTCAAACGAGCGTATATGTGTGTTTCCTATACGAGATCTACTCATAATTTGTATTGTACGACGTCTTGGTTAGCACGCCGCGGTTAGCGCCCCGGCCCGGCAAGGCGCGTAGTCGACGGTCACCCAAACAATATTCTTGGGTTGGTTCCAAATCGCAGAGAAACGTTCGTCCCCTGCTCAGCCGGTGCATGAGGTGAAAGAAATTGGTGAGTTAATTCTTATTTATTTTGATATGTGTACTGAAGTGCTCGATCTCTATAAAGTGTATATATATATATATATATATATATATATATATATATATATATATATATATATATATATATTTGTATGTGTATAACTGAGGTATGATTTATTTATATAAAATGAAATATATGACAGTTCTTCCATATCTATGAGTTTTCAAAGATTTAGTTTGAATATTTTTCTGATTTTTTTTTTCATTTGTCGCCCTCATTTTATGAAGATTTGTATATCAACTATTGTGAAAGTTTACTTCTTACAGGAAAGAACAACACGTTCTATTTTTACTTCACAGTAGGGAAACGATATACGTGCGCGTTATATTGCTTTCTTGAAGCGAGTAGTGATTTTGGTGCTATATATTGTAAGACAATATATTTCATTACATCAGAATATACCGAATAATTAACATAGAAGGTGAAAAGATATCATCCCATACGAATAGGACTGGTACAAAAGAAAGTCGTATTTCGTAGTTGAAACTCATGCACTCTCCCTCGTATGGATACCGAGGAGAGCGACGAGGGTGTTTGGGAGATTTAGATAGTTACTATAGTCTATATTTCAAAGCATGAACACAAACATTGTTAAAAAAATAAGTCGGAGAAAAAATTCAATTCACAATGTTGAGTAGGATTTACAAATACAACTCTTATCCGTTACATAAACTTGAGCACAATATAAAATATATAATAAAAAAATAACAACCTTCGAGTTTTGATGAAACACAGAAAATATATTTACACACAATGCTTTACTCTTAATCCTAGTGGAGGATTAGTTTATATTTGTTTTCTGAATTGCGAAAGCTATATACGAGAATATCAGTCAGGTAAAATGATAAATACACGATTTTTGAGTTCAGAGGGTTAAAAAAGAAATTGCTCCATTTTTATTGGTTCTATAGAAGTGCTAGATAGACGTATTCGTGCTTTTATATTCATATATCCATTCCATAGCTAAATCTATATCCTAGTTGGTATACGATACGTCTCGTCAGATGCTTTGGGACATAGGTTAGTCAAGTTCAATCTTCCACTTCGTTTTTAAGAGACGTACGCCGATATGGCGGGTAAAGAATCCAGAGCAATAAGGTACTTAATTTTAATAAGTATTCATATATATATATATATATATATATATATATATATATATATATATATATATATATATATATATATATATATATATATATATATATATATATATATATATATATATATAATTTTTTCTCAAAAACTAGTGAACAGTTGAACAAGTACAGCTAGTGAACTAGTGAAATATTTGTATCGTTCGTGTGGTTTGATCAGTATAATTAGTACACAGCAAAGAAACTGACTTGACGATATGCACTATAAACATGGAATCTAATAACAAACTCCTTACTCTCTATTCTTTGATGTGATGTATTTTATTCACAGCCATATAAATGTGTTAACATATAGTGACCTTAGAAATAATATTGGATCATAGACGGAAGATATACTACCGAGACATGTCACGCAATGCTAAAATAAATCCGACCCTCACTTTTCCCCCACGCCTTTACCTACATTCTCTTCTAGCTCCCTCACCTGTACCACCTATAGTACCAGTGCACACCGCTGGAAAGCGCTACAGTCGTGTTGGATTGTGTTTCTACCAGGGCCGTTCCTTCAGTGGCGAGCATTCTTATACTAATAGCAGACGTTGGCGAGAGGAATGGAGGTCTGCACAGGGATTTATTCTGTTTTATCCATGAGAATGAATGTACTGTCTTATAGTTCGTCTATGTTTTGACCAAAACATTATTTCAAATTTCAATTCTGTGCATTAATGGTTCTTGAAAAGATCGCAATCCTCAAGACGTGTTTTGTCAAATGCAGCGCATGTAACATTGTAACAAATGAATCATTTCAATAATCAGCACCTATGCACTATGTAAGATTCTGCCACGCCCCTCTACCCGGCAGAGCAGTGTACAAAGTAAAAACCATTCAACACAGTTCCATATTATAGATTGACTCACTCATGACTTAGTTTTGAGAGTAAATCGAACGGCCGGCCGCGTGCCACGATCAAGAGAGCAGCATCCGCCTGGCTCGCGTGATCTTGTATGCTAGCCCGTTATCTACGCGGCTCGATCTATCTCTTACAAGTTATAGCAGCAAGTTTCTCAGCTCGGCATGAGACTGACTGAACGCCCGCATCCTTACCGGACACAAGTGATAACCTAAACAGGCCAATGAAGGAGCTGTCAGCTCAATGAATGGTAATCAAGATGTGGCATTCATACCGAAGAACGGCGAGCTGTGGTGAAGACATGGTCATCCTTACCTTATCGCAAATCACATGGACAATTGAGAAGCGTACAATTGAGTTGAACAATAGGGATATAAATGTAAAGTGATAATTGGACCATTAACTGTGTATGTTTTAAACAGATACGAGTGAGATTTGATGATAAAGAAGCTATTATATAGACACGATTGTGAGTTATGGGGCAGTCGGATATGGGATAGTACATGTATGGGAGTTGATTTACTGCAGAATATTTTTTTGGGGGGGTTAGATAGGAATGAAAATGAAAATTATCATTTTGAAGATACACGCATCCTTATAACACCTTCCCAAAGGTAACTGTCAGGACCCACACGCTATGTATTCTGGAAATAAAATGAATATATTATGTTAAAAAGTTGAAACAATTCAAAGAGTAATTACAGTCGAATCTATTTTGCTCTTTGTACTACTATTGCCTATTTGTGATACTGTTTGAAGTAACACATATGCGAGATATATAGGCCTATATAGTGAGATAGGCAGTCAGTGTACGTAATAGAGAAGAATAGTTAAACGAATGAAATGACCAAAAACACGGCACCTCCACTTACGAGTTACAAGTATTTCAAATGATCAGTGGTGGGTGTGGGGCAAGGAATGTGATAAAATCTGATGAAAGTAATCATGGATATTCGAAAGAGACAATAGGTGACAATAAATAAATTGAAACATAAGAAGAAGTATAATTGCGCAAGAATAATAAGAATGATAAGAGGATAAGGGGTGATGCAAAAGAAAGCTTTTAAAAGTCCAAGTGGAGGACAGTAGTTAAAAGGTTGCTAAGCGTTTCGACGCTGTATGTGTCAGTCACTCGAGGTCGTGAGAAGTAGCTGAGGAGTCTAGATGAGGCTTGAGGCTCTTTAGCATCACATACACCTCACTCATTCATTGTTATCTGAAGACCACATCCCACCCCTTTAACCGAGCGCAAATCAAAACCGCCCTTCGCGAAAAAAAAATAGCAAGAGTAAGTCAAGTAGGTGGGGTTGGTATATATAAGTATATAAAAAAGAGTGTCCCGACGAAGAAAATCAGCTGAAATTCACACGGCTCACTCGGTTTGCGTAAGTGAGAGCTAACTTCCCCCCATACACCCCTCCTTCCGCCTCTCCCACCTAAGACCTCGTCCCACACCCTTCGACCTCCGAGAAGGTGCTCACTTCCACTCGAATAAGCCCGAATGCTTCTAGCTGCCGAATGCCGAGACTCAAATGGGGAAAATGGACGAGGAAAATCATCGCGGCATAATGACATTAAACTCATTAAATCAAAATGCAGAGAAGCTTTCTAGCCAGGATTTTTAAGCTTGACTGCCTCCCTGAGTAGTTCGGTATAGGATATAAGGAGAAAGTGGTGAAGAGGGGCGTAGGGGTTGATGAGAAGGAAGAAGGATTCCAATTTCTAAATTACCTTCTTAGATGCGGAGAGCGCAGGTTATGTGAAATTGAGACATTCTTTTTATAGAGGATTTACCGATTTTTATAATGCTATAGCCCCAACGAAAATAATGTGGTGTGATCTTTGGGGTGACACGGTGGAGCCCAATAAGATTGGTAGCGGAGGGGAACTTTTTCTTTCCCCCGTTCCCGCCACCCCACCCTAATTTCATCTCTATGCACGAATTGTGGTATTAATTAAGATATCACTTATATTCAAATAGAAAAACTCTGCCACTTTATCAATGCGAAGGAGATTTGATGCGATCGATTTTAATGCACAAGGTTGAATGACTCGTAATCAATTCCATTTTCAACGAAGAAAACCATCTTATGCATAAATCATTGCACACAAATGAGTTGTTATCATGTAATGTCTCTGGACATAAAATCCACGCCTCCTTTTTCTTGGTATAGTTTCGCAGATGCATTATTGATGACGAGTATCACCGTAGATCCGCCCCAATGGCCAGGAGAACTGCAATCACCCTACAGTGACAGAGTGGATTGAAACTTAGCCATGCTAAATGAAGGGGGTAATGTGGAAGGTTGCCTTTTGTGCTTGTTATAAACAAAAGGTATGTTATGTTTTAATAATCACCCGTGTATTCCGAGACGAGAGCAGAGTTTAAGGGCTATTATGGGTGCTGACTTTGTGAATAGTTAATAGCTCGGTCTCGGTTATAGTCTAAATACGTTACCAACCGGGGATTCGAGTAGGCCTTAGGAACTGAAAACATCATCAATATTTCAACAATGTATCAGAACAAATACAACACGCAGAGTACAATATAGTCACCATGTCTCATCATTACAGTGTCGTATAATATGTAACTATTAGCGTGCTCAATAAAAGCTACTATACAATATCTAATGTGTATCATTTAAATGTCGACAACCTGTTTCGGAATATTTTAGTAATGCCATGGAAATGTGGATATAGATTTTTCATTTTTGATTTACGGTTTATCATCACGTCTTATATTACAGAGTCGAGCAAACACAGTCCGTCAATCGATTTGTGATAATTATGTCATGTTTGAACCGCAAGAATGCCTCCTAGAGTTTGAGGCTGACCACGAATAAGATTACTCATTTCCTGACTTGGGGTGGTGAGCTATATTGCCCACACAAAATTCACAAGACAGAAGTCGTTTTCACCGGATGATTATACAACAAAAAACGTGAATATATTGATTGAAATACACTTACACGCACACATGCACATACACATATATATATATATATATATATTCATTTTTTCATTCATTTATAGTGAGTTTGACAACGCAATGTAATGATAACGAGGATATATTGGCGTTGGATGAATGATTAATAATGAGATGATGGGATGAAGGTTTCTTAGGTAATGAGAAGGATAGTAGACGCGGCGTGGCGTGTATTACAGGAACTATCCCAGATTTAGCCTAGACTACAGCGAGAAACCACGGAAAACCCTTGTGAAGATGGACGGTGGTGGGGATTGAACCAGTTCCGATATTCCCCTCACCTACCGGATCACATGAAGCGAGTGCGTTAACCACTGCGATAGTGCTGCATGCGCCGATATATATATATATATATATATATATATATATATATATATATATATATATATATATATATATATATATATATATATATATATGTGTGTGTGTATGAATATAAATAGGCCTATATATGGTAGTACTGGTTTTGAGGTAATTTTGCCCTTTCGTGATGCGTGAGGATGATTATAAATAGAAACTATTGTCTCGACGTTTCGATCCACAACTATGGATCATCTTCAGGAGTCGATATGGTATCCTTGTAAGTCACGAATCAAAACCTTCCGTGACTTCTACAAGACTATACCACAACGACTCCTGAACATGGTTTATAGTTTTCCACCGAAACGTCGAATGTCATTTTCTCACGTCCAAGTTTCTTCATTCATTTACACGAATACTGAGATCATCTTTCGAATTATCTCTATCAACACACGCAGATATGCAAAAAAAACTTCATTAAAGTAACACTACGCAACGAGGTTGGAGTCACAATGGGAATAATAATAAAAAATATTAATAAAGAAAATTAGTTTATTATGAGCTTATATTGGATTTCCTATTTAATAAAGTAGCTATAGCATTCACAATAGAAACTGACTTGGTCCACTCGTACATTAAAAAAATAAAAAAAAATCAAGTGACAGGTTTAGGTGGTGTAGGGGCTACTAGTGAAATCAAAGAGAGGAAACAGATGCAAACGGAATTAAATTTCCAGGGTGCTCGGCTTAGCTACATGTCATGGCCCTACTACCGAGTTCGTGGATTTTTCATTTGCGCACACCAAGCCATAGCTAAATAAAACAACCACCACTGTTGAATTTTCACAATTCCTTCATTCCATGCCTTGTGTGAGATTAGTTGAAGTGTGGGAGGGGGAGTCGACGAGATGAATGGTTGGATAGGAGGGATTGGTGGGGAAGGGGGGATGATGATATTATCCATACCTGCTTTTCTACTTTCGCCCATTCCGTACTTGACCGGACTGTTTATATGTATATCACAGGGTTATGCAGTCCAAACTAGATTAGCTAGCCTTAGAAGAAACACATTGATCTAATATTGACTTGAAAATAATATGGTGATATTGGATAATAATAAATAATTATATAAAAATCTTGTTTTCATGTTTTTTGTAAAGGAGAAATTTGGGATGAAAATAATAACTTGAGCTATAGATTACAGATCTAACATGCACGCAAATATACGTTCTGTGCTGAATTTCTATGAAATAGCGTACTTCCTGTTTTCAAGTTTAATTTAGGACTACAATAACACAATATAAAACGCAAGTTGATATTCGTTTAATGCAATTACTGTAAGAGTATACTCCCAATTTAATAGCATCCTATTCATGGATACGGTAGTCGACAAAGTTCGAGTTAATCTACAATACTTTACCGTTCACATAATTTTGTACATGCATTCATCCATTTGAGAGATTGTACACCTTAATTCGTTGGTGACGTGACAGTTATAATTTGATAATGTTGTTTAGATTATCATTCTACTGTAACGCAACTCCACGAAGAAAAAAGTAGAACAAAAATCGAGTAAAAACCATTTATGAGATATTGATAAGCACATATTTATTATATCAGGAAGGTAAGTGAGATATTTTAATACTAACTTTACTTTCGAGTCGGTCCGGAACCTGATAAAGTGATAGTCTTGGAAGTACAGGTTACACGGAGTTTGAAACAGTTTTCTTCTAATTGTAGCTTGCGTGAATATTTGCTATGATATGACGTGTGGCACTGCATACATAATACACTTATACATTTCTAAAACTGACATTACGTATTTAAATGTGACTTGAAAGTCAAAGAAACATCTACATTGTACAGCATCTTAATCTTAATTAACAATCCGTGATACATCTCCATCCGGCTCCGAATCATCCCTGTCGGGATTTGTCCTGGATACAATTTTAATAAGCAAGCATCCAAGATGTTCCACCACGTACTATATAGATGTAGGCCTACTATTTTGCAGATTTTTTTTAAATAAGTAAGTATCATACGGAAAATAGAAGAAAAATATAAAAGATAATATAATCAGAGTCAACAGATATATCCGGGGTTCGATTTCCGGTTCAGATGTGGTTCGTATACAGAAGTTCTGAAATAATAACCGTACAAACCAAGGATAGGTTTTCGCATCAAGGCGCGTTCGAATATCATGAGAAGCTATTACATGAAATAAATGAAATCAACGGCATCGAGACAATCATGGTACACACTTTGGAAAAAGGGGTTGATATCTGCTTAGCTAGTTCGTATGCAAAACCAACACGAGACGGGGTGTTTGTTTATGTGGCGAGTTTGTGTCCGTGACAGGTCTTGCGACCACGAGTGCCAAGACCGATAATTTGCGGATTGACGAAAGTTTTCGTGCGGCGTGCTTGTGCATGTATCCACTTAACATAACGATAAAAACAAGCAAACCAGCATAACGGAGATCTGATGTAGCGATGAGGAGGAGTGGATAGGAGAAAATGCGAGAGAGCGGAAATAATCTGGTAAAGCATTTCCATCTAAAGATGAATCAAAATGAATTGTCGCGCAGAGAGAACGAGAGAGCTGGTGATATAAAAAAACAAGGGTGAGCGAGCGAGAGAGAGAGGGCGTGTCCACAACCTGATCGAGCGACACAGTTTCATGTACAAAGTGGTGTACATTATAAAATTGTGGAAAACTGTGAGTCGCGAGACTCCCCAGGGGGGTCGAGGCGTAAAGGGTCACTGGGGATAAAAGGGGAAAAATAAACGAAATACATCTCTAGCTTAACATTTTAAATTACCGATTGGTTGGGTCATGTTTCACCACAATATGAAAATATGCGTCGTGCGATATATAGGAATACAGCAGGGAACAATCTCCAATCCAGCCAAGGGAAAATGTAAATGAAAATTGCTGGTTTGCGTCTGTGTGAGTGTGTGTGTATGTGAGTGTGTATTGTAAGGTTGTGGTTAGAACGAATGTGTAGAACGAATCAGAGAGGGTTGAAATAAAAAAGAGAAGAGAGAATAAATGTTAAAGTGTGGTATATAAGGATTATCGGAATAAATGCGTGATTTTCTGGCCAGAATCCAATCGGGGAGTATAAGTCCAGTTGTACACCGCACGTGGAAATCTGCGTGCAAACTTCTTGACAACGGAATACAGCACAAAGCAAATTACAAGTTGTTCAATCGGGGACGCCTCTGAATATATATGCTGATATGGAGCTAGGGTGTTTTCGCGTAAGGCTGAGAGTGTTGAAGGGGTGAAGAGGATGGGTAAAGGATAGGACGGGGGATACATGACTACATACAACATCCTGCGGTCATGGTCAGCAACACCAAAGCTAGGCACCAGGAAGTAGATACAGGAGACACATGGGTACCGACGCCGGCAAGCGTCGCGATGCCCCCAACTACTTTACACCCACTAAAGAGTGCGGATAAGCAATGGCTAACAAATCAAGTAGACAACATGCACATACGAAGGGACGAGCTCACAACGCGTTGTGTGTACTAGTTGAAAATGATCAGTATATTGTCGTATGAGATTGTGACATGAAGATATCAATATATGCATGGCTCTGGTTTTATCTCAGAGTTCCGTGGGGCTACTAGAATTCAACATTGGTATCGTTAATGTTAATGATTAACTTTAAACTTGAGGCAAATCAGAGTTGGAATTGAAAAATACATTCATCCCCAATTGTGTAATCATAGCCTACATACCAAACCTGGCACCACAGTCAAAACATTTACAAGCAACCCAAGACTGGAATGTGCTACTGACAATAAGATGAATATAAAATGACAAATTCATAGTGACCTATTCACATCACATCTAATAGTATCTTCGCATTCATGGCACCTGATTCGAGTGCGACCCATTGTCATGGAGGAAACATTGAAAAACCGAGCAAAAAAATCAGTTTGGTATCATTTCTTTGATATTTGAGCATCACTATAGGTATTGGAAAAAAATATTGGAGAGAATACTCCATTCTCATACACGTATATAAAGCTAGCCAAACTATAAAACGTACTATAACTTATTCAACAATAAATACTTGCGCTGTGTTTTAGTAATTTTTAAACAACCAAACAATAGAGAAAAAGAAATATGAAAAAATGATGGCATAATACCAGACGTAGACTGTGCAAATCATAGAAGTCGTCTTGTAATTAAATAATGAAGGTGATGCAGAGCCAAGTTGCTATGTTCACGAATTTCACGCGTCATTTATTTCCACATTCTCTGAAATCGTATTGCAGTGCGAAGCCAAGCAAGCAAGCGTTAACCTAAGAAGTACGAAGTGCAAGTCAACTTCGGCTTAATACTGTTCATCATTATCAATGCCAGGACAAGGGGAAGAGATGGAGAAAGGAGAGGGCCAAGGCTCACAAAACTCAAACAATCATTGCAAATAAAACAAATGACACAAGCCATTGCCATACTAGAAGTTTTGGTAATTGGGTTTGTGAATTTGGAAGGCCAATAAACGATCGACCATCCAACAAAATAAGAAGAAACTACAGCAGATCTTACCGGAGTAAAAGAGTGAGATAGACAATACCCAAGAGGGAAACAAGCACCAGTCGTTAAAGCAATGACCCGGCTGATGACCCTACAGGACAGGCCATGCACCCCCCCCCCCCCACAACCCCCCTCTCACCCTCCCACACAAAACCATGCCTTCTTGTTTACTGCTTGGACTCTGGTCTCCGGTCAATAAGGGGGAGTATGAAAAGCGGTGTAGAGAAAAACTCTGGGGCCCAGGAAGCTGACGTTCGCAACTGTTCACAATCGCTGAAGCTTTTCAGGGAAGAAGAGCGAGAACGCTAGGAAAAAAAGAGTGAGAGAAAAGTAGGTGAATGGGAGAGAAGCAGGAGGCCTAGGAGGAGGAGGAGAAGAAGAAGGGCGAAAGAAAAGAATGCATGGATGGCAGAAAATAGCAAATATTGCAGGAATTATGTCTCGCCTGTAGGGAAAACAACAGCAAATCCTTGTAGGGATTCGAGGGAGACGACGATCAAGAGTTGCTTAGGTGCAAGTGAGAGGGGAAGCTTCTCCTCGTCCGCGGTTCGAGAGGTGTAACTTTCATCCCCATTATATACGCTATCCGCTACTTAGAGGGTTTAAGCATGTTTTATAGCAACATTTAAGCTGTAGAAGTATGAGACAAGAAAAGAGTGTGGATATTGGGTGCATGATATACAGTCAAACACCACAACACTGGCGCAATCAATCTAATGGCAAAACAATATTTGTGTTTGCTATTTTGATACGCAAGACTCATTCGAGGATAAAACTCGATATTTGCGTATTCATACATGTACTCAAATGAGTGGGCTTATATACGTACAATGTATTCTTACACTAGTGAGTAGACTGAGGAGTGCGGTATGAAAAGAGATGATCGCGAGGAGCCTTTCACAACAACAGCAAAAGATTCTCGAAGATAACAAATAAAGTAAAAAATCTTTATAAAGTTTCTGCATTTTGCGACCGTGGCATAGGATTTACGCATAATCTACCAAGACAAATAGGGTTTATAGGGGCAGGCTGGTATACTGAGTGGGTGGATGTCTGGGAGGCGAATGGAAGAGGAGGTATATATGGATGACTAGATGAGTGGAGCCTTCAATTTGGTATTGGATTAAACTGAAACTTTAAGTAAAATCTCTGAACACGCAAATCTATATGCCCTATATATACACTGCATTGAGTGACGGTAAACAATGCTATTATTTACTTAAATCAAATCTGTTTGAGAGACCCTTTGCTCCTATCTCTCTCTGTATATATATGCAGTATATAAACATGATGGGGAAAACGTTCATTCTATACGCATATTTTAAATAATGCAAATATTAAATAATATTGAATAATTTAAATAAGGCAAAAAATGAGTCTAGCAGAATTGTGAAGATACACAAAGCTCCCTATATTGCTTAGTAACACATAATACTATACAGCATCAAAATTATATTGGAATACTATTAGGCCTACATTTCATGAATGGAATATATATCCTCCATACTTTTCATTGGAATCAAATACATATTTTCGAAACTTCGAATTAGGTACAACGTGTAATAGTGAATTAAGCAGTATCAATACACATGTATTAATACACATATTATCACGTAATGAATGAAAAATAATAGATATTCAACATTTATCAATTTGATGGGTAATTTAGAAAAAAAAACATTTTCAATTTATATCATCATTCAACATATCAACGTATCAACATACCAACATTATATAATATAATATCTCAATATTATTTCTTCAATAATAGGCCTAATAATGGAATTATTGATTAATTCTGGCCAAATGATGGTGTTGTCACTTCTTCGAAACGACAAAGTTTTATAAAAGATGCTGATCGATATACTTTCTCAGTCGAGTGAGAATGAACTTCATAATATATATTTCCCAAGATAAACATGACCAAAATAAGAGCGCGCACCACAAATAAATGGAGTGATTTAATCTCATAAGATTGTGTTCTTCCGAGATGTTGAACATTTTCAGATCACGGAGTGTATATTTTCCTGTTGCTGTGTGCAAATTGTGCTTCGCAGTTTAACTTCTTAATAAATCGCGAGACAATTATACAAAATGCCCGAGGGTTCCCCTACCAACCACCACCTCCCACCCCCCGGTAACCCACCCCACGACTGAGGCTGGTTTCGTAAGGCGGTTTAGAAAGAGGTGGTGGTGGTGGTGGTGGCTGAGAATTGAGATTGTAGTTTCCACGTAGCTATACACGAAACTTCATAAACCGTTCTGTCAAAATAATCGGAAGATAATGCAAAAGCCAACACGAAGAAATAAAGCTCTATAGCATTTCTGAATAATAACGAAAGGCAATTTAAACGATTTCGAGATATTGTTTCAACCAATTTCTACTTCAGAAGTTGAAAACACAAATACGAGATCAATTACTAGAAATTATTTCGAACAGAACAGCTTATTCTGTTTCAGAGGCCAAATTACAGTTGTGATAATACATATTTGATATCAAATTGTTTCAATTGTTTTGGAAGATGGGTAAAAACTTCGAGTCAAAGACGTGTCTCAAATCAAACGCAGCATTACCAGCCATAAGCATCGATTCGATTATAAGTAGAAAAAAGCCTGTAGTTATAACAAGTGGAGTAATTGATTATATTGATAGTCGTGTAATCCACCTGAATAAAATAAACATGACTCGAAAAACGCTACATGTTTCCCCAGTGTTGAAGGATGAGCTGGAAAAGATCGCCCCGAAACTATATATCTTCATTTGAGATCAAAATAGGTCATGAAACTATTATCATCAGACCTCTATACAATATGTCATTCTATATCCAGGCATCTCACTAACATTTATTTATTTTTTAATAAAAATTGTGCAGTTCCATAACCTGTGGCCAGAAGTCTTTATGTATTCTAGTTTATTCACATGAGTGTGTGTAGGGATGTAGGTTCAAATAAATCCCAATCAACATTTCAATTTGAATCGTTTTCGACTAACGTTAGAATATATGTTTGAAACTAGCGTTGGAATATATGTTTGAAAAATTATCACCAAATATCATTTTCACAGGTGATCAAAATGCGAGAACCAAATTTCGCTGAAAATCAACTAACCCAAACATATATATAATAGGCTACTCTCAGAACGATCAATTGTTCGAGCAGATATTTAAGTTGGTACAGCCAAAATATTTGATTGATATAGGGTAAACTAAATTATGTTTCGTTACATTTAAAGAATTCAGTCGATTTTATCACTCACAACTTCAAATAACAATATGTATCCAGTTCTTGTTTGCCTGTTGCTGTTTATAACTTAAACCGAGTCAAATGCCAACCTGTGGCATTTCAGCGTATCGTTGTACTGTGTAGATGTGTGTGCATGCGTGTTTTTCACCATGGCATTTCACCTTTAAAGTTCTGCCGTCGTTCTTATTTACTAGAGAGGAAAATTGAGCATATAATTCACGAACGTCTTTTTCCGTTTTCCGAGTCGTTGTATTCAGTCAGACAGAACATAGTAGTACCACACTATGCAATCCTTATCGGACTGTATTACCTATAAACTGATCGTAAGTATACATTTAGTTCACGTTAGCTGCAAGTTCATCGATATGTTCCAGATTCATCGATAATTTTAGAAAAGGAGTCGATTTCAGGCTTAGACACAGATCGGAGTGAAGCCTGTACACCGTGCACGTATAGGCTACCTTCAGTGGATTTTCTAGGCAATAAAACAGATATGTATTTTATTTTGTTTTAGAGTAAATGATACCTTCACTGGAACTTCATATGTTTATTTTGGTTATAACAGTTCCCGATTAAACTTAATGGTAAAATTGAAGTATGCCTATATGTTTGATATCTATTGGTCAATATTTTCAATAATCTCATCAATATTGAGATCAAATGTTTTTTATGTTTATGTGGCTCGGTTAGTTATAATTAACCATAGATTACAGCTTCAGTACAGAAAACCACAAGAGAGAGTTAATATTGAATTCAGTAAATTATAACATAGACCAAAGTAGAAACAGTAATCATATGATAATGAGTATCGATTTTTCTTCGCAAAATGTTCTTTAATTTACATCATGTCATATGCGGACCGCTTGATAATTCACATAAGCAGTATCGAATGCCTGATTTTACTATTTTGTTCAAATAAATCACGTTGTATTATTACACGTCCATTTATTGGATGAGCGTATTTGGTCCAAGCTATATCGTTCAGCTTTTTTCTGTATAACGATGAATATATATATTAATATATATATATATATATATATATATATATATATATATATATATATATATATATATATATATATATATATATATATATATATATATATTTATGGATGGATGGAATCAGTCGTGTTATCACGTCTAGGCCCTCCACCATATAAACCATACACAACATATGAACACGTTGTGATAATGAGTCGATATATGGAATCGTTTTCCACTTTTATCGTATGAAGCGAGGGGTTAGGTGTATCTGGTCTTTCCACGTCCTCTTACGATTTGGCTCAAATGGACATACACAGAGGTAGGCGAGATGAGATGAAAACTGACCCCTTTCCCATTCCACGAGCCCACGCGGCGTGCGAATCGCGCTTTAATTATTTCTACGTGTCACTGCGAATATTGGAGTTAGAAAAGGGTGGTTTGCGGAGTGGGAATGAGGGGAGGGGGGGAGATTTTGTATGTATATGTGAGAGTGTGGAATATTTGAGTATTTGGGATAGGGTTAGCACTCTTCCAGGCATTCGTGGCATCACCGATGTCGCAACGGAGTAGAGGAAATCATTTTCATTTTTTATATATATATATATATATATATATATATATTTTGTACCTCCTCTCCTCTTTCTCCTGTTGCCATTGTCGTCCTCTCGCAATGCCAATACTCGAGTATGTGTAAACCGATAGCCTGTATTCAGAGATGTGCCATTAATTTGACCACTGTTATTCAGCTATACATTTATCCTCGTAGACCCTCCGCCCTCTTCCCTCATCACCACCTCCTCGCCCACCCCATGACCCGCTGCCACCTACATTCCCAAGAGGAAGAGTCAATCAATGCCTTTCCCGTTTCACATTTTGAGTCATCGTTTGACTTTATTTGCGAAATACACATTTTTCGTAACATCCGAAACCATTTCACACGGACCTCATAATTCAATAGCGAATAATGGTATAATGTAACGGTATCGAACGTGAAACGTCAGAACGTCAAACTGGACCAGTACAGCGCTTACAGTGTAGTAGTATAGCACCGTACTACGTTAATCTTTCAAAATCAATTAATGGAATTATATTTTCTTCGATAACATTCGGAAAATGTAAGAAACATTGAAAGTAACAAGTAACTATTTGGTAAACACCGTTGCTTAGGCCTACAGTAGAACTAACATACTTGAACATCTCAGGGAAATTTGAGGGAGGCTCATGGACTCATCTGTGTCCTGAACCAATAACATATCAATGTAAATGTTGCATTCCGAAAAATAGCGTTCGATGCATATTGTGAAAGAGAGGTAAATTCACAATAAGGGCAAAAAAGGGCAACTCATTGATTGTGTATAACATTTATATAATAAAGCCATTAATATTCTGAGGTAATAGAAACAAATTATACCAACGTTTTTGAAAAATATCATAAAGTATCTTCTCATAGAAAATGCAAAATGTTAAACCTCACAATGTGATCTTTAAGGCGTTCTAACAACGTTATAAGAAGTGCCATCGTCCTATCGCCATTTCGTTTTTTTTTTATATAATATAATTATTATATGACATTGTGAATACATTGCCTCTATTGTAGATGGTCGGCTCTTATTTTATTTTTAATTTGCAAGGAAATTGCTTCAAAGGTGTCAACCGCTTTCTTTTCAACTTTCCATGAGCTGCAGCACAACGAAAAAGACGCTCTGCTTCGCCTGCCTTTACGTCTCTCTGCTTTCCCAATCATCAGGGGGTAATTTGTCACGCTTGTGAAGCCACATGGTTCTTGGGGTTATGTTAATAGGCGTCTCAACCACCTCCTCCTTCCCCAAAGTCACCCATTCAAACCACTTTTCCTTTTTAAAAACTTCCGACATTAAAGAATGAAAAGATTTTTTTTTTTCGTACAGAAGAAAGTATGTTGGACGTTGGGTGTTTTACGGAAGAGTTGGGTGAACTATAGTAAAATGCACGTGTCACAGATCCTTACTTCACCTTAATCCAGTTGAAATGTCATTTGAGGTATCAACACCGTGTAAAACGTGTACTACAAGATGGCTATCAAAGAAACATTCAATGGCGATAGTAAAAAGATTATACTTTCTTCAACATTTCTCTCAGGACTTTTTCACGTTCTAACAATGAAACATAACGCCGGAGTTACTATAAAGAGCACCACTACAACTCCATATTTGTATAACCGATCTCAAAACCTCAGATTTGAACAGTGATTCAAACAAGTTTGGATTTGGATGTATCTTAATTTGGATGTATCTCGAATACAGTAGCAATGTGAATCAAGACCAGGTACAGAGAAACTCGTGAAAGGTGCCATAATCAAGTTGAACATTTTAAAAATAATATATTTCTTTGAACGAATGTTGAATCATCAACAATACTTCTGGCTACGAGCACCGCTGATGTTTGGACGATCACCAGCTCATTCTTACCCCCGTAAACCTAGCTGTTGGTGGGGTCGTCATTAGCAAACAATAATCAATCAATCAAGAATGATGCGTCAAAAATTATTATAAGAATATCGGGAGCGCAAGGTGCACAAACTGTCAAGTTTCCAAGTCAAACTGTATATTCATATTGATTTATTTCAAATTGTAAATGATTACGTGTATCCGATTCTTGTGAAAGAGCGTTGAAGGAAAAAACGGAAGTACAATATATAAATAATAAATAGTAGAAAAACGTTCCACTTACTTTAAAATTTTGATAAGTGACTTTTTGCAAGAGCCTCATGGAATCAAACGAACGGCTAAATTCAATTAATCAAAATGTTTAATATATATATAATCAAAAATTAAGTTTCACAACTATGAAGATAAGTTATTGCAAGGTATATTATGATGGTAAAGCTCGAGTGAATTGAGTTAGACCTTAGAAATGACTTCGAAATTTAGATCAGAAAAAAGTTTTAATAAATGGTTGCTATATTGTTCGCGGTGGATGGATGTACGCTGTTTCGCCCGTTTTGAGTGCGACGAGAGTCTGTTTTGCCCCCTTTCCCCCTTCCCCCCCCCCCCCCTACCCGTCTGTTTTCTCCTGTAACTTCACGTGTAATGAAGCGAACCTAGATGCGATTTATCAGGAAACCTCTCGTCCCATCTAGCTGTTGATGCGAAGAGATCCACGATATAACCTCCCCCCCTTCCCCCTCCCCCCTCCCCCACCCACACCCTCCCACTACTACCCTTCCCATCAAGCCACCCACCGAAACTTCAGTAAACAACACAGGGTAAATTATCTCTACTTTCGCTCCTGCAAACATCTAGTCAGTATTTTCAGCTTCCATGCTTGTTTGTTACAAGAATATAGCAAAGTTTACGAGAAGCAAAATAATAGTATCATTCCCAATCTCCTTATTTCACTGAATACACCAAAGAGTATACAACTACCTCAATTTCAAATGTTTTCAAGTCAAAAAACTTGACTAATACAATAAAGTTTAAGTGATTCTCGCAAAGTCTCGAACCCAATATAGGGATGTATAGGCCTAACCTAGAGAGCTCCGTCAAATGAAGTAGGCTTGAAGATGTTCACGTTGGTTGGACTTTTTTCAAAGAAAAGCTTTGGAACGATCCGAGTTGATGTGATGTTTCGTATGAAATAAGTTTATTAGTTATTATTATGAAGAACAAGTATAAGGCCTATATCAGGGATAATAGCAATAGATTCGAGAACTAGTTAATGTAGTTATAGGCTAATGATGTTAATGAAAAAAGTTAATGATTTTTTTTGTTATTTTATACGTGATATCATTTTAGTATTCTACTGTTATTACATTTGTATTCTTTCATCAATTTTATAACATTGTAACATGATCTATGAAGTTACTACAACTATGAAACTATATCATGTATATAGCACACGACTGCTAAGTGAATTGATAACATACATACATACATACATACATACATTGAATCGAATTTGGGGAGATGAATAGCACAGAAATCTCTAAGACATTGCAAATATTATGATTTAGAAGAACCAAGAGATGGAAAATTGTTTTACCTTGAATTGTATCGGTGAAGTGTCCGACTGAGTTCCACGGTAACCTCCACCTGGTAAGATGCGCCTGAAATGAAATAAACCATGTACATTTAATGAAACTATCAATACATGACATAAGTAATTATGGAAAACAGCATCAAAATAATTACTTATACAGAAATATTTCATTCGCACAGTTAATGATATATAATTACTATATTTGTGTACCAATGAATCATAATTATATGTTTCAATATAAAAAAGGTTGAAATTTGTTCCATTTTCCCTGTTTTTTTGAGTTTCCGGAGCATTTTCCGGTCCGGTCCGGTTTTCTTGATTATTTTCTTCGATTCGTTTTCAAGCTAGGTTTTTGGACCGGTTTTTTCAGATTGGATTTTCCGGACCGGTTTTTCCGGATCAACGGAACGACAGAGGGAGACAGGAAAAATCTCTGTGAGGATAGTCGACCATGGCGTGAATCGAACCCTGGTCTCATGAATAACAGTTCAGTGTTTCAGTGTGCTAACCACTCGACCACCCGTATCAGTATAGCATATTGATGTATGATTAAAGAAGCTATCATTACTCTGCATCATATTTTATCTTTCATATTTTATTTAATCATCATATTTATACCTCCACACATCCACACACCCCTCGTAAGATAAAAAAAACTATTTCCACAACTAGACCTAACCGCTAGTTCATTACCTGTAGGCATATAATTCTAATATTTCCGTCAAGACACCATTGAAGTTGGAAAATCCATTAACACAATCAATTCATTTCTACAAATGTACACCCTGTGTTTTGAATAATACTTAGATCAACATGAGAAATTTCGGTGAGTTATAACTTGCAGATAAGGCATAGTAGAGACATATATTGTCTGTATTTCCAAATATATACCTTCACTTTACTGTATACATTGAAAACAATTTAGTCAATAATTAATTATACTCGTCTATTGAACAACAACAAGAGAGATATAAGCGCCTATTTCTGAAACTTTGAATACAGTTTTGTTGATTTTCCAAGTTGAAAGTAAACTTTCACCATTATCGTTGCGCCGAAGCCGTTTAATACATAAACACATGCAAATACAAGAAAACAGACTCGAGATTTTGTAACGTTACACTGGAGTGGATCAAATGTCAATACTACAAAATCTACAGTCTACCACAGCATCAATAATAAAGATAATTAAAATGATGTAATTGTAATGTTGGCGCATCATCAAGATTCATGATGCTATATTATTTAAATAACAACACAATTCATTAAACGTGGAATGGTTTATGATTTGCACTTATAGGAAAATCTAACGCTCATGTTTACACTTTTTGTGCAAACATTCATGCTAACATTAAAGCATCGTCTTGGTATATATTTTGAATGAATAAGTCATTTTCTAATTATTGGGAAGTGTTGCCGCACGTTTTCTCTTCTACAAATACCGTTGGAAAGTTGCGCTTGCATCATAAAACTTTTGATCTGATAGCGGCGGTGATTTTTCCAAAATGGAATCAGAAATAGACAATACATTTTATTTTTGTTGTTTTTCACAATGTTCACGGAGTTTATTTTTCACTAACTTATTTAACTCGACACTCTCTTGTATACATGTAGCATTAGTTATATTCTATTCACTAGAAACTGTGCCTATTCCAGTGTTGGAGAAGAATCGATATGGTATAATATGTTCGGAAATTTGTAGAGAGTTGATACAAAATACACTTGCTGGACAGTTTGACACTGAAATGATCCCATATGAAACCGATAATAATTACTAAGATTCTGAGTAAAATAAAATATGTACAAATATATCAATATATATATATATATAATATATAAATATATAATATACAATGGAACTATTTATGTAGATTTAAATTCAGTTTAGAAGTGCTGTGGTGCAGCCAGTATAACAAGAAATACAATTCCATTCCAATTGCCAAATGCGATTAAGAAAATATCGCTGTAGGTTGTAAAAGTCGATAAATCAGCATAATACGAATAATTGGAATAATCGGTTGTTTATTCATCCTCTGTGATATTCTTCTGATATATTTGTATCTTTCGGTTTTCAGCGATGTGTCTTTATATAGACCTACTCAGTTAACAATAAAAAGAAGAAAAGTGGTGACATAAGACTTCCCCTAGGAATAGATTGCAGTCGGATTGTCTGTGTAAGAAACGACCTGCTATACACTACTAGACTATCACCAATGACCAGTGCCTAGGGACCTTCGACGACATTTGCCCCCAAAGGTCTAGTGGCTCACATTATATATCGGCCATGAGTATGACCCACACCAATGTGGGCATTTCAGTTCTCTTTAAATTATCTCCTAATTTTATTTATAATCAATCGAAACGTACCGGACCTCACATCTGTATTAGTTTCACATCTACAACTTTTTAGACGCCATAGAACCGGGTTTATGAAGAAAGGCTATGCAGAAACTAATTAACAATTGAAGAAAGGGGAAAAACGGTGGAAAAATGAAAAAAATATAATTCGAAAAATGAGAATAAACCCTGAAACAAGTCACAAACAAAACTGAAGTGAACAACCTAACTGAACATAATACACAAAGAATTCTCCATGCACCAGTATTCTATTAAAGTAGATGCTCTCGTGAGTGACTGAACACTTATCCATACAAAGAGATTATCAGAATAACACAAGCATGTAGGCTTATAATTGGATGTATATGTGCGTAGATGTGTATATTAGCTAAATACAAAGAGCGCGATGGCAGTCAGCAGTACATAGAGCCTCGTTCTCTACGTCACACACTGGCCTATTGCAATGAGTGTTTTGGTAAAGGAACCTACCTCTTCGTAAAATAGGTAGTGACAGACATAACGTAACAATGCCTTCGGCTTCACCACTACGTATATATATATATATATATATATATATATATATATATATATATATATATATATACACCAATGAATCGTACGTACACTCTTGCATACGGCGTATATAGAGAAGGAGGATTTAAAAAAATTATAAAAAAACAAACCTCTGATGAACCTACTGCTTTATAGGGATACATTTAAATATGAGACGAAATTGAACTAACTGCCTCTATCCTAAAAGAGAAATTAAGCATTACGAAACAGCTTTGGGCCATTTTCACTGTTGTTTTTTGTTAGTTCAAATGTTGGATAGGTAGTATTTCTATAGCAATAATACATCTACGTTGTCATGAACTTTGTCCCAGTATAGTAAAGTCTTTGACCACACTACAAGAAGACTCGCACACCTTAATTTGCAAACATTCATCAATTTATCGTCGCGCTGTGTTCATACCCCCTCCCCCCTCACCCCGACGTAGACGTAGCTCCCACAAATGCAAATAGGCCCTTCATTAATTTAGCTCCACTCAACAAAGTGATAAATCCTGAGAGAAGCACCACCTGCGATGTTTATTAGAGATATACGCATTGGCGGTACACGATCGAGTTAGAGATGTTAACATCTTCAAATGTGCATATCATCTTAGAGGAATCGTCGAGTCAAAGTAGGAGAAAACAAATCCTATCATTGAGTTGATTTCCTGTAACAAAAGACTTTTCTAAAACCGTATCCCAACGTTGTTTCCTTCCTGACTTCCGCGAGTCAAAGTGTAGCAATTCTTTGCCGCGCGCGTTCAACATTCATAAAATAAAAGGGGAAGAATATAAGGGAAGAAAAAAAATCAACGCAACTGTCCTGGTTCATGGTTGAAAATTAAATCACGTTTTCATTTCATCCCCAACAGGAAATGCCCAACGACTAAATACAATTTTGGTTTCCCATCCGCTTGGTGACTATTCCGGTAAAACGGCGACGTTTTAGAACCGACATTCCGGTAAAAATAAGTAAAACCAAGACATCCGAGAAACAAATGAAGAAGAAAAGTGGTTCCGTTCGTTTTGAATTGGCATGAAGGTTTAGTCAGGACGATGGCGAGATAATATTGGTGACAGTGGGTGGGATGGGGGAGGGGGGGAAGGGCAGTTAAAATTATATAGTATAGGCTATAGTTTGCTCGTTAACTTCACCGAAAGATTTCGGATGGTTTTCGGACTGTTGTGAAGAAGACATAATTCCACACAAAAACAATAAAAACAACAAAAACAATTCTAGCGTCTCTGGCAATTCTGCTGACCAAACGATTCGGGAATAAACACTTGTGAACTGTTTACAGAACCCAATTTGGCCGTGCGATAAATTTAGCGAATGACCTTCTCTTCTGTGTTCGAATTGCTAACGGCAACTACTGAAAATCTGATGAAATGTGAAAGAAATATATGTGAGTAAACTATGCGTCTACTGCACTTCAAGTGCGTATAAAAGGTTGACATTAATCGACGTCAGTTCAGCGATATGATCTACAGAAAAAGAGATGACACACACAAGTCTAGTGTAATAAGTACATTCGTATATTTCACAGCACGATATAAAAAGTGACTAATACGGCGTGCATAGACAACTTTTCATGGAATAGTATAAACCGAGTAGATCCATATTGTCTTCAGATAATCGATCAACTTTCAAAGAAAACAATGTTTTTCAACGATTTCAAAAACCATGTCAACGCAAAATACGGTTACACCATATGGTATATAATATCGAACAAAGTCAGAACAATTGTCATGAAGGAGTTAAAATCGATGAGAATAATCACTCACTAAAACCAAGTGGATGTGTCTACTAATTTTATCCACACAGTTCATAAGTTGAAACTGATGAATTACACATGACAGCTACCAATCATTCGACCACAAACTGTAAGACGGGTATATGTCGTAATGATGAACTGTATTTAATTATGTGTACGAGAAGTGAATGCGGTGGTGGTTTTGTGTCTTTTGAAAGCTTGAACAGTTTGTATACTTCCATTGTCTTTGTCTCTTCTTCTTCATCTTCATCTTGCGCGTTCTTCTCCGCGTTGTTATTGGATATGTTCAAACCGTTCGTTATGATGGAGTCATACATCGCATCTTGTCACTAATTTATCTGAAGATCACCTACACTATACTATACTATCCCTTCCTTTCCCTTTAGCTAACAGTATTCAACCTCCCTCCACCAGCTATGAGTACATGACTCCTGGAATTGTGACATGGGAGGGAAAGTTAAAGGGTAACTTATATATAAGTAAAACTTGCTTTTAGATTGTTCACTATTCAATGTATTATTTTGAAGATAATGGTACACAGTATTACATAGTATAACACCAGATGTAAATTACCGTGTTTCAAAACTCTATTCAAAACCAATTTAAGTGCCACGTAAACAGCTAGTATTAGAGATTTTATTAGCACAAGTTTTGCTTTATACGGTTGCTATACCGAAAACTAAGATATTTCGGTGTGAGATATTTTTCTTGCTCTCGAATCACAAAACTTTACGAACTTGCAGTATTAACGTGTGTAGGCCTATATATAGTCTACTTATGTACTTGGCATACTGTATATTCAACATGGGTACTATTTATATAAATAATACTAGAAAGATATGAATATTGATCGGATAACGTGTAATTGAGAAAATTATCGACAATTAGGGGATATTCAATTTTTCTCAAAAGTGAGGGTACGCTACAAATATTTGTTATCATTTTTTATAACAATCCATTTCCACTTTTCATATAATGTGTTTACATAATTCTTTTATATCTGTACTCCGAACAGATCATCACTCATTTAAAACCGAAGAACTAAGCCACAGAACATATTTTACACTGATGACTGTCCAACAGAAAAAGAATAATAGTAAAAGGATCACTTATGTTTATTTTATTTCTAATTGTTGGGCGATTATCATTCGATGGATGATGGATGTGCTCCAAGTTTTCATACATGGATGAGCTCTAATTTTTCCGTTTTAAATAATCAATGTTCTCTTAGCTCGTCTATCCATCAACGTGGCAGTTATAAAGTGATGGTCCAGTTCGCACATCTTAAGAATTGAATGTAATTTACGATCTGACATTTCTCAACATTTTTAACAGTGTAACAATATGGAAAGCGTCAAAAGAAGACTTAAATGCGGGAAATGTGTATCTAATTCCATTTCACGGCACATCACCACAACAAGCTTATTTCCAAGTAACGCCCTATGTATCCCACAACCATATCAAATTATATATTACCAGATATTTGAGATATTAACATTAACAACAAAAAATTGTTATTTATACGTCACGAAGAAGTAATTGACAACAATAATCATTATCTGTCATCAAACACGTATATATATATATATATATAGTAACATTCATTGTACGTGAAAACAACAGTTACATTTTACATTATTTAGTAGATAGCCATCAATGACACTGTAGTCATAATACATAAACATGTAATTCACATATAACATGTGATTATATTTTTTTACAACAAATGTATTTCGATTCGGTAACTCATACAATATGAAGTACGATTCATACATAACTGGTAGAGTCTTCTGCAATGTTTATGTCTCGTGTATAGGGTTGTTGTTTGTGGAAGGGGATTGGATGAGGTATCGATTGCACTATAGTCATTCTTGTGTTTTAAATAGGTCGAACCAAGGGCTGCATTGGGGTGAGCAAGCTAGTGAGCCGCGACTTGTGTTGATTTCCCACGTCTACTTTCTTTACACCTGCGTGTCTTGTGAGTATTAAGTATAAATTCCTGCAATCCCTGCTGCCTTCGAATCCCCCCCCTCGCCTATACATCCCCCATCCATGGGTGCCTCAACAGTAAATGCGGAATTTGAATAATTGGGTTTACTCGTTCATTGCAGAAGCCTATATATATATTTCATCATTTATATATATATATATATATATATATATATATATATATATATATATATATATATATATATATATATATATATATACACATATATACACACATTATATAAATTTATATATATATATATATATATATATATATATATATATATATCACGAATAGACGAGGTATATAATTGAAGGTGAAAAAGATTGTAAATGAAAATAGGAAAAAACAACAAAGAGATGAAACGATGAATAAAATTACGGAGTATCAATCTTAGATAGTAACATTCATCAACTCAATGTAGGTTACGGTTTTGTGTTGTATATATTTAGACACATGAATTGCATGTTCATAATGCTAATTTTACCTTCGGTTAATCTAGCTCTTATAGTCTTATTCTCCGCGAATTGTTTACTGGGGTTATTCAGATTCTTTAAGCACTCTTGACTCTTGTATAACCCAACATTTAATTTGATGAATGATGACCGAAAAAGCCGCCCCGTATGCTCAGTCAACTATCGCTAGCGGTAAAAATTGAAGTAACCGTTGGGCGTGGGTTTGAATCCCGCATAAGGCATGGGTTTTTGTGAGCGTCCTTTCACCTATCATTGCTTCATCGTTTCATTATCACCCGCTCATTCGTACCTCCGTATAACCTGGCTGTTGGTGGGGTCGTTAGGCAGCATTAAAAAAAGCTCACCGGAAATATTCGTGTGCATTAAGAATAGACAAAAATAATATTAATCACGTGTAGATTGCATATTCGATTTTTCAAGGCAATTTCATACGGTCCCACATTTATTTTTAATGTAGTGCACACATTTTTGAAAAATAAATCTGCATTCAATCTAACGTAACTAACAGATTATGACAAAAGTAAACTTTGGATAGATCACTGCTACGGTACCTAATGGGGTTACGGCTGGAACAGACATAGATTTTTCTGAAAACCAAATCTTTCGCATTTAATTTTATAATGGTGCCCCACCAACAGCTAGCTTTCACGAAGGATACAAACGAGATGGTGATGATGAAAACCTGTGAGTTGATGAGTGGACAGAAACCCATGTCTTATGCGGGACACGAACCCACGCCCAACGTATGTTTCTATCTATTTCTAGAGCGGTGCCTCAATGGGAACCCACTCACAAAAATGTATCAATTTTTGTGTTATTCATTGATGTATCAATGTAGAAATAGTATATTGAACATTTTAAATGAAAAACTTAGTTGAAAATACGAAAATAGTTTGGAAAACTAGTTGGAAAATACGTTAAATCATGAGATACAACAAGAGCAGTAGATATAGTTGGCATGAGGATGAAAATTGATACATTGATAGTGTGAACCTTCTTTCATAGAAATACACTAAATTTCACCACCGTGCCTATAACCGTTTCGATACAAATTTCTGATACGTTGATGTATAGCAAATAATGACCCGACTTTCCCTGGTCTTGTATGTCAAGCGCATACAGTTGAATTGTTTATGTCAAGTTCAGCCAAAAGTCAGACGTTTCACTAACACATCGATACCATGAACAATAAAATATCTCAAGAAGTAATCAAGTTATATAGGTAACGCGAGATGCATGTTTTGTGACCATTTTCAGTGTCAACTAAAGCATAAAACAATCGTATATAGTGGCTTTCCGGATGAACGTATTGTTGTGAAACTGCGTCACACCGTGCAGAGAAGCACCTTCTAAAATACTGTCGATCCTTAATAAACCTTCACAATATGTTCACAAATAATCACCCTGTTGGGAACGTATTTCCCTATGACTGGGAACGCTTTAAAATAGTTGACCGAGCTACAGAGGGCGGCTCAAATTTATAGAAACAGAATAAACAGAAACCGAAATTTGTATCAGAACGGTTATATGTACGCTGATGAAATTTAGTTTTCTGATAGAGGAAGTTTCAATCTATCAATGGATCAATTGTCATCTTCATACCAACTATATCTACTACTTTTGTTGTATTTCACGGTTTAAAGTATTTTCCAAATATTTTTTTCATTTAGTTGTGAACCAGCCACTAAACACAAATCAACATACAGTACGCATTAGTGGGATCATGAAACAACAATGTTCTCTCTAAACAGACATGATCAAGCGTTTAATACTGACTGTTGAGAATTTGGATTCGGCGGAAGTATAAGGTCAAATACATGTAAGAGGAAATGTTCATAGACCGGATGAAACTCTTGCTCTTAGAGTTTGCTATACTTTGGAAAAACGAAACTCGGCGACACGGCATACGACAATAACTCCCCATTGTTGAATAATGGGGATGGGAAGTGAGACGAATTGATGAACAACAAATTTCATAGCGTGTTGGACCGCACCCTTAGCTCGGTAGAGCAACTCATTGCCCATTGCCTTAACACGCTGCCATCACGCTCATGCCGATACATGCCGAGATTCTGGATAGAACTGGACAATCATACACGCCAAAAATTCACACAATCACATCAAAAGACATGTACATTCAATTTTGGCCTCTCTAATTCTGATCGTAACTGTAACATAAAATAAATAAAATAAAAAATAAAAAGATTCTGGATAGAACTGGACAATCATACACGCCAAAAATTCACACAATCACATCAAAAGAGATGTATATTTAATTTTGGCCTCTCTAATTCTGATCGTAACTGTAACATAAAATAAATAAAATAAAACATAAAAAGATTCTGGATAGAACTGGACAATCATACACGCCAAAAATTCACACAATCACATCAAAAGACATGTACATTCAATTTTGGCCTCTCTAATTCTGATCGTAACTGTAACATAAAATAAATAAAATAAAAAATAAAAAGATTCTGGATAGAACTGGACAATCATACACGCCAAAAATTCACACAATCACATCAAAAGACATGTACATTTGTTTTTGGCCTCTCTAATTCTGATCGTAACTGTAACATAAAATAAATAAAAGATAAAAATAAATCTGATGAACTTGTACCACTGTAAATTACATTGTATCGTAATATTTTCATTTCTATTTTTATTTTTACCCTATTACTGTGTAATTACCCCGGAAGAGTGTCAACGGTAGAATAAATATACTAATCTACCAAGATTTTTAAACATCACAGTAATTATGAATTGATTTTTCAATTATTCAATCGGTGTAATTGCTTCATTCATATTGATTGCAACGACACATTGTATTGATGAACATGGTCTATTGACGTCGGTAATTGTTGACCGAGATGACGGGAAGATTTACTTCATTAGTTTGTGATAATGGGTGAGAAATGGTCGTGAAATGCCGGCAGGGAGATATCGTGGTATTCACTTGGAGAACAGAGGCAAACGATGGAAAACTTCCACCAGGATTGTCGAACCCCGGTCCACCGAATGAAGGTACAGTGCGCTAACGACTGATATAGTTATTTTAATCAGTCTTTTTCGGCAGAAATATTCACAATATCAGTGTTGCGGTATTTTGAAAAGAGAACAAAAGTATTAATGATGATGTGAAAATAAATAGTGTGGCAAAATATCAATTAATAATAGAAATCAACTCAATTTTTCACTACTGTCCCTACCCACTCTCTCCACAATTGTTCAGGTTCAGAAAATTCTGTAGTATAATTGAGCGGTGATCCTGAAAGTTCACTTGTTTTTTCTTCAATAAGAACGTTTGTGATGGTGAGTGGGCCTATTCATATAAGATTGATAACTATTGTTTCCTTTACAGTGATACAACATTGATTTAATAATATCACGATTTTACAGTGTGAAAATTTATTATGTTTCAGTCTACCTAATTTTTCAGGAAAAAGCGTATCATTTGTTGAATTTGGCAACGGAATTTATTAGTTGCGCATCTTAAAAGGTTTGGCTATAATATGATCAACATAAGATTCAGATTTATGTTGTTTTCATTTTGGTTCTGTAAATTTGTATCTGCAAGTTCAAAATGGAAATGTTGCTAGATCTCATGCTTGTGTTGATATAAAAAGTTACAGGAAGTTTATTATCTGTGTGAATTATGACTTGTAGCCCTATATTGGCATGCGCCCACGCGAAAATTATATCCAGTTTCTTAATGTGCCTTTAATACCGACTATATTAATTAACACATCTATTATCTATTCCTTCATTCATTCATTCAGTGATATTTACAAGGTACTTCATTAAAAATAATACTTTCTCTTAATACCTGGCCCCTCCACGAAATACGGCACCACCACCAAAATCCCTTATCTATCGTTTCTATCGCGCGTCATTAGGTCCTCGAGTACTACAGTATATATAACAACATACTAAACAGCTCTTAAATCCGAGGTGGTGTGGAGGGAAAGCGGGGTGGAGGGTACAGATGTAGCCCACAACTTCATTATCAAGAGATTTACCGGCCACACTTGGCGAATTAATAAACTGGCCGAAGAGTGAGAGAGGAAGAGAGAGATAGAGAGAGAGATTGGGGTGGTAGAGATGGTATAGCGCGGGTCGCTCGCAACGTTACATGAAGGGAGGTGAATCTTCTGCCGTAATTTTCTTACTACATGAGATTTACACTTGAGATCAGGGTCAAGTCAATTATTCCCCAAGAGTTGAAATCATCGTACTGTAACAGACCACGGACTAGCTATAATCAAGTACGAATGATTAAACCCGACCGTATAACAGTATGATATAAATAATAAACAATCTCAATTAGCATGAACTCAATTCCATATTATACGGTCCGATAGAGCGACTTCACACGTTCCATATCCCGTTGGGAATCCACAAGCAATTATGTGCATATCGTGAAATATGAGTCTCCTTTTACATATGAATACCAATTTACCAGATATGGGTTTTTTCGTTATTCTTTTTTTGCAATGAGCCAGCAATAATCCCACCTTGTTTATTGCGGATCTATTAGGGTATATTATGCCATAAAAATAAAAATACTTGTTCTAGCTATAGTAAAATCAACACCACACACTCCATTATAGCAGTTCGCGTTGGGGCTGCTTTGGTTTGGGTGAAGTGTAAGCTGAATAATAATCTCACTAAATGTAAAATTTGCTTTTTAAGCCCAACTCTCTGGAGAATAACATTTTAAAAGCTTATACATTTACACCGCGACCAATAACCAGTAGTTTATTTCTCTCTTTTCTCAGCACACAATTCCTTACTATTAAAACAACAGCGAGCACGTTTTTATGTTATACGGACGCGGCAGGGTGGCGGGGGGCAGGGGGGGGGGGCTACTGAAACGAAGTCCATATATATTAGTAACTCTAACTAGATGCAGTACAACACAAGCATGCAATCCAAGGTGGGAAGGGGTGGGGTGGGTGGGTGGGGGGGAGGGGAGGGAGGGATGTTAATAGAAGGACAACAAGAAGGTTAAATAATATTGACGCAAAACATTAAATTTAGATTTGGGGCAATTGTCTAACCTCCGCCGTCCGTGTGTTGGTTAGTTTCGTGATTACCAATTCTCAACCACTAACACGAAACAACGCGTGCTTGCTTGTTGTGTTTTCCGTTACGTTCAGAATAGTCATTACTTCCAAATGTTCATGTTATTTTTCATTCTATTATCAAAATATCATCATTTATGATAAGCTCTATTCTCTAGCATCAGCTGTGTTTCACTTATCTGTTCTTTATCGTTAATACAGAGAAATAGCAGCACTCTTGAATCCTTTCTGAATCTATTTCAATCAAGTCTTTCAACTCGGCAAAAAAAGTTTTTCTATAGTTGATTTTATATTTTCCTCGTGTATATATCGCTCATTAATTGAATGGTGATTCAATCAATCGTATAGGAAATTGCAGTTTATCGGTAAATGATCGATAGCATATAGGTATTTAGGAGGCATTTGTATCTCTATCGGGTGAAAAATGGTCTCATTCATGTGTTTTCTCCGCTAGAATCGGCCGGTTTTTGTTCCGCGACGCTCGCGCGTATCTCGCGACGTAATCACCGCCGCCTCGTATTTTGTTGTGTTGTTTAGCAATACCGCCTACTCCGTTCGCAACTGAGCCCCAACTGAACGTGGTTACTTCCTGTTTTAGGATCGCACCGTTTTCTGTCGGTCGTGACACAACCACGCTTGCGCTCTATCTTCTTGTAGCCTATATCCCCCCTCCCCCTCCCCCTCCCCCCCCCCCCCCCCCACACACAACAGCATCCCGAACTGACTACACGGCTTTACACAACAACAAGGTCTAAACATCATCCCTAGACGACGAGACATAATGATAGGTAAACACGACGCCCGACGTCTTTCAACAGAGATCCGACCAAAAAGTTATTCGTCATCAACGTACTTTTCGAAACGAGACAGCTACTTAAAAGTGACATTCTCATTCAGATGTCTTTTGAAGATTTGTTGACGTTTCTAGTAGGTTAATTTGATTTGTAAAATATATCCAATTAATTTAATAAAATACGATTTTTCCCGTGTAAATGCTGCGCTGAATGTATAAAATAGTTCTTGTTAACAGATTTTGTGGCTTTCCCATATTGAACAGATCGAATGTAATTAACTTGTAAGTTGTAAGTTGTACTAATAATGTACGGAGTTAAGCCTACGTAGGTGTGCCCTGGAGTTGGAGACATTCTGTTTACCAACTTGATAGCAATTTTAGAGAAGATGAAACCGAAGGTATAAAGCAATCTATTAGGTTACACCAAATTAGAAAATGAGAAGACAAGTGATTTAGATGAGGTTAGTGACGGTAGAAAAATGAATCAAATAGATAAAAACGGTTCTGTGCCGATTATTATTGTTGTGAAGAGAATAGGTACAAGTGAACTGTGCAGATGTTGGTACTGTTGGTATCAACAACAGAGGTGTACAAAATCTTTTTTTCTGAAACAATCAAAGCGTGTCCCTCGAACGAGCTATATCCTGCTTACTTTTTATTGGTATATTTGTTTTTTTATATTGATATCTCATTCACGTAGAGTGATGATTTCTCGTTGGGTATTCACCGAAATTCGAGTTCCGAAATTGAAACTCTCCGTACGGGAGCCCATACGCACCATCTACACCATCTACCATCTACCCAGTGTCGACCTCCAGTGGTTGGTCAGAAACGATTATAGCTCATATGAGGCACGTAGTCATCAGTTTTCCACTTGAACATGATACGTTTTAATTACGCCTCAATATCGTAGATATTGTGCATTTGTATCATTTCAAGGTGTTTTAGTGAAAGTGACTTTGAGGAAAAGTCCCAAGTTTCTCCCCATATCGACCAAGATCAGTTTGAAGGTATACCGTTCCTCCCCCCCCCCCCCCCCGCCCCCTTTAGCTAAGAACCATGGACTAAGCTTGTGTATAAGTCATCGTTATCGAAAGATGACTATTATTACATTTTTGTCATCGCATTGCTAATTATTTGTAATACTGCTTGAACGTTGATTCTATTAATGTATTGTTTTAATTTGATGGTTTTTCTGTTATTCTGTTGGATTTCCATCTCATAACAGGTTTTTGAATTGATAATTAAAGGGGATGCTGGTTTAGCTTTATTTCTGCAACAAGCTAGTGGACGCCCCAATGGCAACGCCGCCCAGTGTTTTCTTTCTTAGCATTAACTTGATACAACAAACCTTAGATCCATGAGCAAATGAGTAAGCAAGTGGGATGGGGCGAGGGATATGGGGTGTAAGGGAGGGGGTGGGGGCGACTTGCTTGCTGGCTTCGAGTTTTCATGTTCTTTTCCGTGCTTTTAATAAGCTTTTAATTCATTGTTTGTTTTATTCCAAGTTTTAATCAGTACTGAAATGAGTTTTGGAGCCATTAACGATGTGGAGAAACAAAAGAGAATCGATAAAACAAACTTGTGGGGCCCTCCCTCCACCCCCACTCCCCCTCCCACCTAGACTACAAGAGAGATTACTTGTTAATTGTCTCTTGCATTCGTAAACATCCTTCTAGCCAAGCAAGGAAAGCGAAGTAGAACGAAGCCAATGGTACCAAGTGATACATGTATACAATACATCAAGGCATCGTTCCTCTAACTCGATGCCAGGAGCACTTAGCATTCCTCCTATTTCCCCTGCACCCCTCCCACTCTAATCGGTATCTCCTAAAATACACCATATTGCTGCCTATTTACCTAAAGTTTCAGTATCTGCCTTTGTTTTGTGTTGGCATTGTGCAATAGCGTTTTGGAAGAGAACACAGTAAACAAACAAGTGAGCGAGACTCCAATATATAAGGTATTGATCGGCATAACGAAATACTGGGCGCTAACAACTGAATGAGATTTAATTTCGTTGCTGTTTCGGCGATATTGTGAGGGTATACGCTGCTCGTATCATCTCACTTCGCGTCTACACACGATCTGCTTCGACTCGTTGGTACACGAGAGCGCGTCCGCGATCAGCGAACTGAGGTAAACACAAACATACAACCAAGCAAAACCCCTCAACTGATGATCGAAAGTCATCTGAAAAGTTGGTGTTGGGCGGGAGACAATCCCTTGATTGATGATTGGTAAACCCGATCAATCAGAAAACTACATTGAGAAACGGCGCCAAAGTTTCGTCCTTCTTTCTTAGACACTAAAACGTAAAAATGTATCCCACCATCGAAAGTCGAATTCCGCCGTAAAACTAGACTGTCATGCGTAAAACAGTTTGAAACTCGTGAGTTGACAGTGCATGGATGGGTACACCTTACGGGCAGACGTTGCCCGCGTTAAAAGCTACATCTCCGCGTGCAAGATCCGAGAGTGGCTATTCGACGAGGAATGCACTGCTTTCGGGATAATCACCACACCCTTACACCAAAGATAGCTTATTTTAATATCTTTCATAAACTAATTTTGTGATGCTATGGTTGAAATTTTCATAGCTGAATAAAATCATTTAAGTTTTATTGTCGCGGGCGCGGCGAGCAGCAAATCTTTACTGGTGTATATAACAGTAGCAAGAAAAGCACAATTAATTTTATAGCTTCGCTTCCTTGTCAGTGCTCATTAAGATGGTGTGGTGGAATATTCGCCGGGAGTCTGCCGGTGGCCGTCGTTTCATTGGTTTGCTTATTGCTCTACTTGGGCCTTCTAGGGGAGGGGGGGGTGAGGACGACAATTGGCATAGTCTACAACCCCTCTCATTGGTGATACCATAAGATCATGACGGGGCGAGAACTTTAGATATGGTACATAATTATTATGATTACGATTATTGCTATCAATCAATCAACGTTTAGTTGGACATAATTGAACATAGAAAGAGAACGTTCCACAATTTCCGTTTTTATTATCATCTTTCATTTCTGTTTAATATACCGTATAATATTTCAGCATTATACTTCCAACAAAATCTCCTTCAGATAATATAAAATAACAATATTGTATTGTATACAAAAGCAAACATTTTCCAGGATTCCATAATGAATTGTTTTCATATTAAACGAAAGCGTCGCTGTTATTGCCATATGAACTCGATATACTAGAAACAGGCAGCTATGAAAGCCGGCGCTCATGGACTATACGCCACGCGCAATCATGCGTCCATACATGCAGATCTGTGTCGATGAATGCTTTGTCACTAAGCGCGCGTGGTAGTCGATGGTCACGGCGGCCGGACATAAGCTAGCACTACAAATCAGAGAGGTCAGCCGCAAGATTGTCAAGTCAAGGCGTCCCGACGCGGACAGACGCTTCGCACGTTGACGACCAAACAGGATACGAGCCAGACGTTGTGAACAAGTCAAAGATGAATTCATTGTGTACTTGTAAATATAGAACGATAGAATGATATGTATTCATATATACACATAGGCCTATATGTATATTGATATATTTTGATATTATTGATTGAGGCTTCCAATGTGTACATAAGCAATATCCCTCCCCCACCCATAGATAACAAAGTATTACAATGATTTATAGTCAACGCTTGTACGTCTCACTTTTCGAATCGCATTTACTTCTCTCACATTTTTTAAGGAATCGTCTCTTTTTTGAAAAGTTAATTAACTAAATTTGTAATCTACATTCATTTCAAATCACTTTGCTGCTGATCATGATGTAGTAATGTTACGGCGACAAAGAATAGAGTGATGTTCTCTTTTTTGATGCTGCTTAACGACCCCACCAACAGCCAGGTTATGGGGGATACGAATGAGCTGATTATAATGAAACGATGGCGTGATGATAGGATGAAGGATGTGTACAAAAACCTTTATGCGGGACTCGAACCCACGCCCGACCTGACCTCAGTTCCTGACGCAGTGCGATGGTTTACTGAGCCACGGGGGTGGTTTAGAGTATTGTGCTTCGTAAATAAGAAGGCATTCCATATTCAATATGCAAGGATTATATAGAAAACTTTCTATTCGATAATCTAATGATAAAACATCAATCAAAAGTCAAAAGTTGAACGTTTTATATGTAAGCCTACAATAAATAATTTGTCATTATAATTAAAGTTTCGCGGAGAGCGCTTTTCATACGATGTTCAAAAAACATTTTCATCTCTGATTGACAGTGAACCAGAGTTGAAGGGTGTAATAGATCACACAATCATACGAGATTATAAATCCATGAGCTATTTATTTTTAATGACAGATAAAAGGGTTTTGATATTATATGTGTTTTTTTTCTACGTGTTCGCTGTTGGGTTGTGAGAGGGTGGGATGGGGAGGGGAAGGCTATTGCGCGTTTAGACGAGGGGAGGGGGGGAGGGATATGTCACGTACCACCAATTAACAATATACATTCATCACCTATACAATTAGTCTCCCTGAATGAGAGACTACTTAGCAGCCACTCCGCGCCACCGTTGGGATTTAAAAAACCATTAACAATGAAATCAGCTAGTTATAATAAACTACACGCATATTTCGATTATATTTAATTATTTAGAATACGTTATTGTGAATATTTTTTTAACAATAAGCTGAACATAGAATGGAGAATTTAATTGTATATAAAATTATTGGGGAATTCATGAATTCATTGAAGAAAATCATCTCTTTTGTAATTGTAAATATATTTTTTAACAATATGTTGAACATATTATGAAGAATTTAATTGTATATCATTTGATTGGGTATTCACGAATTCATTGTAAGAATCCATATCTTTTTCAAGTGCCTCAATTTCGTCAAAACATTAAAAACAATGCTTTAAGAACAAATTCTATCTTTAGTAATCAGAACTACAAATCTTTAAATAAGGTCACAATGTGTAGACAAAATTCGCGCACCCCCAACGTGGCAGCCTAATCCTGAAGTCTATCCCTCCCTCTATCCCTACACAGCCGGTGGGGCAAGCTCAGTTGGATGGGTGGTCGGTGTCTGACTTCTCTGACCCCGCGTGCTTGGGCCACTTTGGGCCGCCACTGACTGTGACTACATGAAGCACGATCTTTGCTCACTAAAACATTTCCAGACAATTTTAATCTATTCGCGATACTTGCGTTTTATTTCAAATTAATATCACACTCTATTTTGTTCGCAGGTATTTTATAATTAAATTCAGATCCGAAACCGCAGTTAATCTATAATCAGTGGTTATAGATAAACGCCTAATGTAGCATCATAGAGCAAGGGAAACACGCTTTTCCCGACTAGGGAGCTAAGCGTACTTCGTCCCTCTTTTCCCCCCTTTTCCTCCCTCCCAAACACCTTATACCTAACTCAATGGTCGGACCCCGAGAACGAGAGAGATAAACGAAGGTTCCTGTTCGCAACTGGACCAACACAAAAATATAAATAGCAACTCGAACGTTAATGATCACAGGTGTATAAAGTATAGCTGCAAGCTGCGTAGGCAGAAACCGTCGAGACCTTTTATAAATACATTATAATATATACATACATGCGCGAATACTCTATAAATGCATCGCTCATCTATGCTAAGAATATGAATATGTGCAAACGAAAAATATGGACGACAAGCTAGGAGGTGAGCAATCGTCAGTACGTTGGCTTCTACTGAACTTTTTGTTCGAATAAAAAAAACATTTATCATCTCCTGACCCTTGATATTATCGGATAACAATCTGGTATACACAGCACTAATACTCCTATACAAACGATGATATGTGAAGGTGAAGGAATAATTATTTGGTATATTAGGTACATTTGGTATATTTGGTATATTATGGTATATTAGGAATAATCAATTGAAAGAAAAGAAATAATGTCACGCTTCATAACATTTTCACAGTGTTCAAACTTCAAATCTAAATTATGGTAGGCCTCCAATAGTTGATTACTTGATATAAAAACAGATACTTGAATGTAAGATCATAAAAATCATTATAGAAAATACGAACATGCTGATGAAAATGAACTGATCGTTTCTTAGTAATTATGATGTAGAACATCTTGATAAAATAAAATACATGAGACATAATTTCCCTTTTCGAATCAAACATCATAAAAACAATTGTGTATAAAAGGCCTTCCATAGTATCTTGACTTAGATTTCAGCGATTTGGACTGTATCAAAGAGGCAGAGATATATAAATTCAAAACACGGTCTTCTATAAGTTCTGTGTATACGTATAATCACTGCACTCCTATTGGTCAATATATAATTGAATTATAGCTATCATACCGATGGATTGGCAATAGCGTTCCAAAGCTGTGCAACCAGTCATATATATTGAAACCCAGAAATGTGTTTTTACCGCAGTACAAATCAAACCACTTTCATATATTTGCACTACGAATTCAACTTGAACGAAATGGTATAATTTATACCCTTACACACATAAGACTAGAGAGGCATTTATTGCAGAATTTACTCTCTCTACATTGAAGTCCTCTATGCAGAAGATTTCTCGCACAAATCGGATGAAACAGTACCCACACTTCTCGATCAAATGAACATCTAGGAACACAATAATTTTAATCACAATATAATCTGAGCTTCAATCTTCACGTAAAACTGTGAAATCCAACACTTCACCATCAAGTTTCCTAGCTCTGGAGAGTCTGCATTAGGAATTAGCATAAATTGCGTATCCATAGCTCGGTGCCATGGTAAATAATGTACCATCTTCACAAGACACGTCCGTGAAATGAGACCTTGTATTGACAAGAGTTGTCACTGAGAGAAGTCTAACGAAAGTGTTGGACAAAAGGGATAAGTGAGAACTAAGTTGTCACTTCGGTAGAGATAGCGAATAATATCGTTGTCAAACGAGAGCTACGCAATCGACCCCTTGTTTCGAGACCAGGAGGTGAGACTCCATCCAACCAGCCCGATTACCTCGATGTTAAGGAAGGTCAGGCATGTTTCACAGTATTGGCTTGTAGTAATCATCTCTTCTTTCTGTTGACGTCTCCACATGTGAGCTCTTTGATATTCAGAGTTGAATAATAGGGTTGATAGATGTGAATACATAATTGAATAAGAATTGCATTGTTGAATTTTCAACTGGAATTAGGAATGGAATTAAATTATGTATGTTTACATCTGAAAATCCATGGTAACATCCCGATTGATTTTTCTTTCATAATTACTATATTAAATGCCAACGAAATAATTACGAAATCTCATCATTCACAAATTGAGCGGAATTTATAGATACAATTTCACCTTCGGTTCATTTTTTTTTGTAATAAAATGTTGTATAATTTCATCAACGTCATCACTGCCAATGTAACAATTTTGATGAGTAAGGATGAGATAAAAGGAATTAAATTCTGATCGGTTAGCCTGAGTGTCAGCGTGTCACAAGATTCAAAATAAATAATGAGCTTTCCAGCTAAATGGGAAATACTCAATTGAAATGCAATTCTTTGTTGGTAGCTCATAGACCTACTCCCCTTACACCTCCACCACTTCCCCAACTCTATCACCATTCTCTGCTACGCCTACATCACTCCAAATGTAATTCAATTATTCACTTTCATCTGGGTTGAATCTGGATAAAAATAAATCTATTTCAACAAATGTCATACAATTTTACAAGTCCAAACATTGGTAACAGTCATTCATTTCATATAAAACACAATATGAATCTCTTGTGTTTATACTGGTGAAGAGATCAAATTGATTATAAGAGGTAATTATTATATGGAGTTAATTGTTTAATAATATACGGTGTGAATATAATTACATTTTTGTCACACACGGTAGGTAGGCCTATTCAGCTATTTATTGAATATTTATTTCAATTGTCGAAATCATTCAAGACAATAATGAAGATTTCAAATATTGCCGTAAATTATGCGAATAAGATCTCAATGCCTCCTATAGCTACTCTAAGTACTAATCTTCAAAATATAATTATATATATATATATATATATATATATATATATAGACTGTCATTCGATTCCTGTTAAGCAATAGCCATACTATCAATTCAACGGAAAAATGTATGAACACACATAGTCAAAAACCATTCTCTTCATTAGATCCATTTCCTATATGATTGTTCCACCACACTCCCCTATCTATAGTATACCCATTTACCTGCCACGTTGTCACCCAAATTAGTTCTAACTCCCCTCCCCCTCCCCTAATTCTACTGATGTTGTAAAAAAAATACGGCGCATGTATTCAAGTAACGATTGATCCATTTAGAGAGACGATAAATGTGTCCTCTAGTCGTTTATTTCGTTCTCGAGCTACGACTTTGATATGCTAAACGTATTGCTGAGGACGAGTATATAGGATACAGCAGCAAGCGGCACATGATTGCAGAGTCGTGTGTTACTCGCAAATAATGCGACTCCCTAGACACCTTAGGGGTGTTGAGGTTAAACGCCAAAGAACACACACACACACACACACCTACACCGAGACACAACACGAGCCATGTAAATGCGAGGAATGTTGCGAAGAGATAGAATAAATAGCTTCGTTGGTTGCCACACTGGGTGTGTATATAGTGAATAATAGTGGAGGTGCCAGGTTTTTTTCACGAGATAAAACGTATATATTGGGAATTGACATTACTATTGTAACGCTCTTGTTATATAATTATTATTCGTCGTGATGAGACAAAGTACTTTCATTTAAAAACGATAAACGTTTAATAAATAAATGTGATACGTACGTACGCTGTGGATTTTATTCCATGTAAAATGGATGACTGTTGAAATAATTGAACAAAATATTTAATGAAGAATTACATTCATTCTGAATGATATGTGTATTTTTTCATATATATATATATATATATATATATATATTTATGAGCAAGTATGATAAAGAAAGATGAGTTATTAGATTGACAGTGTTGTCAATTATCTCAATCAATAAGCAGTAATGAGTTTATTCATTTCACTACCCTAACCAATAGGTTAATGAAGTGCCTGATAGTCGAATAACTATCTCAAGTACTAACCTATAATTGCTGAAGGTGACTATAATAACTCACACCTTAGAAGAATGAAGAACAAGATTGGAGAGCTGTTTAGTATTCAAGTGGACTACTCTCATTAGCATTCGGTATATCTACGAGCATTTTCACATAGCGAGCGTCGCTTTCTTGTTTGCTAGCTGACGGAAGAAGCGCCTCTACTTCCACGTCCACCGTCCACATTCACCTGTCCCCCTCCCCCTCCCCCCACCCCTCCTTAACCCCTGCCCAACTTTCCTTACCCCTTCCATTTCACCAATCATGATATGATTCTCCTTCAACTATTTCATAACCCCTTACTTGTGAGCTCACAATGTTACAGTATATCATGACTCGAAACCAACGTCTTTCAAGCAATCACAATAGAGTTCAGTTATAAAACAAGTAGTTTAAAACAAATTCTGTATGAGTATGTAGAAGCAGATTTGTATTTCGTGCAAATATGCTCATCAGACTACGTGTATTTATATATATTTATATTTATACATATAAATATATATAGGCCCCATATACCCAATATGCATGTATTAATATACATAATACATACATACACAAATTATTATGTGACTTGTACCATACTAAAAAAGTTTTGAGAGAGTGAAATATGGATGCCCCCTTTAAATTTATATTTGTTTGCTCCCTCTCTCTCTCTCTCTCTCTCTCTCTCTCTCTCTCTCTCTCTTCTCGCTCTTTCTCACTATGATTAGATATGTTCCGTTGCTTTGAATTGAGATAAATATGTAATGACATGGAATCATAATAATACATTTTCTATATTCCATTCTGAACTTATATGATCTTCTATACATAAGCAGGTCTCCATGGCAATTTTTTTTTTTTTTTTTTCTAAATTCAAACCCGATAGAATATTTAATGATAAAATTAATTCAGTCACCCTCATGAGGGATGAACTCAATTATATTACTTCAATCAATTCATATATCTAAATTTCTCGTATTGAGTAAGATTGTTCAGCTATCAACATCTGTAGGTCTGAAGTCCAACTAAGAAACTCGTTCGGATATTGGCAAAACACATTTGACTATCGAACAAAAGGTAATAAATGGTCAATAAAATCAATTGGGTCCTTAAGATTTTGTCAAGGTAGCGGTCGTGACCTGATCTCGAGGAATCATTCACTCCTTAATCACTTCAACAATTCAGAACACTTCAAGAAAATCCACGAAAAACCGCTGCTAGGAAAATCTATTATGGCGGGAATCGAACCCCTGTCTCTTTATCGACGGTTCAGGGTGCTAGCGACTTGACTACCCAACTCATATTTGTAACTATAGTAAAAGACTACACATTTCAAACCTACACTTTGAAGATACTGGTGGAGGAGCCACATTTATTTACTACTCCTTATCATTTTAAATTCCACCTAATATTCATGCATTTATTTGAATTATTCGATCCGACAAACCTTAAAACGAATTCTAAACTTGTTTCACCATATTATTGTAACTCAAGACGTCAGCCTTTTTGAGCTGATATAAAAGCGAACTGTTTTCTAAAGAGTGGTGAAGAGGGGGGGTTAGTAGGTGGTGGGAGGGTAGAGGAGGAGGAGGAAGATGGGGAGGGGGTTGAAGTTTAAGCTGAATGTGTAGCGTAGCATCTCTATCCAACGCACACACTGATGTGTTTTGTATCTATCGTGGCTGTTGCGTTGCTTTGTATAGCGTGTATATATATATATATATATATATATATATATATATATATATATATATATATATATATACATATACAGCTAGCAACACAAGATCAACAAGTGTGTCTGTCAACTATATAGAGAAGATTTATTACAGCCTGCTCCAGCGTTGTGTTGGTCTTCTGGAACTCCGCAAGGACCAACAGTTAAAAGCTATACGATACTAACTTCATTGCTTTAATCATTCACATTCATGATCGTGTGAATGTATTTTCACTACGCATAAAAAGAAAAAAAGCGATAAAAATAAATGAAAAAAAAAGATTTTCAGCAATGTCGTTTCTTGACATTTAATATATATACGATAATATATAATACATAATAATATGATATATATATGATATAAATATGATAATTATATATATATATATATATATATATATATATATACATACGTCATAAAACGAGAGAGTTTGATACTCATGTTGGTATCGAGAATGAAAAAAGGGGAAAATCACATCAGAATATTCGAATTTCTTCAGTAGTTGATAGGCTTGGTTGTTTGTTACACCTGACACAGATTATTAAGAAATAACAGGATGTCTGTGATCCTAATCGAAACGACGGGCGGTGAATTCAACGTTTCTTACCAATGTAAATGAATGGATGGAGACGTCCCATTCAGACATTTGTCACACGAATCCGATTTGATCGAGGAGTAAGCGAATTAAAATGAGGGAATAAGATTTGTATGTACCCAGTGATGAGTTGAACAACGATGAGTTGAACACAAGCATTGTTGATACATTCATATGAAATTTGAACTTGCTGTGCTTATGGATTGATTCACACTCCAATTTACATTTCTCAAAATCAAGCAGCCAAAAATATTCAAATTTTTCAACTTGACTTGACTATTGAATTTCTCAACATGAGTTATTAAGAGTCCAGGGGAGTCGATTTAGATCAGTTTTTTGATGATATCTATTAACTGTCCGAGATATCGAAATGCTAACAAGAATGAAACACAGGTCTTGGCAATACCTTCAAGACGGTTTGAGTGACAACTATTTATCTCATATCATCTAATTGTACGGCTGGTACAAGGTTTATCTTTCAACCGTATAACTCGTGACAATTATGAGTTATGAGATAAAAATTTATCACTCATACCGTTTTGAAGGTATTGCAGAGATCTGTACTTTTTCCTCATTACAATTTCGATATCTCAGACTGTTCAATCATGTTCACCAAAATACTGATATTCCGGTAAATCGACTTGTACGGACTCATGATAATGATTGATTATCAAGTAGTAGAGGAGTTTCATCTATATATTTGGTACATGAAACGTATTGTATGATAGTAGGCCTAAGCATATTTCAAACTGATTGAAGGCCTACATCAACATTCGTTATGGTGAAAAAAAGCAGGACAAAATAATGTCAGAACATTAGTGGTGGAGGTGCCGTGTTACCGACAGAACATTAGTGGTGGAGGTGCCGTGTTAACAATGATAATTTCATAATAAGTTTTTGTATATTCCGAAAATATTCGAGAGTGGGTAGGTATTTGAGAGACTTGGCCAATCAAGCGTCCATTTCAGTATACGTTTATTTGAACAAAAATAAATTATTGACATATTCATATATTATTTCGTTAGCAGCAGAATGAAAATTGCAAATTGAATCGATGTTTTAGAAATTACTCTCTCGCGAATTGATATAACTGACATCAATATGATATATATAGACCTACAAATATATATATAAATAAATATACAGTAAATATATATATAAAAGTTTATATCTCAAATTGAGAAGTTTTGTGTGGCCTAATTTGTTGACACTTACACCTACACACTTGAAGTATATTTCACGATAAAATAAATCGAAACAAAATGGCAAATTTTGACGCATTTTTCCGAGGACATAGACCTACCTGATACAACTCTGAAGGAAGCATCACTAATTTAGAAATTTGACCCTCTAAATCTTAAGACATGTTGAGATAAAACATGACAAATTTCCGTAATTTCAACGTTGTAAACATTCGAGATCATACAATTTCCGTGTTTGCTTTTTAAATACTCGAAAGATATTAATTGAACTATATTTATTCTTACATGCATGTTGCTTTCATTTATATGCATTTTTTCAGTTTCATGACCTTGGCAAAACGACTTAATTACTTTCATATAATGAAGAGTGCTGAAATATAGGCCTATATTTTTAACACTATTAAGGTACCTTATTACAAGGCTATGAAATACAGAATTCCGGAGATGGAATCTTGTCTAGACAGACTAAATGTTCAAGTCAGATTGATAAGAAAATGGTAAAATATGACTTCAATAAGCCATGATAATTGATATGAAAAAAAGCATTATGGTGATTTTTATCCATACTGAGATTGAGTGTTACCATGTAGTTGATCTTTACAAAACGGCTATCGATGGCTAGCTCTCTTCTAGTCTGTATTCTATACCTCGATTTTGGATTTTCCTCTTTTTACTGGTCAAATGGAATGGAACGGAACTAGCAGATAGACGCGAGAATTGAAATGGAGTGGTTAAAGCTAAGTGCTGGGTGCGCCACTCCCCCAAACCCCCTATCACACTTTCTTACCGTTCTTTGACGACGCCACAGACATCATACGGTGGATGTGTGTGTGTGAGCATGGTTCGGCATGCGAATCTCATAGCGGCCAGTTGGTTAAATGGGGTCGAGTGTCACACATACGCACGTTGGTTTGTTACGCGAGTTGCATGCGATAAAGTGCATGGTAGATGTTCACGTATAGTGCTAGAAAAACGATATATATATATATATATATATATATATATATATATATATATATATATATATATATATATATTTTCACTAGCGGTGAAAACCCAAGTCAGGTCGGGCGTGGGTTCGAGTCCGGTACAAGGTATGGGGTTTCGTGAAAAAATATTTCACCTATCATCACTGCAGCAAAATAGTATATATATATATATATATATATATATATATATATATATATATATGTATGCATATACGTTAGATACAGACACAAGCGTAATACGCGGTGAAACAGTCTGATAAACTTATAGCTTTCTATTCGCATATGACGATCTCTTGAAGTATTAGGAATAGATCGCTGCCCATTTATATACTTGTACTTGTGGATTGGGTACCATATTTTGTACTCTGAATAACACTCGTGTTTATGTGAGAGATCTTCTTTTTATGCCGGTTTTACTGACTCGCGTTACAATAGCACAAGTTACTGAGAGCGACGCGTTACAAGCGTCAGGCTCGCTGACCAATCAGCTATCGTGTTTCGAGCGTCAGCCGCGAGCTCGCGTTTGGCGCGTTAGAGACTTCAACTTGGTTCGTCTTTTGACGCGTCGCACGCGACTACTGCCATCTAGACTGCTGCATCTCATCGTTCACTGTCCGCTTCGACCGAACGTACAACAGTACAAGGCGGTAGAAGATAACCTCGAAATCAAATACGACACTCTCGAGAAGGAGGTTGGTCAACTGTACTAAAAATCGACTGATTAACTGACCAAAATTTCTTTTTCTTGTGACACCTGTACAAAAGTGAAGTGAAATTGAGGGGTTTGGATCCGCTTGGATCACCTAATAATCCAGCAGATAATATATTCGGACGGGATTTATTCTTCTCTAGTCATCTTTAACATGTTGATCATGATCAAAAGGATTGTAGAATACAAATTCAACAATCAGATCGAAGCTAATGCTAATATCCTCTCGAAGGACACCACAACCCTGAAACTAGATTTTAACGGATGATGACGATATTCAATTCCCTAATCTTGAAGGAAACTAGAAATGATAATGAAATGAATAATGAAATGATGATGTATATTTTTGTCCTCCAGAGACCATGAATCATGACGTCGGCATTACCGATTCTGTATAGAAACATGAACAGAATCGAGTAATGTCAACGTCATGACTCAGAAAAAAGGCCGGGTCCTGGAGGACAAATAAATTGATTATAGTTTCTGAAATTGAGATAATGATTTATAGTTTTCTCTAACATTGGGAAATGAATATCTTCATTATTCGTTGAAATCCAGTTTCCCAGTGGTGATGCCCTTTAAATGACGTAGAAGTGCACTTGGACTCACCTATAGAGTCAATGTGGGCCGAAGCAGATAGCCAGTGAAATGCAAAATACTCAGTTCTACAGTATTTGGTTGATGAGCATGCTGCTAGTGAATGTGGGCCTTCAAATCGACGTTCTGAAAAGAATATTACAAACAATATTAGACACAACACAAGTGATGAGAACACTTAATTTTATAAATTCACTATTGTTTCGTTAATGACTCCACCATATCTAGATTAATTTGGGGTTTGAATTTGTAGGTGATAATGGAATTATGGAGTTGTGATGACTGAAAGGACGTTCAGGAACACGGCTGATGCGGGACTCATCCCCACGCACAACAGTGACTTCAGTTTCTTATGTGGTGCGTTATTCGACTGAGCTACGGAGGGCAAAATTTCGATAACGTCAAGAAAAAGTCATTTGGATAGTACGTTTTCATGGGGGGTATTTTAATGTCGAACTTCGATAATAGAATTTCAAGTAATAGGAAGACAAATACAATTCAGAATGTAAAAGTGATTATAGAATAATTTGTGTAGGAAATATGAGACAAAAAGTTTTAGATCTTCCGGGGAATTCTTTTAGCGGTCTTGAAAACTTGAAAAAATATAAATATGAATAAATTATACATAGTTATAAATACTCAATATATACATGTTCATACTTCATTGATCTTTTATTCAGAAATATCAGTATGAACATGCATTTTGTAGGCATTGTAAACGCAATCTAGAGAATATACGTTGGTCTCAAGTGGTCTCTTCATATAGGCGTCGTTTTTAGGTGTTTATCCAGAGCATAATGTTTAGTCCTTTTGGATATGTCGATAATCTAGAAGTTATTCCGACTGATGTTCTAAACCAAGCAAAATTACGTTCTCCATAAAAGGATCTATTTTATATATTCACTTTATTTTGTGTAGTCAACATGTGACTGAAATAATTCGTGATTAATTGACTGACGCTGGTGATATTTGCTCAATGGTAGTCCCGACTACTTGGTTGTGTCCAATGTCCAGACATGCTGAAGTAAGCAACCTTTGAATCTCACTAATGGTTGTCCACCCTCTCTCCCTTCGTCTCCCATCTCCCACCCCTTCCCACTACCACGTGACCGTCAGAAGCAGAAAGCAGTGCGAGAGCTGGACACTGGAGCTGGACCCAGTTCCGCAGTTCGGTTTAATTATAACGACTGATTTCGGTATTCATTTACTTAACAAGTTAAATCCGTTACGCAAGCCAAAGCCAAAGCGTTCGCTGTGTGCTGGATCTATAGGTGGTGGGGACGGGGGTGGTGGACGGAGTGGAATGGTGAACGGAGGGGGTGAGAGAGGGGGGTTAAAGGGTGCAGAGAATGGAGACAATAACTGGAAGAAGAGCGCATGATATAGACTACGATTATGAGTATCTGTATTACAACCAAAACTACAGTATAACTCACAGTTTTCACATTATAGTATCAAGAGATTTTTCAAATTGTCATAATTAAATAACAGTACATTTTATTACAATATCATACATACAAAAAATCAAATATTCGAACACTGACAAAGAATAAGAGCTACGATGGAAAAAATACTTGGAATATCAGGTATTGAATTGGAAATGAATTAGCGTAGCTTATGCCAAATGGAGGCTGGGAATCGTGGAGTACAACCGCGCAACGTTAGTCGTGTGAGATTCGAGTAGGTACAGCATCTGCTCCTGTGTACATAACTGTCAGTGACAAACATGCATTTATTAAACGAAACCCAACAGCACAGCAACCAAATTCTATAATACAGCGACGCTGTGCTCTCTCTCTCTCTCTCTTTCTCTTTCCCTATCTCTCTCTCACTCTCTCTCTTCCTCTCGTAACAAGGGAGGGACTAGTTAGAGTCCCTACCCGCTCCTACAGCCCCTCATATTACATTTGTATGTGGGGGTGTATGTAAAGTAGACTATAAACATAGTACAGTTCCAATGGATGGAATACGCCAATACTGACTGGGATTTCATATTAAATGTTGTATGTGTGTGTTGAAAGTGAGACGAAGAGAGAGGGGAAGGAATTAAATAATTCTAATTTTCTCACAATGGGATTAAGAGTTTTCGTGATGGCTGCCAACAAAAGCATGCCAGTTTTATTCTTCTTCTGAATTTTTTTTTAACAATATTTTATGGTATTCGAAACTGATAGGAGGGGGGAGCAACTGAGATATGAGCTAGACTTTCAAAATTAGTAACTCTATGATATGTTACTGATTACGGGAATTGTAAACTAACAGAATTAATTGTATAAGGACGTACATAAATTATTTTGTTATATCGTGAAAGTATAATTGGAAGATAGATCGGAACATGAACTTATTTGTGATCACTGACCTATCCTAATGAAGATAGAACTCTTTGCCGAAATATTATTTGAATTATTTCTATTATTCTCCACATTCTTTCAAACATCATTGTCATCAAATTTAGTGTATCAGATTGAGTATCAGATTCATACTTCAAAGTCAAACATCATAAATATATTTGACGCTACTTTTATAAATGAAATAAGAACAAGAGGAAATCTTCAAGTTATTTGATGGTTAGAGAAGGAGAAGTGAAACTATGACGATGCAAGATTACAAATGAGATTTACGTTAGGTCAATCAAGTATTGACAATGATAATATTTGTTGATTGAAAACACAGTGATGATAATTTCTACGGAATGATGATTCCAACTGCCGTGTTAACGTGAGTTATTGTTTATCTTTGCTCTCCTTGGATGTATTACTTTGTGGATCTAACAAGAAACCAGTCATTTGATGAATAATGAAACGCCGCAAGGTAGAAATGCCGATGTATAATAGGCCTACAGTTGGAGGAATCTCCAGCCAAACATTTGGCTACGACAGTTGAAGCACGATGCTTCGAAAGCTGAAGCTAAACTGAGGCGGGCTTGGAAGTCCTTTCACTATTATCACTTTATCGTGTTGATAATATAGGCCTAAGCACATCATTCGTACCCCCATTTGATCCAGTTGTTGGTGGTTATTGAGAAACATCTCGATACTATTGTACTTTTGATCTTTACTACTAGGTGTAAGCAAACTTTCATCTGATAGCTCAGCTCAGTCGTTAAGAGCATATCCAACATAAGATCCGGGGTTCGATTCCCCGACGGGGCGGTATTTTATCGGTGATAATAATATCCATTATATATATATATATATATATATATATATATATATATATATATATATATATATATGTGTATATATATATATATTATATAATTTTTTCGTTTTTCGTTTTCTTGTGTTAATATTTTTTGTTTCACATCACCAAATACGAGACTTATGCCAAAGCCTCTAGTATAGTGGGCACATGGAAATGCTTTTTGACTAGGCACACTTGATGCATTCAACACGCATCTACCGACTGTCATATCCACTTCTTCATAATCGTGACTTGAACCAGAAACGTCTTCCACAGCTCGCGTGGGAATCCTTGCTGATAACCAGTGGATGCGACTTATATGGGGAAGGGTGGGGGAGGGGGAGGCGAAGGAGGTATATTATAGGGTATCTTATATATATATATATATATATATATATATATATATATATATATACATATATATATATATATATATATATATATATATATATATATATATATATATACATATATTTATATATATATATATACATATATATATATATATATATATATATATATTTATATATATATATATATATATATATATATATATATATATATATAGGCCTACATATATACATATACATATATATATATATATATATATATATATATATATATATATATATATATATATATACATTTTATTTTCAAATGTACACATTTAATCAAAACTTGATCTATATTGGTGGAGGTGCCAGGTTAATTGAGGGAAATTGTGAAATGCTTAACGTGTGGGATGCCTGTGTCCGGGGATGGCATCCTGGGAGCTATCCCAGGTAGTTTCACCCTTACCACCGCGGAGCGAGAAGTGGAGGACTGGTGTGCAAGGTTAGCTTGCAAGCGAAGAGAAGGGTAGCCGTTGTTTTTTTCTTAGCGTTGAAACAAAGGTCCGTGAACCTGTCCCCCCCCACTCGAGCACTATAATGATAATAGGAAATCATCAACTCAACTTATTCATCCAAACACCTCAACTTATTATATCTCCAAACTAATAATTAGTAACAAATCGAGTAGCGTTAACTAGTGAAATCAGTAAATGAAGAGTTATGTGAAAACTAGCCAACGACTGAACAATAGCTGGTTTAACAACAGTCTGCATGGACAAATTCAGATTCAATTATTCTCTTCAAGAAATGTTCTTTATCGTGGCAATCATATTATATTTATATATTTACACAAAGGAAATGAAAAAACGAAATGAAATTGGGAGAGAGAAAATCAAGTCGGTTAGCGGTTACTCTTTTTGTTGTACATCAACGATGAAGAGCTAATGTCCAGTACGTCAAGCTTTTTTACGTTATCTGCAGTTGGCAGCTAGATATGATATAAAACTCTTTACCATTACAAATCTCATTCTTTTTCTGTGTGTGTGTGTGTGTATTTTTTTTTATATAAATATATATTCCAATGTGTTTGAATAGCAATGCTGTATGATATGAAGTGAAATGTAAGAGGAAATTGGTTGTGACTAAAGCGACTTCATTCATAGCATTATATTAATATACCATCGTAATGACCCAAAACGGCATTGTTTGTTCCAATACCAATACGAGCAGCAATCAAAACTTGTCCGATCCACAGTAAACGACTTTGATCCCTAACCTCTCTCTGCTACCACCCTCATAACCCATCCCTAAAATCTGGACCCGGATAAAATACTTGTCTTATTTCGATAAAAGGTTTGAAAGTTGTCGTATAACTTATTTGTCTAAAAGGTTTCCCGTATATTATTTTCCTCTACTACAAACGGGAGCCCATAAGCAGCCTCCCTTTCGATCTGGACAAACATAATAGTTGGCTGCCCATTTTGTCCTCCTCCTCCTCCTCCCACTCCGTCTCTCTCTTCCCTGCGACAGTTTTGGCATTCTTTATCTGGATCAGAAGGGTATTTTAGAAAAAGAGAGAGACAACAAGAGACACAAACCGTTAAAACAAGCTTGTATTCGCTACCAAATTCTTTCTATTCGAAAGAATAGAGAGGTCCCGGTATCGCCACACGTGCTAAGATTTATTGATTCTCTTGCTATTTTGTAAATATATCTCTAGAACAATAATATGTGTTTGGACTTGGAGGGAGTTATATCTATATAGGGGTTGCTAAGGAGTTTGGTCCAGAGGATTGGTCATTTTGTCTAGCGTGGTCAGCGCCAAACATTTCAACCCCCCTTTCCGTCCTATTTTTTTCTTTGTTGCTTCCGATCTCTATATAACACATTTATTATACTTTATTCTCTTTACGATCTAGCGAGAGCCCTCCCAACGATATTGTTTCAGTGTAGTCCATTTTCTTAGGCTTGAAACTCTATAAACTTTGATACAATCGTTTTCGTCGGTCGACAGCACTATAGCTACTATAGCCACATCGAATCACCTTCAGATCAAATTAGAGTGACAGCTCAAAAAGCCAATTGTTGAATATTATGAAGGACGAGGGTTGCAGTCTATTGGTTTCATCATGATGTCTGTATTGAATAAAATACTGACATCGGATCCAAGGAAACAACAAAAGAAATTCCACGATATTATACATGATATTGTTTGATTAGAATGCGTGATGACGATTTAACGTAATTGCTTTAGACTGGAGAAAGATGTTGCAATCAGATATGAACTAATGTAACTTGTAAGTAATTACATGTATAGTTTTCAGAGACAAACAGTGTGATATTCTATTAGTAATTGTGAGATAATACATATACTGAGTTGTTGGCTAGACAAAATATAAAAGTTTTTCAAGTCTTGAACCCGAATAGATGATTAATTGATGTAATTAATGAAGATAATAATTGGTTTCTGACTATTGATAATATAACAATAAATTTCGTCTGACTTCACTTTGATTTCACCCGATTCTGAACTTTTGAATTTCTGCCAATTATTATGATTTATATGCCATTGTGGTTATAATATGATAGAATGCTTATAGATAATCGTATCTTCTAATTAGTAACTAAAACATTATCCATAACAAATAGCGAGAAATCATTTTCGTAAAATTTAATACTTCATTGTGACCTGTGGAAAATACCTTTCTGAACCTTTTCTGAACCTTTCTGTATTTTCACATCACATATACCGGTACGGTAGTCATTTTCATTAGAAATGTATCCATTCTTCTCCATACTATTCCATTAATGTTGCACCTCCATTGGAATAGGTTCCAATTGAGGTGATTTGAAACAATTGATTTCAGGCACTATCTTCTCTAATTTCAGTCGAAAGAAATAAATCTCCTACAAATATGGCTTTTTTTAGCATTTACAACTATAAAATGAGCTCTACACTTTTCGATAACTAATAACAAACGGCATAGATGATACTGTGATACATCGAAGTATAGATGCGAGTCGCAAAATTTTCCGTAAAGCATTTTCCAAGTAGAAAATGAATTTGACATTCTTGCAATATGACATTGGGCAGTATTCAAAATCTGGTTTCGGGCAATACACCCCATCAAAACATGCTCAGTACAATTCGGGTAATATGACAAGATGTCGTCTACGTACCTGTATCAACCAAAATGGTGGATATTTTGGATAATAACAGGCATACATTCGTGATGCAACATGTTTTAGAACATTCAAAATTTAAAGTCGTCTAATGGAGATTGAAACGAACATCAAAGTCAGAGCGTTTTCATTCAGACTTTTGGTAATGCAGCGGAAAAGAGCAGTGTTGCCAAGGGTGCACGAGTTTCCTGACTTTGATTGCTTATGAATTCTTCAAATGAGCAAAAGATTAGTTTTAATTCGTTTGATATATTCCCTGTTCACTAAGGTTTTATCAGAATACAAATACGTGAGCTTGTCAAACCTGCATGGGTGTATTTTTAAAACTATGTTAAACTGAACCATTAGTATGTGCATGAGCTATAAACTTAGTCCAATGGTGAAACATGAGGATCGTCTCAAACTCCGAATCTATCCATTAGAAGTTGTACATTTTGTTCAATATCATCAACAGCCATCAAGAGATGTACTGAATTACGAACTTTCAGATATTTTTCTAACATTTGAGCTGACGCTCCACCTTTTCAAATGTGCCGTACCTGTGCGTCTTTTATGAAGTTATCTACGCCTTCTATTTTTATCTATCTATTTTATCATTAATTTTTTTCTATGCTCAAAAACCAGTGTAACTGAATGAAAATTTCACATCTAATTTTATGCTCTTCAATTATTATGACATTCTATTCCAATGATTTCAATCAGTTGATAATACGTCAATAAATAAAAAGAATGTGGTGATATTCATTGACGTGTTATCTCAAAACTGATTGAATTCCCAAAAATAAATGTCATTAATTAAAGAACATAAAATTATCTTGAAGATGTGACCTTATTGTTCAATTACACTCGTTTTTGAAGTTGGAAAAAATAGTGAAGATAAATTTCCATTTTTCAACTAGTTTTTCAAAAACTTCATCGGAATTTTCATTTGTTTCATTTTAAATCTTCAGTATACTATTTCAACATATTGATACATCAATAAATAACAAAATATTCGACACATTTTTGTTGGCGGGTTGACTTAAGGATCAACTAAAGAAAGGGTTCGTCCCGGACATCTACCCGCTTTGTCGATCAGTCGAGAAACATTTATCCCATTCGTTCAACAACCTTGAGTGTCATTTCTTTGACGATTTGAAAACTATGGCAATGACGTCAGGATACCCGGAGGATGGTAGGGGGTGGGGGGGAGGGTGCATTTCACCACGCAGTGAGAGTGGCAGAGAGGAGGAACGATTTCATTCATAAATTGGCTACTCGACATAAAGGTTGTGGGAGTGGTGGAGTGAGAGAATGAAGGGAGTTTGGGGCGGGGTAGGAAAAAAGCGAATTGGGGCGCTGTGTGTGCCCTACTGTGCAGTAGGGTGAGGGGTAATGACCACATGATAAAGGGGAGCTTCAGCACCTACTGACCCATATAGGAGTATAACTAGAATGTTCAGTAAAACACGTTCGCCGATTTCATTTTTAGTTCACAGAAATATGTAGCCTATACAGTAGTGCTGCACTCGCATGTAAGTATAACATGAATGGAATGAGTATTTCAGATTTCGAGATCTATCTCAGCATTTGAAGACAATTATAGCAGTTTCTGTTTGGGACTGGTTTCATCAATTTAACTGCTTGTTCAAAATTCTCATAATTTGATTGAAAATAATTTCCAACAAATATATCATCGTTTTGAGTGTGACAATACAAATACGTATGAATATAATTACACGTAGGCATATATTACAATATTATTCAGAAACATAGGACGTAGACTAGGAAAACATGACTTTCATTTCAATACTCAAAATTGAAATTTGTTGGAATATAAATATAATTATAATGAATGTTTTGAATTGATGTTTGCATATCAAATGCATATATTGAGGAATATTATTGTAATTAATATTTGATCATAATCATATATTATGATATTCATTTCAGCGAATGTGAACGGAGAAACACTATAATATAAAACCGCCATTTTCTAATCAAAGTCCTCAGACATTCAATGCTATTCGCACGATGTTCAACAAATCTAGTATGGGCCACTATACACAATACATACACACCGCAAAGCGCTTTTTTTTCAAATTCAAACTGGTATATATAATTATTCTACGTCTCTCTTGATTCCAGTGTTGATGTTCATAAAATAACGTGATGATAGAACTCAGTGAAGGGGTGGTTGGGGGAGGGGAGGAGAGGAGGGATTTTGTAGCTTATCTTCCTCTTCACGGACGAGTGAGCTACTCCTAACTCATACTACCCCGCCGAGACAACAATCACATCGCGAACACTGAACAACATAACACTTGGACGTTTATTTGTTAATGCCTATTGTTGTTCCACACTGACAAACAATCAGTAAATTATATGGTATAATTTTCCCTTTAGTGACAACCAAGGATACGGTATCATATATATGTATACATAGGCAAACATATATATATATATATATATATATATATATATATATATATATTGTTCTGAATTGTGGTTAACTATATGGAACCGAAGAAAAAGTCCTGGCACAACTGATTATCTCGATTGTGCATGGCTAAAGTGAACATGGGATCCAGCCATGAGTGGCTGTATTATCCGTTCATCCGACGACTGGTGTGTGCCTGGTATATGATATCAAATCTGTACGGATTGTTTCTCGTGAAATGGTTCTTAGTGTCAGGATTATCGAATTAATATTTCATAAAACAGTTCCATGTGAATTGTTAATATGATGGTATTTAGTTTTTTTTCACTTGATGGAATGAAAATTAACAAAAGACTGTTGAAAATGTATAATCGTGATGTGGTAGGAATTGTGACGTTTGATATTGATTATGAATATAGTGGATTGTAGACGTGCTCACGCAAAATCTCACGATTTAGAGTTTCTTAATTATAGTCGAGTTCCGCTCTCTCGAAAACCTAGGTGGCTGACAGTCGATGTATGTCAACATCATGCAATTGTTGAAAGTGGTCCTTGAAAATGAATCTTTGCTAATTTTTGAAGAGTATAGGCCTACTTCAGATACACCATTGAACTAAACAAGAATATTTTCCTGAAAATTCCCTGACAATTTCAAGATGAAATAGTATGAAATGAAACACCACAAATTTTAATATTTCAAAATTCGAGACATTGAAATTCTTAATTTTCTGTGTCTTTTCTCTATCAAATTTCGAAGGCAATGAGTAATTTTGTTTAAACATGCATAGCTTACTGGTTTGAGAGCAATTTTCTCTACCAAAACTAGCTCAACCCTACTCCATAAAACTGTCCTCTTATTTAATGAAAAAGGAAAAATTCAGTCTTTCGGTACTCTTTTTGCTCGGAAGTCAAACGCTAATGTCACTTTAAAACGATGCTATAGGTCTGAGATTCAAGCAAGTGCGTGTTTTTTATGGAAGAGTAAATAACCTCTTTCTGATCAAAACTGTCAACTCTTCGAATTGTTAATTCGTACAATCAATTATATCTATGTACACACGTTTGAAGCTACCGGACAGTTTCTGAAAGCTAGCAAATAGGCCAAATAGAATCGCAGAGGACAACAATAGTAGATGTGTACGAGTCAGGTAAATTATGACGTCAAACTGTGTCTGAGAGTTCTACAACGTTATTTCGGTTATTTTTTCGAAAATTTTGTTTCGTTACCTCGGCAAAACAACTTGTTTCTACCTTAATTGATGCTGTATCTATGTATAAATACCAAACTCTGTTACAGAGGCAGTATTATTACCTGTTGTGTGCAATTCAAGTATACATTTTTTTTTACTTATCATTTGGTTATAAAGTAAAATGTTGACATTTATTTTCAACACGTATCATTTTCAATAAGATTAAATCGTCATTTCAAGTTTTTTATATTCATTATTACAAGTATTGTAAGTCATTGTATTGTATTGTAAGCATACAGAAAATATTTCAATTGAATAATGCATAAATTACATTCCCACTACTTTTTGCTCCATTAAAATTAAACGACATTCACTATGTATCATACGTATTTATATCGGTCTATATTAAACTGGCATTAGTAAGTAAATAACGTATCAAACTACAGCCTAATCATGAAACTGGAATGTTGCTCAAACGCATTTTTAATTGGCCGTTCGAAAAAAGATAAAAAAATCGCACTTACTGTCATTCACTAACCCTGATTGGTCCAAATGGGACTAAAACGTTTACTTGTTACACATATCTACGAAACCTGTTCTCTAATAATTACGTTTCCACGATTCTGTATCTATATACACGGTAACATATTTGAAATTGTTTCGCCTGGTCCACATCTGTTTTGTTGTCCCATCCCATCTGAGTCCAGATGGGAGTCAAGTCCAGTTGTTCACAAGCTCCATTTTGTGAAATATTAACCTTATGTTTATTGACTTTTGTTCTCAATTCACTTCTCTCATAACCGCCTCGTCGTCGACAACTAATCTCTGGAGCAAAGACTAGAAGACAACAAACTCGAAACTCCCGAACAAATGCACACAATAGGACCTCTCTCTGCCTCTTACTATCTCGAACAACTTGTACTTAGATGAGAACTAAACTTCCACTTCAATAGTTCATAATAACCGCAGATAAATATATAGACTACAATCTACACTGAGTTTTGAAACAGTGACCAGTGGCTGCCCAAACAATCACCATCTAACTTGGCTATAACATTGTCTTCGTACGTTTTGCTTATGGTCACATACCGTGAAACAGACGAAATAAGACGTAATAATGGTCCGCCATAAACTTGTCCGCAAAACTTGACATTCTGGTGTGTAATGAGTATTTGATAATTTATTTCAACAACTATTTAGTAACGATGCTTTTGTCCCTATCATTCAGGAACAGTAATGAGATTCGCACTTGCACTTCCATGTTCTAATCACTGTCATACACCAATGAACTATTGAACCCAATTATTATTACGTTTGACGCACATGTTAAACATATATAACACGCAAACTATACCATTTTTTAAATTATAATCAACGTAAATATGAACAAACCTTGACTTTCCTGTGAAGGATTGCACTTTCCACTCAGCTGTTTTTACGAAAAGTCATTCTGTGTTGTTCCTCACTTTTTTACGTACACTTACACCCACAATACATACTCAGCACAGCGTAAGTACAGAAAATTAATAAACTATTTCCTACTTTGAGCACTGGCTTTCCTATTGGTCAATTCTGCTAAGAAGTTTGAATCACACGAAAAAGAATAGCTAAAAATACCACACAATACTTTCCATTCGTAATTTTCACTAGAATCAATAAGACAATGTTCCAGTCTTTCTATATTTGTATAACACATCACACGACGATCATGAATTACTTCCAGTAACATAGTGGTTGATTCGCTGACATTATATCATTGTAATATGTCTAGCGTAGATTTACGTTCCACTGAGCTCACTGGAAGAGAGCCTGACGACTACTAGAATGAACCACACTGTAAAACAAATCAAGACAGGTGTACATTTTGTACTGTATATATAAACACAAAACAATCAAACCAAACCAATAAACCCACTCACTCGTCGAAAGTGAGTATCAAGCATGCTGTCGAGATATAATAATAGGTTTCAGCTATAAGGAATCATTCACAAAGTATAATGATCATGTCTAATGATTTGAACAAACCCCACGTACGAGAATACGGAATCATGACACCCGACGGCCTGCTATACAACTATACTTAAGTCCGCATAAGAGGAGTCCGTTAGAGCCATTATTGCGGGTGCTTAAGGTGTACGATATGCTACTTATGATTGTATATAGATAATCATCACACTTTACAGTAGGGAATCATTTTGATGATCAATGTCGAATTAGTGTATGTTATTCATATTTTAAGATATAAGTATTTATTTGAATGTGTTTTGTTCATCTAATAATGAAAATAAAATTTCATTTATTTATTTTTTATTTATTGATTGATTGATACGCTGTGTTGGCGTGAATGAATGGTGAAGGAGATGATTGGACGATAAGATGAAAAGTTATGTTTTTTAGTTGTTGTGGATAGTGAGAAAAAAATGTTCGTGGCCTGATCTCAAGGAACCATCTCAGTATTCACTTCACCAATAGAAAAAAAATACGAGAAACGTCTGTCAAGGATAGGCGATAGTGCAGGTTTGTCGAACTCAGGAATCCACAAGTTTGGCACTTGTTTATATATATATATATATATATATATATTGAATTCAACAATTATCATTACAACAAAACACGTGTTTACAGATGCATTACACAGAATAGTCAAATAAATATGGAATATTCATATAATTACATTATCAACATCTAATTACTTAGGGAATAATAATGGAAATAATGAAAATGATGATAAATTGTACTAATGCGAATAAATTTGGTTTTGTTATTTGAACGTTCGGAAATAATGATACCCACATTAAGCTGAAGCTTGTGCATCGAATAAGCATAAACTATACAACAGAGATCAGATGGGTAAAATTTACTTCAACAATGATAGAAATATATCATGCGACACTTCAGACCTCTTGAAGTAAAAATAATAAGTATGAGATTGCGATATATTTGGATGTAAGCTGTATGTTCTGTATATTTCTCTCTGTAGGCCTATATCCTTTTTTAATCGCGCTTCAGAGGTCAGAAAAACAACCGAATACATTCAAGGACTGAATATTTCACGACGAAATATAAAATAGTTTGTAAAATGAAAATGATGAAGTAAATTTATGAATATTTGATATACAAAACTTAATGAGTAAGTAATATGATCCATTTAGCGTCTAGTGTAACACCCCTAACAATACAAATCTTTTGATCCCTTCACGTATTCGTTATAAAACTTTATGAAAAAGATGGTGATTTATGGGCATGCCCGTGATACCGGGCAGTTTTATCGAGGCGTATACGTTACTCCTCTTCCCTTCCAAAAGAAAAACGTTCGTAAATATGGAAACCAGTGTGTAGCAAAAAAATCATCCAAAATAATTATTAAAAAATGTGTCAATTTGATAATTAATATAGCCCTGTGTGATTTTGGGCATTGATTCTACTTACATCAACATATATATAAATTCTTTATTCATTTAAAATAAAGACTCTGCCTTTTGAAGAAGGTTGCCTATGGACACAGAATAGAAAAAAATAACGAATATAACAAATTAGTGAATGGTACAGAAAAATAATGATAATATTGAGCTAAATTCTAGAAAAAAAAAAAGTTTTGTAGTTGATTAATCAATTATTTAGAAAAAGAATAGTAAAAAATAAGAAAATGCACATGATATGAGAAAAAAAATGCTATATTGGTTGACCATATAATAATCAATTCAGTGCATGAGTTGTTAATTTTAATATTAATTGTGAATAGTATCATGAAGAGTGTACGCAATTCACGAAACTTGGCTCATTATTTTAACAAAATATGAAATATAATATTATGTACTCGTCTATAAATAGTACATGAACGTGAAACATTATGTGATTGAAAATATTCAAAACCTACAAAAAAAATCGTGTACAAATATTGAGTGTCACTATACGTTGATATACCCTAATATATAGTTCGCAAGGAAAATACATATTGATGCAATTGAGTCAAAATGGTTATCCTTTAAAATAGTTATTTCGTAATAAGACGGATAGGTACTCAAGTCAAGGGGTGAACAAAACAGCGGTGTGACATCTCAACTTCATTCCCCATGGCACTAACGCAATACAATGTTTTCATCATATTCTGCTCTCTAATGAAGAAGTGAGAAAATAAGTATTATACAAAAGGAGAGAATGAGTAGCACAACTTGACAACATGTTTTAAACATGTGCCAAACATGCTTTAAAGATTGATGAGTATGAACACATCACGCGTGCATACGTGAATTCTCAAAAGTAAATTATTAGCAGTCAAAACTTCAATTGTTACGGTAATTGTCCAGTCAATTTGGTTCGAACTGAAACTCTTTCCTATTTTATGGAATTGGGTAGGATCTTGCTCATTAATGTCCTATTACTTATCAAACAACATGAATATTTCCCAAATATTCCAATGACGAAGCTGTCATAGTTTTCATAATTTTCTCATGAAATCAATTGTTTTCAATAAAAATGATCGCGTTTCAGCTATATATACGTGTATAACGCTTCTAGCTAACTCTCCTCTAAACATAAATCTAGAAACACTAGCGACTTTGGCATCATAAAGCGATCAACGAAATCGAAAGATGCAAATTTTTTATAATTCCTTGTACCGCATAATATTCATTCCAGCTACTACGTCTTAGCAATCAAGAAAAAAAGTCAACTTTTCTATACTGAGTGGTGATAAAAAAACAGAAACGTACGAATGAAAAACAGCTATTTTTTCTCGACATTTAGTGGCCCCCAGTGGAACATTAGAAGGGTTGGGGGGTGAGAGGTGGTTAGGGGGATGGTATATCTTAGTAGGAATTATTCCAGATGAACTAAAAGAACATTGCCATCGGGTTCGGTAGCGGAGTAGTCATAACCTGGAGATATTGAGTGATGTCACTTTTTAACAACTTCCCGTAGAAACGCAAGACAGAATGAAATGCTGCTATAATACTGCAATAACTAAAGTCATAGAATGCTACCTGAAATTGCAACCGGCAGAGAAATTAAAATGTTAAAACGGTTCTGCTTCTGTTTCTCCATAAAACTCTCGCATCTCAGTAGAGGAATTGATAGAGCACCCTGACAGAAGTCGACTATTACAAAATGAATACAAAATTGCCTTCCTATTTAGCACATTTCCAGATGTGTTTTTCTTTTTTCCTATTTTTTTTTTTTTTTTCGAGAAAAATGTAATTTCATTGCCACTTTCACGAAGCTTGAGAATCCATTTTAATCGAGAATTTCTTAGAGGCCATTAACACGATAATAAAGTTGGTTGGGAGTGTAAGTGTAGTGCTGTGCAGAGAACTGGGGTGCACTATACGATGCCTTACGAACATCATCGCTAACCTCCTCCCCCCCCCCCTCCCGCCCCTGCCACCACCGCCGACAAAACGAACAAGTTAAGATAGGGGTGAAAGAGTAAACTGTTTATCTTTATTACGAAACAATGAGACTCAAATACTAGCAATGGCCACTTCATTCTAAATGTCAAATGGGAGGCGTATTCAGTACGGCCATGGTAATTCTCTTGTTTAGTATAAATATGAGCGTCGATTTGATCTAATTATTCTAGTGTAACATGATAGCTTACTGAAACTATGAGAAAACTTGATAATCTACAACAATGCATTCACTGTAAAATTATAATTCACTTCATAAGTTCAACTAATTAGCGAAATAAATTAATGGTAATATTGTTGACGGTATAACCACAGTTTTGGCACTGATAATAGGTGATAATTAAATTAATGCATGCTTTATCACCTCTAATTAGTGTATGTGATTAATTATAATCATGGACGATGATTCAAAGTGTATTAGGAATGCATTTTTCCGAAAAACAATATGTAAAACAATATAATTGAAACTGATTGAATTCACAAAAATAGAATGTCATATTAATTGAAAACCATAAATTTATCTCTGGGCTCATATACTTTTCATTCAATTACACTGGTTCAAGCAACATATAAAATATAGTGAAGATGAATTTCTCTATTTTTAAAAGCACCGTGCATGCACCCCCCTTAATGCCTCTCACCAGATACCACCTTAAAACGGTGACATAATCTCACATAAACAATGGCTTAGTGTCTTGACTCGCACAAACCACTAGAGGTAGCCTGGACTACAATAGGCCGCAACCCATTGGAAGTGATCTGAAAATGTTTCTATGCACCAAAGGTCACGTTATTTGAATAACTATCACGTTATGTCTGGTCGATACCACCCACTCACACTGGCACCATATACGAACAAACACACGTTTTCATCAATAACTGAACTTATACTGAAATACTTTTCAATTTCTACATAGAGGCCTACGCAGCAAATGCGTTCTAAGATGAGCGAGATATTTGTATGAAAAAATGTACTTGAAATTTGAGCTTCCTGATTTTGAAATCGACTCGATTTCAATAAAACCTATGAAGTTCGTCTTTTATTGTTCTTACAATATTTAAAAATTAATTTTCTCAAGATAGATATTTGTCACCATGTTATTCTTATGGGTATTTTCAAAAGTTTGATCATCAATTTCCAGAATCTCCTGATCGATTGTTTCCCTAAATTATGCTGGTGTTAGTTGGAAGATGAATTTTACGAATCAAACGTTTCGTGTAGGTCTTACTCGATAACTGCACAAAACAAAAAAACAAAAAATAGAGGAGAGTCTGATTTGAAAAGAGTGGAAGGCTCTTATTATTTATCAACATCCACTTATTATCATATTATTATCATTTTCTTTTTTATATAACATTTATAAATATTCATATGCATCATCTCATACGGTAAGACAGTTAATGTGAAAGATCAAACGTTTTATACGATAAGTCACAATAATTTATTTCAATTATACAACAATTTTCGTGGTTTTGACTATTTAGAGAGAATAGGTAAAATGTGAAAATACTCTAAGCAAGCGTTATTTCCTCGCAGGAATTCAGATGTGGCGAAATGTTTATGATATATATGACTAGTTCCATTGCAGATCATGAATATAGGGGAGGTCTGAATATAATATTGCCAGGGTCCAACTCTTCCGAGGTGCTTTATCATACACTGGGCTTAAAAGAAAGAAGAAAAAACGTAGGATGATATAAAGTTAGATCTTTCTTCTTTCTTTCCCAGTTCTTCACCCCCGAACTCCTTCTTTCTATTATGTCTTATGTGTGATGTACAGCATAGGCAGCCGAGTTGAGCCGACCCGACTCGCTAGCTCGTACACTACCAAGTTGACTGCGCTCAATCTCGAGCAAAAATAACCAGAAAAGCTTTCTTGTTTCACACCCGCCTGCATCTTTCTTATATGTCCTCGATACTTAGATGCTATAATTTACTCTCGTATAATGAGAAGCAGTACGGCGAGCACGTCCCCATACTTCCTTGTCTTTCCTTCATATCACCACGTTTAAAATGCATTTGGGCAACGAAAACACCCCTCTCCTCAGCCACCTCAAAACATCCCCAGCCCCCGCCCCAGTCAGAGTAAACTAGGTACTCCATCACCCTTGAACTTGGACTGAAAACTGGTTGCACTTCTGAAGCTAGCATTTTCTAACCTCATCCAATATATATGGGGATAATCTCTAATCAAATTTAGTAGTACAATTGTCTTGACTCCTTGATAGTGAGACCATTCTTTTGCGATTTTATGGTGTGGAAAAGAAGATATAGAGTTTATTTTGTGAAACACTCTTGGAAGTATAACGATATTTTAAAAAGGGTGTACAAGACATAAAAGCGAATGCAAAAGCATTGAAGCGTCCTATAAGTATAGTCGAGAAACTTTGATCGGCTTCGGGTAATAAAGGAAATTTGGGTGGGATTTCATGCTATGGTCGAAGGAAGAATAAAGGAGTTTCCAAAGAGTACGCTACAGGGATTGAGGTGTCATGTGATTTACACGTTTAGTCTCCAAGTAGTAAGCGTCGCGACGCCGTACAAGGAAACGAAGCGTCGAGTTTGGCGCAAAACTTTCAAATGTTCGCGAGATAATAGCATTCTCATTCTCAATTTTTATCTCGATAGCAATTCTTGTCAACATAATAAGATCCTGCTATAACACATAAATTACATTGCATCCATGCCTATATACATAATATAGGGTTTAGTACCACTAAACGCAAATCAAAACCTGAGTGCCTGCCTGCCCTTTCAACTTAAATCTTCCGTTTTTCAAGCTGAAAAAATACATGATCAAACTAAAAGAGGAAATACCGCTTTTGTAAAGGAAATAGAATTCACTAAGCAATAGTTCACGGAGACGTTCAAATCCAAATAGAATATCCGACACATGACGTCTTCTGCCTCGCTTCATACTTCATAGAGGTAAGGTTTATTGTTCAGTGTTCACTAAGTTATCTGTCTGAGAAGAAAATAGTAACAGTTGAGCAAGGAAAGAGGAAGAAAATAGGAAAAGAAAACTTCCGCCGAGAGGAAATACTACTAGAATGCGGCGGGAAAAGATTTCCCCACACACATACAAAGAACAAGTTCAATATTAATAATTCGCTCGTTTGTGAAGTTTATGGGTTTAGGGTGCAAAAATAAAATATATAAAGAACAAAAAAAACTTTGTTCAAAGTTTGGTTGTATCGTTTCAAACGAAATGTCATATAAACCTCTGGCAAAAGCACACAACCAAGATGTTACCGTGCTCCACCTCCTCGCTTTGACAACTCGATGGCCCCCCCATTGATCGCGAAATCATATCACTATCGGTGATGGTGAGCGGGGGGTCGGGTGGGAGGAGGTTTTTATACATTATACTCGAATCTTGGGAGTCAAACGACACAGACAGCTTTGCTGAGTCGAGAGAGAAGGAGGTGAATGTGGAATTGGGGAAGGGAGGAGGTTAAGTTGTATTTTTTCGACTGTTGCATGAAGGAGAAGAAGACGAAGACGACGAGATGGCTTAGAAAGGTACAGACTGTGAGAGATGGCAGCTGGGATGTTGTTGGCCCTGTTTATAGATCGTTACGACAACAACCCAGACAGATGTTTGTTATTTGTTGTCTGTATAGTAGCTACCGTGTTGTGTTGCTGGCTGGTTTGCTTACTTACGCCTAATTGTCAACCAGTGTACGTGTACATATCGGGTGGAGGGGAGAGGAGGGAGGCCACATCTGTAACCAAATTGTCTTTGAATTGGAAATTAGCTTATAGATGGAAGCGTCACGGTCTCGAATGAAAACGACGCTGTGATAATTCTGCATTTCAGTGCGAAGATTGGCCAACACTAACTAAGAGATATTATTCGACTAAGAATGGCATATGTGAAATTAGTCACATGCAAAAGATGTGTTATATTAATGAAGCTCATATTGATATTCATTCGCATTTTGGAAAATATGAACGCATTTATCGAAATAAGATTACAATATTATACTACAAAGGATATGATAACTATGAGATATATGATATAAATATAGGATAACATAACACAACAGTTGAAGACAATAAAATAAAGGTATAAAACGGCATACAAAATATATAATGCCTACCAAAACCTACGCATAATTATGATTTTATTATTTTGGTCTTGAAGTATTTTGTGACTAACGCACATAAATCGCAACGTAATCGATAAACGCCTCAATATAAAGTCACCGCCAAACATCTATGATCTGAAGAAAGGAATCGATCCAATCGCTCGTAAATAATGAGTATTAGAAGCGTGATGTCGCTGAAATTCTGAATGGCAAAACCGCATTGCCCTCCGCCTACAGTAACAGTTCATAGTCGTTGCAGCCATCACCACAGACCTCCACAGACGTGTGGTAGCCTAGTGGGTGTAGCATAGACGAGAAGCATTCGCATATTATTATCTTGTCTCATTCTCAGCCGTTCTCAAAACCACCGGGGAGCTAAGAGGGCATACAGCAGCAAGGCAAATGCGAAACGCATGGAAATTGCTTTAAATAATTGTGTTAAGCTATTCTCACTCCTCCAAGAAATCGTCGAGGCAAAACGAATCTGAGATTGTATGAAAAGAAATGCGGTCCTTTAGGCTTTTGACGGTAGCTAGTATCGTACAATTCAAGTGGTTATAGAGCTCAGTTGACTCAGTTAATCCTGGAAACTGAGACTACTTTCAAAAGAGGAGGAAGGTGAAATGTAGGGAATGTGCTATTTAAGTTAAGCAAGTGGGTAAATTCGCCCTCTTGGGAGATAAGGTAGGGTGATGATAGAGAAGCAAACGGGAAGGATAAGAAACGAACGTTCACATACACAAAAATGAGGAAACGACACCTATATTTCACCCTGATTTCAAAGACCGCAAACAAAATCATGAGATTTTTAAAAATAACATTATTCCTCAAGTTGGCGGTTGTTTTATGTCGGGTAATACCATGGCACAGTATACTGAGTGAATTATTTGTTTTTTATGTACGCTTCGCATTTGAAGATTAGCGGACAGACATCTGATCTATCCATACATAAATACAAACAAACGGAGACAGTTTTTTCTATACAAGTTTTATTGTTAGGTATTAAAAAAAACTTACAGACAAACAAGAGCAGTACAAACAGGATACACATTTGGGCGTCTCCGATTTGATTGCTAAACCAGTTTTTGGAAAGCTCCCTTCAGCCATAATTCTTGAAGCCAGACTAGCCAAACCAGAAACGCAAGTACAATAAACCGATGAAAAGAGAGACGGGTTGGAGACAAGGTACATGTGTTGAAAGAGGAAGGAAATATTAGAAATATCGATGGTGCGATTCCCTCTCGTCTATAGTCTAACAAAAACAGACACCATAAGGTCAACCATCAAAATATACCCTCGTTTTAATTAGATGACATAATATTCATGAATGTGACCCACAGACGAAGAAACAATTTTCACCATACACGAGTAGGTTACTAAAGATTACGATGATGCGCGTAACGTTGCACGTAACGGGCCCCCCAGATGAGATATTTAAGCGTAAGAATGAGTGTGTCAAACATAGACAGCTAGACGTCCCCAATAGAACAAGCACAAGTCGAACGGGGGACTCGAACCCACGCCCGACTTCACTTTAAATTCCAATTAGCAGTGGCTTGCGGGTGGCCATCAGGACTCGAACCCTGAACTACACGTAATGGCGACAGGGGCGGGTAAATGCATACTCATCCATCAATGCAACGTACTAAACCAGGCGCCCGTAACAAATATAAATGATTACAAAAGAACAAGATTATCTAGATATATTGGTGACATTGTAGAATGCGTTTCAGCTGTCATCATAGCCATTGATTAATGATACATCAGTTCCTATACATGCTAATAAGTGTTCATCATGTTAAGATATACACAACGAATGCCAGCAATTCACATATCTTTTCCGTGGCGTTGTCATCGCTTTCCTTCACCACAGTTTAGACTTGAAGCCCGTGAAGTGATAGTAATCCCTAAACCATGTTCTTCTGTCTTTGTACCGAGTTACTAAGGCGTCGACAAGTGCCATCCTCGACGTTGTTGTCGCCATCCCCTCACTATAGCGCAGTAAACACGCACACGACTCCAGGGATAAATCTGGACCTCTTCATTTACCTAATCGACCATTTGGCGTGCTTCAAGCACAATACAGTATAAAGTCAAGACTATACAAATGCCCCTCAATGCGCAAACAGCCACCCCTAATTAACACAATATAATTAAATCAATTAGAGTATGCTGGCCAAGCCCCTTGGATTTGTTAGGGTAAGAAAATTACGATGAGAGTAAGTGAGACGGGGCTATATGTTGTCGCCGTGTAGGGATAAGGAGGGATTTACGAAGGGATTGTGAAACGGAGAGATGGAGACTTACAAATGATTCACGTGCCCAAGTACTAAGCAACCCTGGCCCTAATTAAAACGTACTACAAGGAAATGGCATCGAGATCTATTTAGAAGCATACTAGCTAGCAATAGAAGTAGCTAAAACAGAATCTCTTGCTTGTAACCAATGTTTCTGTAGTAGTATACATTTCTGAAAGTTATTTCACTCTTAATTACAGTGTATTCAAATTCACACGGTCTCGGACGGCTGTTCTATACACACTCAATTGATGTTGATGCTACACATTGTTATGCCTTATACTCCAGCCAATCTAAGCCAAAAAGTGGCATAACCTCAAACAAATCGTTTAGTGCATAAGTGCCTGAGAAATAGCACAATAAATATAGTGACTGAACTGAAAAAAGTGTGCCCAAACCCAAGACGCCATTTTGTTTTAAATCAACCTTTTTATTGGGAACTAGTATAATTTCTCTTGATCGTTCTTATTGATTTTCATCCCCACGTTCTACTCAGAAATCATGGGCGATAACAATAGAGCATACAGAAAATTATGCCGTTCGGATAAACAGTCTTATGAATTTGTAATTAATTCCGAATTAAATCAAAATTTAATCAATTATTTTCAATAAATTTCTTATCAATCAATTGCTCGAACGTAATAATTCAAATGTATCGATAACGAGCGTGAATATCACTAAGGAAAAGTTTGCTCTAATTGGTGCTGCCATTTTGTTTCAAACCGTTTTTTTGGTCGATTCTAGTTCAATGTAGGCCTACGTTGCCTATTTCATCACCTTTATTATTGTTCTTGTTCATTTTTTGGAATCATTCAATATAATATGTATCTAATGTGACAAAAGAATTGAGAATCTTTCTACACACCTCATTTTCATTTGTAGTTGAATTTGGATTAATATATTCTGATGAATGGGCTGTGGTGAGCAGGCGGTGGATATTAAAATCAAACGGAATTATGAAATTGTAACTAACAAACAGAATGCAAAAAGTTTGCTGAAATTGGTAGCTGAATACAATATTAAATATATAATCACAGAAGAAAATCCATTGGGCTAGACAAATCTTTATTGTGGCTTAACACAATTCTCATTCAAAAAAAAAGTGTTGGATATTTTTTCAATATATCTCGAGTAATTATGATAACTGAGTTATAGTTAAATATTCGAGCCCTGCCAACTATTTAGAGAATCTATTATCTTTTATATCAAACTTTTGAAAAATTTTCAACTTGAAAGTTTTTCATATCTACCATTTTGTATAACCTATGGAAGGGTATTTAAATCCTTCGGAACCATCTTCAAGATTGAATTGTATACATACGAAATTTAGTTGACCCCTCTTTCCTCACTATACTTTGATTTAAATATTTCACATCATCATATACATTTTTTTATTCCTAATTGTTATATTTACTTCATTATATTTATTTTCCAAATTCTGTTTTTGCCTCATTTTAATATTACATTGATTCTATCTATTCTTTCCATTATTTATTTATAATTGTGTGTCCTTTTGTGACATCTCTGTGGGCAGCTGAATGTTTATTTATTCTAACGAAGAGTTTTTTCTTCCACATTTAAGTGTGATAATACATCATTGATTTCTCTCCCATAATTGCTCGCCATTATATCTGTATTTAATTAAGGTCAGGTGTTTTGGGTATAGTATACAGCTCGAGTTTCAAATGTGATGTTGGACCTTGTTAATTAATACATCCATAATTACCAGTAGCTTATTCGGCACTGTAATGGCAGTTACCTTATTTTCACAACCACAAAAAACTTTGAATTAAACAAATATTTCTTAGCACAGCAGTTTCATCTGTAAGTCAATAAGATTATCGAAATCTGACAAGAGATACACATTATTCAATTTTCCAAAAGTGATAAATGATAATGTCGTGTTATATTATAAGAATATTCGACAAATTATTTTTTCTGAGAATCGTGTACAACATCGATACTTATTTTGTGGAAACCCATTGTATTTTTTTAATGTGATCATATATTATTATATTCTATTTTCCAACCCATTCCAGCAAAATTTTCGTCAACTGTTTGTTATTATAACTTAGTAACTGTTCAATTGAGATTATCAATATTCCCTCATGCTCGATCACTATAACCAATTTATCAAAATTTATGTTCATCAAAATTTGACTACAAATTCGATGAAATTGTCGAAAATACTCTCAAACAGTTTGTCATACTGGGTTTATTATATATTCTATTATTCCAAGTACAAGAAAAAAAAAGTTTAGTGATATCGGCAACATACAATGAATTGGATTTTACAAAAAAATCGAGTTAGAACAAAATGGTCACACCAAATTGAAAAACGTCACAAGTTATTCTTACATATTACTATTCACATACGTTATCGGTAAATGGGGATGAAAATGACTTTCAACGTCCAAGAGGAATTAGAATAGTTTTTAAATAAAAAATTGATTAAAACCAATGTGAGGGTTTGTATTTAGACACAACACACTTCTCAGTTGAGTAACCAATATGCACAGGAATTTTTTTCTGTCACAATTTGATTCCCATTGATAAAGTGGATTAGAAAAGAGATAATAGTTTTCGAATTGATTTGGAATTTTCGAGAAACACATTCTAGATAGAATATGACTGAATAAATTCGAGCAAACTTCATGGATAGTTGCTGCATATAAACCAGATATTGCTAATTCGGAATCAATATCTCACAAACTTTCTCACTGGAATTGATGATCAAATTTCGAATTAATTCAAATTTAATTTCAAATTTACAACAATTTACATCCGATTGACTGATTATTTAAAATATTGCATGGAACATTTTTGTTCTTATTGTGAAATAAACTGTGTAAATGAAAATCATCAATTGGCCAACAAAAAACGTTCGTTTTGATAATGCCAAGGCAATCAATATACATGATGACAAAATCTGTTACAATTCGTTCGAGGTTAATACTTGAATTGCCGGGAGTATCAAGTAAAAGGTATAGTAAAAGATGATTTTTATATTTTGCTCAATTTCTCTGTTTATCTGTAATAACATAAGATATGCACCGATGCAAACCTTCCTTGATAGGTATTTAAGTAGTATGGGTGATAAGAAAGGGAAAAGAATCGAAAAGAAAATTGTGAAGGAAGGCGGAATGCTATTAGTAAAAAAAAGCATATCCATTCATAAGATGTCATGGAGGGTAGGAAGAAAAATGAGCTGTTAAAGTAGGGGTGGGGTTAAAAAAGCCATTTCCTCTCTGTAATATACGCCCTTGCCAAGTCAGTAAACATAAACAAAAGGCATGCTCAAAAAATATGAAAGACTTTTGCAGTCTTTTAACTTTCCGGGAAAGGTCTGGGTCTTTAAAAAGTATAATGTATTTTCTAACGAGGGCTGAAAATGAAGTGTCAAGTATTATTCGATCGATTCCCCACAGATGTAATTAAAAATCTCCTCCTCACATATATTTTTTAGTAGCTTAAATGTTGCTCCGAGTGAATCATTTCGATGTAGGAAACAGACAAGAAATGACTATTGATCGAATCTTTCAAACTAAATGTATCATTCATTATCGCTGTGGAAAAAAGAAACTCATTTTGATGAAAGTACATTTGGAGGGTGAACAATATTCATGAACCTTCATTTATTTACTGGAAGGAAATTGATACGAAAATTAATATACCTCTGTATACAGATGTGTTATTCTCTTGTATCGGCTTTATTTTAGCGCTCGAATAAAATAAACACGCAAAATAAAACGTGACATTGTTGTGAGTGGAACTGAGAGATGAGCACACGTTCAACGTTTATCGAACAGTCGGATTCAAGCTTGGGTGAGAGATTGGACAGTCAAATGCTAAGAATCACCATCAAGGAAAACAGATTAACACGATGACTAAAACAATCCGACTGCTACGCTTGGCAAGAAGGTTTTTCAATTAAAGAATGAAATCGAAGAAACTCATAGAGATAGCATCGAGAGAATTTAATCGTGCAATACGACAATACAATAAAATATTCAGATTTAAAAATGAAGTTCTATTGTAGATCTATGGGGAGTCTATTCAGGAGTATATTCAACGGAATATCAGTTTTCAGGTGATAAGTTTTGAGCGACATGAGATATCAAAATTCTAATTGATAATAAACACATTTATTTTCAATATCTTTCAGAGATGTAGGCCATATGTGATAACTTTCTATCTTGTATTGTATGAGTGTCAGGCGTATAGGTCAAAAGATGTGTTCATTCAGCCGTATACGCGTGACAATTAGGCGATATGAAATAGATAGTTGTTACTTATACCATCTTGAAGGTATTAAAATTATCTGTCTTTCCTCTGTGTAAGAATTTCGATATCTCATACCGTTCATAAGTTATCACCCCAAAAAACCGATATTCCGTTAAATCGACTCACATGTACCCATCAAGTCATTATTGAAATACTGATTTTTTTCTCGGTCTACGAGATTAGCAAACGCTATAATATTTTGTGAATTTTTTGAATCAGCAAATTGTTGGTGTAATATTATTATTATTATCATTATTATTAGATAGCCACACAGATACTGTGTGGTTCCAACATATATTAATAACTATATATGGTAAAAGACTGCTAAAAATATCAGTTCCAACTTTATTCAACGATACGCCTGTGGATATACATAATTTAGAATTTATGGCCGAAATAAAGCGCAGTGTTAAGCGATGGTTAATAAACGTGGGATTAGATAATTTCGTAGTTTTAATAATATTTGGTACTTCTCCCGATATTTGCTTTTAAATACCTTATTATTTCTTGTGAACACGAGAAGATTCGAGTTGATGAGTAAATGCTATAATTAAGTAAAATATTGTTTTTCTGTTTAATTGACCTGCAGACAAGGTGTATAAAATATCTTCGCGGGATTTAATCAACATGTATGTATCTTTTGTTTTCTTGATTAACCAATGAAAAAAATATATATATTTATATTATTATTATTTTTATTATTATTCTCATGTAGCATAGCGGAAATTATATTTTTGTGAGATTCCTATTTCTTGTGTGAATAAAAAAAAATCATTTCATAATATCTCATAGTATAGATATTGAAACATTGTTGTTGAGACAGAACGATATATGTTACGGTATTTCTTACCGTCAATCACCATTAAAATATCAACCTATGTTATTTGAGATATTTCTTACTCACATCAATTGAGCAGCATCAGCGTCAGCCGCGCCGTTTCATTTAGACAGCCAATATTTCTCACACGAACAGTCTGTAACAAAAAAAAATATCAAAAAATTATCACTTGATTGGAAAAATTGTTTGCAGGCCGATTATTAAAAAGGAAAACGCCATTTATATGAGACGTCCAATTACCTCAGTTGTTCTATACACACTTAGTAGACGTTACATTTTAAAAGCACGAAGTAATTTCAGTTTTGTTAGCATAAGTTAATGAGATTGCTGCTATATATTTTCTCTTCCAAATTTCAATATTACGCTAAAACAACTTTGGCTCACATGTTTCAGAATAATTGTGTTCAGAAATCACAAAAATTAATTGATAATGATAGCAAATTAAATATAGGTTCCATGACGCATTTTACATGGGTAAATTGAAATACAAATGGAGCGAGTCTACAAATTAACGTCCTTTCTTCTATAAAAACATTCGTCTTATTGAACATTATGAGTCTGTGTGATATAATCGTGATGCGTATCGCATTGCAAGGCCTACAGATATGTATCGTAGGAAGGGGAATAACAATAAGAAGGCAATTAATGCCTATTGAGTTTATTCCAGTATCGATACTTCAGAAGGCCGAGGATTATTAGAGAAGACTATATGACCGAATGTGTGCAAATAGGCCGTGAAACTATTTTGTCGAAGAATGAAATATATTTTCAATATTTTCTTTGAGAATAGTTATCAAGTGAAACCTGTCAACCATTTGGCCCTGATGTTGCCCGGACAAATCTGAGCGAAACGTTGGTCGTTTAATGATAAAAAGCGATCCATGAGAATAACCAGTATAGGCCTATGTGATTATGTAAACAATCATATATATTTATATATATTATATATATATATATATATATATATATATATATATATATATATATATATATATATATATATATATATATATATATACAGTGAACAGTTTGGACAACAGTTTCATACATAGATAAAAAAATATATATATATACGCGTGTGGTATATTGCTACATAGTTCATATAAAAAAGTGTTTCTTCATTTATATGTATATACGTATATTCATTTCAAGTTGCATTTCGAATAAAATAAAAACGCAAGTGGAAGCTTGGAAATTCAATTATTTGTAAGCCCGTAATACATTTAATTCAACCTCCTTTAATACTATATCCACGTGAAGTGTGCGTTCTCTAAAATATACATTGACATACTTTTATTATAATATTAGCCATGAAATGAGGTGATATTTGCATTGCTTAAGTAAATAAAAAAGTTTACGATCAATAAACAAGGAAAGTAGAGATGCGAGTTGCTGTGGGTAGTTGAAAGTTACTACTGTGAGAGGGGAAGATAAGAAGATGATGAAAATAACAATGAATATTGTTAGATACGTTGGACGATCCTAGAAATATTTGAGGTTGGCATATATCAAAACCTACAATTGGCTCTACTATGCAACAATTTCATTCCGGTAGTGATGCTTTATACAGAGCAACTCTGAACAATTTTGTGTGATGACTGAAGAAAAGAATATACCATAAGAGATGTATTGTATGATTATATGTGCCTGATATATATTTATTATGGAAACTCCGATGTGTTAGAAGTTTCAGTGAAATGAGGGAGTAGCTGGAGAAATATCTGAAAAAAAAATAATACATAATCTTGTCTTCATATTTGTCTTCTGAATTTCGGAAATTCTTGTCACTTATTCATAATATTATCTCAATTCATATTTAATTTGATACATTTGAATATTATATATATATATATATATATATATATATATATATATATATATATATATATATATATATATATCATACATTATATTCATACACATGACCACAGACATACACTCACACACTCACACACGAAAGACACATAACAAAATGAATGATCATAAAAAATGAATCTTGTGTTTCATGGACTGGTTTATTTCGAATCAGATCATCATGTTAGATGTATACATTCATCAATCGGGGTGGTAGGATCACCCTTGTGGTGCCCCGTTCAGAAAGTCCTAAACTTTCATCTTTTGCCTTTAAAAAAAATGTATACAGAATCAAATCAGCGAATTAAAAAAAGGGAAATATCATGGTGTTTTAATATCTTATGCAATAATGTTTGTAAGTTGTTTATCTATGTTGATATAGGCCGTCCAAAAGATATGAACTGCATCTGTCTTCAGATAATTCGGATCGAAAAGGCAGAGAATCTATTGGAAAGAATGTCTCTAGACATCCTAACTCTTTTCATGACCTTTCGGAAGAATTTGACCCGGGATACATTCATGGCTGACACCAATGGGACTAGGTATGTGGATTCCGAATTGAATTACTGACATTCGTTTAAATTACTCAACAAAATCAATGAAAATAGCGATGGTTAAATATGGATGATAGTTGAAGTATGTCATTATTTTTTTGGTGGATATAGGCCTATATCTTTAACACAACCACTTTATTAGTTCATCAGAAACTTCGATTACACACGGGAGAAGAGAATTGATTTCATCTGTAGGTCGTTTTTATTTTGAATAAAATATGGTTTCCAACGTGGATTAAAAGTGATGAATGTACCAGTTGGGTGTTAGGCCTGCCTCAACCCGGACACTACAAGGTTCAGCTCAATAGGAGTACGTGCATAAACCTCATTAATATAACGAAAAAATTTTTTAAAAAAAACATAATTTCGAAATACTCCCATCAAATTGATGATCTACATAATTGTCTGGAAAAACATATCAATGTATATCGATGTATCGATTCAATATATATCGATATATATGTATCTATATATATATATATATATATATATATATATATATATATATGATACCTATCTCATATTTCAGCGAATTATTGTATATTTATAATGAATTTCAAATATGTTGTTACATTTTTTGTGACAAAGACGTTCTGGACTGACGCGTCTCAATAGAAGTTGACGAAAAGAAATATAATGATGATGATGACAATGACGATACATGTACCAATAAAAGAATCAAACTGCTCACCAAAACCTACAAAAAACGACGAACAGATAAAAAGAAATCATTATTGTGGCAAAAATATGAAATAATAATAATACTATATAGCGAGTTGAGAATGAGCGGCAACCCTAGCAAGAAATGAGAATATCGTAACACAAGATTGCATTGGCCATTCATATGAAACTTTTTGACACAATAAATACGGAAGTAATTTAGAGGTAAAGAAGAAGAATGAAGAGGGGATCTTAGGTATATATGGGGAGAAGACGAGAGTAAGTTGACGGAATTGAGAGAGTACAGAGTAGACCATATACACACAAAATATGAAAATGTTCATGAGAAACTTCAGTATCCAGTTGATAACTGGGTAAAATTAACATGGGTTGATGAGATTATAAAACTATCATTAAATTCTTGGGATTCTTTTTGCATATTATATGAACATATTATATAATATGCATATAATATTGCATATTATATGAGATGGAAGTGGAGGAGGAAGAGCAGAATCAGGCAGAGGAGACGTAGGAGGAAGAGGACTTGGGACCGGCAAAATCAAGTTGATATGTTGTGCCCTTGTAAAATGAACTTACCTAACTTTGTTAGAAAAGTATTTTAGAAAAGTATTTTTTGAAAAGTTAGGCAACCGATCTGTTTATCTTGTAAGATAATTCCATCTCAGAAGTCATGGTCCTGGTAGTTGAGTAAGTAAACAAAGCAGAAGTGTAAATGATTTGCATTTATACACATATCTTGTTGCAATTTTGATGACGATTATTGATTGCTTAACGATTCCACCAACAGCTAGGTTATACGGAGGTACGAATGAGCAGGTGATTTTGGAATGATGAAGTGATGATAAGTGAAAACGTTCACAAAACGCATGCCTAATGCGGGACTTGAACCCACGCCCAACGGTGACACCAGCTTCTGAAGTGGTGCCTCAGCTGACTGAGCTACCGAGGGCGGCTGTTGGAAGTATATTTAGTGCAACAGTGTAGTTAGTACATTTCAGGTGATGACCAATAATACTAATTTAATTGATTATAAACATTATCAGTCGAGAACACCAATGATTTGTATTAATAATTATGACAACTGTCTCTAGTCCAATATACTACGGCATACAATAGACTATGGAATATGAATTGGAAACGTCTGCCCGAAGCATTGCACAAAGTTTTAATGATATCATTATTTTGGTTGGTTGAAAAAAAAAACGAAATATAAAGGTACTGTATCTAAAAATGTATTTGTTGAAACCCTATCTGAACTTTACTAAATTGAATAGACGAAACAAAATAACAAGCATACTTAGACAAAAAGGCCTCATATACTATATCTAGACGTATACACACATTTGTTATTGGTCAAAAGTGTAATTCCTCCAACGGTTTCAAGCTATTTTCATCCCAAGTGATGTATCCCTCCCTATACGTACTTGCAGTTTGTTCTCATACACGCAGGACTTGACGTTTCGACTTGTAAAATGAAAACTCGCTTTTATAGGCCTAAATTAGCATGGGCAAAACTAAGGACTTTATAGAAAGTTTACAAACTTAGGTAGGATCTAAAACACATATTCTGATTTTCATTTCTAGTGGATACTCTTGATATAATAAGGTTAACGAGAACTATTGTACATCATCATAGTCTCAAAGCAATATTGCGTACCAAATAGTGAATTGAGAAAGAAAAATGTAAATCGAAATAGAGTCTCATAAAATGACACTGATAATCAGTTTTGTCACAACGCCACCAGTTCCAAAAGAAAAAAAAAGAAAGAGGATGAGTGTATATGAACCACAATCAAGAGTTATGAAAAAGCAAATGTCCAGATATGGCAGAAAAAGAATAGAACATGTTTTTATTGTGTGATTTGTGCTCTCGTGCCATGGCAACCGTGGCGATAATTATAAAGTTGTTTTGTGGCTAACATAACAATCGTGTTCTTTACGCATCAACAGCCAAATACAAACCACAACAAACGACGTGACTGGCAAAGTGATTAGACTACCAGGTGACGGGCCTCACCTCACTTCACCTCAAACCGATGCACTGCTGCCACACTACACCGCGCATGCCCAGAGCATTACATGTGCTCGCTATCTCGCTCACATCGTTCCAATCATCCGCTTTTTACTACGGATTGTCCGGTTGATCGATCAAACACGTTGATTGTGTTGATATTATTTATTTGTACATAAACAAAAGCACTGATCGACCGACAAAGGCAATTTTATCAAAGATGGTACAGTGGAAGATGTGAAAAAAGGCGGAAATTATCCGACCAATGTTTGTTTAGACAAGAGTGTAATTATTTCAATTTTGAAGTCTAATGAAGGGGAACATTATATTGGTTCAATAACGTAATACGTGTGACCGAAGTCATTTTTTTGTTTGTTAATTTTTTTGAGGAATTGACAATAATTTAGGATACGTATGCAACAAACTTGAACGTTAGTTTCTGCTAATCTTCATAGTTATTAGGAAGTGAGTAGTGTAAGTACGTATACATCAAATTAACGGCATAGAAATTGTACATCAATTATTTCATTTCTTGGCAGTAGTTAAAATTGCATTAAAAATATCCAGCAATTCTGTTGAGTCATTTGGATGCAATTCCAAAGTTTTGTAACATCTCGAAATATTTCTGTACTAATTCTGCTGTCGTTAGCCAAAGAGGCTATCTTGTATAGTCAAGATATTAATAAAGTTTTCAGCCCAAACAATGCGATTTTAAGACGAAGCTTTCGAGCATGAAATGAGTCCATTGTTTACTAACGTCAAAAGACTAATAACTTCAAATATTTAAAATCAACAAGACCTGATATGACTAAACAGTCCAATTTAACAAAGGATCTTTGAGCTTCCTTACACCGTACATATATTCGGATGTCTTCCGAAGCAAAAATAGAAAATGAGAATTCTAAAAGTTTAGTATTATAAGTTGTGAAGACCTTACTAGTTTTATCTTGGAGCTGAATAGAGTAAATATCACTCTATCATGAGGAAACAAATTCAAATACTTATGATTTTTAAATACATCCTTAAAAGAGAAGACTAGTAATTAAGTTTTCTGAATACATTAGAAGGGTTCTGAGAGATTTTTAGGCTCGAAAGCAGGCGACAACTCCCAGACGTTTGAAATTAAAATCTTATTCCATAAATGCAGTAGAAGACTTCAGATTGAAAATCTTGGTGAAAGCTGTGTGCACAAACTCTCACCCAAAAAGAAAAGGGGGAGTGGTCATTTTATATGAAGAAATGAAATCTAGTGACAAAACCGTTTCAAAACTGGCTCGTCTAACTTGGGATATAAATAATTAAATTTTAATTTTCACATCTGCCAGATACTAATTCAATATTAAAAGTAAAGTACATCAAACAAAATCCAAAACTTCAAAATGACAACCCCTCACTTCATCTCGAAAAACTCTTTCGTTCGCGACTTTTCACACTTTCAGAAAAATATGAGATATCAATTTGTTTAGAGTATTAAAAAACGCCCAAAAAATATATAAACATAATTTGTTCACATCTGTTGATTGTAATAGAGAAAAAAAATAACAATCATATACATGTATATCATATGTACATATATGATTGTTTAGTCCAATATTAAATAATATAATTTATTGAAATTACATTAAATTATCATATACATGCAAATATTCCAATAGTTGGAAAAATTCAGCACGAGAAAAGAATCAGGTGACACAGAATAATTCTTCGTATCATTAATTAATTACTTCTGGAATGTAATTTTTTTTAAATTATCTGTCTAGTCCACTGAAAGTGTACATAGCAATAATATTTCGTATTCTAAACAAATAATAAACAGCTGATAAATGAGATATTTGAATTCAAGAAACTCATTCGATCTGAAGGTGTGGCTGTTGGTGGAAGGGGTTATCCTTATATGAAAATATCACTTACATGCGCCATCTCGGAGAATTACCGCTACCTCCAGGTCACAAACCCAGGCCCCTATCAAATTAATCACAGCTCAAACTTATTTGCGGGTATATACGTCTTTTTGCTATTCATTGTTGTCTTCAGATCAAGAGAGGAAGAAAAAGAGAGAGAGAGAGAGAGAGAGAGAGAGAGAGAGAGAGAGAGGGAGAGAGAGAGAGAGAGAGAGAGAGAGAGAGAGAGAGAGAGGAAGAGAGAGAGAGAGAGAGAGAGAGGAAGAGATAGAGAAAGAGAGAGAGAGAGAGAGGAAGAAAGAGAGAGAGAGAGTGAGTGAGAGAGAGAGAGAGTAAGAGTGAGAAAGAGAGAGAGAGAGAGAGAGAGAGGAAGAAAGAGAGAGAGAGAGAGAGTGAGTGAGAAAGAGAGAGTAAGAGTGAGAAAGAGAGAGAGAGAGAGAGAGAGGAAGAAAGAGAGAGAGAGAGAGAGAGAGAGAGAGAGAGAGAGAGAGAGAGAGAGAGAGAGAGAGAGAGAGAGAGAGAGAGAGAGACAGAGATATGAAGATAATAACATGCAGATGCAGACAAGCAAGGGTGGGTTACGAGCTAAGAAAAACAATATCCTGGATTATGTACTATCTATTATTGAGGAGAAAACCGAGAGACTATATAATAATACAGCTTTCGTAGCTTAAGGCTGCGTTCAGGATCAAAAGATTATAAATGTCTGTCCAGTAAAGTCATGTTTTGTAATTAAAAAACTGAGGTTACATTCAATATTAAGGGTAACTATATAGAGAAGGGTGAAAATAAAAGGTGAATAATGAAAAAGTTCTTGCTAATGCGCTGCGTTTATATTCGCCTATATCACACACTCACTTTTTGTTACAACTTGTAATTTTAATTGAAAACTATTGGTTATATTGTATGTTTACAAATGCCTTAAATCTCATACCCTCGTATAAACGCATATGAGGGAAGATTAATTAAATCATAAATTATTTGCAGATGAGTATATGAGTATACATGAATACATTTTGAAATCATACGTGAAATTGGTATAATGCTGGTTCTTTCACACTTATTGATTCGGTAAATTTAGAAAAATACATGGAAACTTATCTCAGCCATATGGAATGCTCAAAATGTATCTTTTATAGTGTGCTCCCGAAGAATATTCTCCACAATGTGGCTTCTTAGATCGCTTAAAATTAGGGCGTCAACAATTTTTTTCTGATTGTAAATCTCAATCCAGTTAATATTCATTACTATTGAGGATCCATACGCGTGGAGTACCTATATACAACTCACTGGATTAAAAAGAATACGGACGTTTCGACACTGCTGATCGTCTCCATGTCAAAACGATAACGATAGTCAGTTTCAAACTGTCATTTTAACCGTGCTATATGGCAGCGGGTATATTCTACAATGAGAACATGACCTGACTTGCAACTCTCGCCTTAATTTCAATGGGGAGGACAGACGTACAGCATTCCCTCGGCGTTAATTCGTCAAACGCGGTGGATGGTGTGTGCACGGTCCTAAAGAGTATAATATTCATTCGACTCGACGAGTCCAGTCAATCTTTTTGCTTTCTCATTTCTCACCAAGTTTCTTGATTGGGTAGGGAGAAAAATACAAAAAAGAGGAATGAGTAGGGAGGAATTTCATCGCACCACCACCAAAAACCTTTTCTATTCCTTCCCATCACCCACCCACACCTTTTTTTTTTATCAAGGATAAAGAATCTCTCTAAGCCTTTTGAAAATTTGGCAAAGATTTCTAAATTGAAACATCATTTGACTTCTTTCGTTTCGGTCATGAATAATTATTGATTCTTCTTTTGGCTTCAAAGTAATCAACAATTACGTGCAAATTGCTATGGGGTTCTAACCGCATGCACAACCGTTGAGGAGAATGAACGAATCTTTGGTAGCCGACAAATCCGCTTTGTCTCATTGTATAAGCTGTCAATCTCTCTCTGCTCGAGCCATTCCCCTACAGCTATGCAACCCGCATTGCTACGTATCACCACACCAATCAGAGAACAAATCGACACACACTGGGAAAACATGTGCAACTCGATGAAAAACGAAAAGCAATGTTTCTACTTTCGTACAGCAATACTATGAGTATGGCCAACATTTTCTTACTTCTGTCGTCGAGTTATAAAATTCTAACAGTAAGTTAAATGTAGGCCTACTTTTATAACTCCTTGCTTTATGGCCAAACTTAATTGCGACCAAACTGAAAACAAATGCGAACGCTGTGATCGTGTTGAAAGACGAATTAGCAACGGACAAAATAGAACAAACAGAATTATTATTTAGGCTATATATTCACATAATAAAAATATGATTTCAAACGTGTAACTTAAATCCGTTCAGTTTAATTTGTTTCTCCAAACTGGGAAGTGTATTTCGATCAGAAATCGCGAGGGCAAGAGTCAAGAGACAATCTTCATACGTCAGTTGATCATAGAAAATGCATGCTGTTAGTAACACACTGACATAAAAACCTTTGCTGTAATCAAAAAACTGATAAAAACAATTAGTCCACATTTTGAATGGTAAGTCAAAATAATATTCCGAATTATAGAGTTTCATACATTAAGAAACGAATGAAAATCCATTTCGTTTGAGTTTCTCGTTATGATCGCACCTAAAATAATTGTGTGAATTGATAATATAGTGTTCGATATTAGCATTGATTGCAACTGAACATTTGAAAAAGATAATTCATGATTTTCAAAAATGAATACAGCATGTGATGACATCATATTATGCTACAATACCTACTACTTGATATTTATAAATAAATCCACTTGAATTATATAACCAGTAAAGATATTATTGTATGTAGGCTTACCAAGGAATCGATAATAAAAGTAAAGCGGTACAGTCTTATAACAATCGTCTCGAACCATATTGTTCGAAATATTTCATTGTATTCTCTCACAAGATTGGAATTATAGTCACTCACTTTATAGGCCACGAAACTATTTTCTTTTCAAATTACGCCTATCGCTAACTAGAGACATATCAAAATTAACTATTCAAATACTAATGTACAACAATAACAAAAACGACAATATACACTCAGTGCATTTATAAAAACATATCTTCCAATTAAGAGCTGTGGATGTGGTAAGATCAATCAGCGAAGTCAGTCAAGAGTCAAGCCTAGAGTCATCCGTGTGGGCACAAGAATCAGTAAACCAAACTACTTGGCCGCAGGTGGGTATAAAAACAACATTTTCAACTTACAATATTTCCTGTATCACTTCAATAACCATATCCTGTGGAAGCAAAACACGTGAACCATGAGCGTGCGAGAGAGAGAGAGAGAGTGTGAGAGAGAGAGAGAGAGAGAGAGAGAGAGAGAGAGAGAGAGAGAGAGAGAGAGAGAGAGAGAGAGACGTGATTATAATATAACACATTCTTCCGAGTTGATCGAGGAACAACGGTAATGTGCGTCTATTGAGAGGGAATACATCAAATAATAGTCCAAGATATCTTACGAATATGAGAATATATATCTGACACAATAAATTATCAAGTTAAACGCGAATGAGACAAAGGTCTTCCCAAGCTAAACCAAAGTAAACAATGTGGGTAAATTGTTCGATACATTTGTGCTAAACTTTAGTTTTCACCGGACAAACTAGATCTAAACTGGCAATGGCATAAGGCAGCAATTTAATTTCCATTCAGTTTATATAGATGCATTATAGTGAGTAATAAATAATTAATATGTGTTACGTCTCAATAGATGGAGAGATGTATTGTGAATTGGTTCTTTGTTGAGACGAGAATAGGGTAAGGGGAGGGTTAGGAATGCATGTTATGTGCAAACACAAAAGACTATACACAGTAATATATACAAAGGCTTTTCGCGTGGAAACTATAAGACGAAGTTATAAGAAAGTCACAGGAAGTTTCGTATCGTCGGATCGAGTATAGAGAGACTATATAAATGGATACAGACAAAGACAATTAATGTACGTAGGCCTACCTGCGGAAGCTGATCAGTGCAGAAATCAAAGTAACAAGTGGAAAAACATTTCAACAGTTTTGAGTATTGTACTCCAATCAAGGAATAAGTATACATAAGAAACAACTTGAGGTAATTGAAAACGAAAATTCGATGATTTTGAAAGATCAGCGATTTAAGTCATTCCCCACTGAATATCATCGGAAAAATGACATATTAATGTAGTCAATAAAAATGTGTGGGAAAATTGTACTCTAATCTAGGAATAAGTATATATAAGAAACAATTTAAGGTAATTGAGAATCAAAATTCAATGATTTTGAAAGATCAAATGAAAATGATTGATTCAAGTATATTATTCAAGATGACATATTTATGTAGTCAATGAAAATGTGTGGGAAAATGTTACTTTATTCAAGGAATAAGTTACTTATATATAAGAAACAATTAAGGAAATTGAGAAAGAAAATTTGATGATTTTGAAAGATCAAGTGGCAATTATCGATTCAAGTCATTCCCCACTGAATATTATCGGAAAGATGACATATCAATGTAGTCAAAAAAATTGTGTGGGGAAAAAAGTAAAAACAAATCCACAAAAGATCATAGCGTGTCGTTTTTATATATACTATACTATTATAATTCCATCGAGTTGTGTACTGCAATAGACTCCAAAACAACTTTCAAGATGTTATTCAACGGCATTTTTGTTTTCGTCGTAACAGCCCACCTCATGGCATTCTAAAGTAGGATCCCTCTTACTCTATAACTTACATACATATACGTCTTGGCCCAAGGCACAGTCAACGTTTAGTGTACTTAAATGAGCTTCACCCCAATGTTGATTGCGTTTTATCATTGTACCATGTTACCCCAATTACGAAACATGCTCATATCAACATTAATACTCCCCCAAACATTCTGACCCTACTCGAAGATAGAGAATATGACTGATTTACGCCAACGTCTTGGGGTTGCATTCATTATAAGATGCCCCTTACAAGTAATAGCAAGATTGTTGCAAGAAATACGTGTAATGGGTCCAGCCTTTGACTCCCAAATAGCTTATTATTTCGAAGGGATGTGGCTAAGATGATAAAGCAATAACAATTGTCACGTAGGTCTATACTGATTGTGTTTACTGCAGGAACTGAGGAGCATCTTCAACTGTGTTTGGAGATTAAGATTATCTATAGAACGCGGGTAAGATTTTTTTCTTAAATGGTTATAACATGTAGGATTTCTTTCACGAATTTCGAAATGTCGGTCGAAATTGGATCGATATGGTAGATCGAAATTATCTATCTAGCTTTTCGGGGGCTGTGAATTAGAAATACAATTAATAATCTACATCGGATTTTGAAAGGATTCCAAACGTCTACGTATATTTCAATGTAGTGCCTATTCTCCACCATTGACGATAGGGAATTTCGGTCTGAAATTATTTGAACTTTTTAAAAATATTCAAGTTTGATTGTACACGCGTCGAAAAGCTATTTATATTGTGAGCTTGCTTGTGTCTTTGTGTAGTTCGTAATGACGTCTATCTGTTCAGATATCGAAACTGCGTAGGCATAAAGAGGAGCTTACCATTGGCTCAACAAGAATAGTATACCTCTAATAGTTTATAGGTGTTTATAGTCGGGCTGCCCAGTGAGGCGGGACATGTAATTAGCTGATGACGAGTTGATAGAAAGGACGCCGAAAAAAAAAAGAAGCAAAAGCATAAATAGATTTTGCTTAATGAATCTGAATTGCACACAAGCAAATCGGAACAGTAAACACAGTGTGGTTCTAGTTCAGACAGTAAAGATCACGCATATTTACTCGGCTTGCATAATTTCTTCTTGTATGGCTGACCGCAACGACACATTATGAGCGAGAAAATATTGGTTAGGCGTCGAGAGCTCCGTGATAGCCAAAGGCCGTTGAATAATAACTTACCCTGCCTGTATTGTCTAAACTTGGCTACTGGGCAATATATTTCACATTAAAAATAAACATAGCAGATTGTGAAGGAAACGAAAATAGCATCCGTAAGGAACGTATAGCTCTAGAAATGAAGATGCCAAACGAATTTATAACTAACACACACCGTGGTGCGTGGCTCATTCTAATCTTAATTCGTATTCATTGTTGCTTTTCGGTTCCTCCGTTCTTAAACTCCATCTAGCATAAGTTGAATGCCAAATAACCTTTATCTCGATTCAATTCATTAAATTGTTGGAAAATACTCAATGAGGAAATGCCTTCGATGAGTATGCCAACCATTTTGTGTGGATAGCGATGAAGAGCGCGGTAGACAATATTTAATATTCTGACATCATTATGATGGGTGGGAGGAAGAGGATATTGACTGGTAGTTTGATATGCCCCCTCATCAGAAAGAACATGGCTTCGAATTCTATTGACAACTTTATGTGTTTTATGTATTTATGGATAATTCGGAACGATTTTCATTCCGGAACAGGTCAGAGCCAATACCGTTTTGTTTATATTTATAATGCGATTTTCTCAACCCTCTGAAGCTTTGAAATTTAAACAACAATCAATTAGTATGAATTCAATAATCTCCCAACTCACTCAACCTTCAATGTGAATAAATATAGCACAGTTTTATCAATTATAGTACCAATTGCGTCTATTGGAAAACGCAGTTATTCGAGTAAATTGTAAGCTGCATTCTATATATCAATCAAAATAGTGGCACCTCCACCAAGAACGAGGAATGAAATGCCTAAGGAAATACTTCAGCCTGCTTCAATGAATAAAGTGAGCAGCTTGTCAACTATCTCCCAGGACATCCCAGATGATTGGCCAGATGAATTGAACTCACTTGTAGAAACGAACCCCCAACAATGAAGCTTAGCCTCCAAATACTGCACTTTCATGTAGCCCTATAACTTCTCTAACAATAGGTTAGAAATGCAGGTATAAATAACACATCACATTACAAAAATTGATGACAAAACAGCATAATGCATAATATCATTGATAACAAACACAGTGTTCTTCTAATGAAATCAAATATGAATGATAATGATGATAATAAACTTCTCTAAAGAGAGTATCAAAACCCTGTTCTAATTGATATCTGCGTTCCGTGTAACATTTATTACCTCTATTTGATACGTACGTTACCGTGTTTTACAGTTCGAGACAATAGAATTTTGTCTTGGTTATGATAATTCCACAAGGCAATCTAATTGCAGGTATTTATAAAGGAGCGGGAGGGACTACATCTCAACTTGAGGATTAGCTAGGATTCCAATGTCGCATGTCCTGTAAATCTCATTTTGATCCTGATGCAGCGATTCTACAGAGTGAATTTATACAGACGGCCCCTTGAAATGTGACACATAAATCTGACAACTGACTATCGATTAACGTATAACTCTTTCTAATACAATGTATATACTAAGTATATATATACTTGCAAGTGTTTTATCTAACCGTAAAACGTATATATACATGGTGGGGCTGTACGGATGGAAGAAAATCGTACTCCGAGGATTTGTCTGGCTCTTTCTCTCCTCGCTTAAGCAAGGAAGGATATTACTCTACAGCAGACAAACAATATGTCAACTGTGTGGTACGATTTCCAACTATTAGGTATTAAGGTTGTAACAGAATTCGTAATAGCCTTTCAGTGGCTATGAACAAATAGTTGTCGCAGTAGGCGTACTAAATCTTGTAATAGGGGAGTCGGATACTAGAATCAAAAATTTAATGCCTTGACATTCCGTTAGGACTGAATTCGAGAGTGAAGTTGATCAAATAGCTGTTCGAAAATCTTTATATAGATTGAGAGTGTATTTTCAACTTTGGTCAAAATGAGAAAATAATAAAATCAACAAGTTCTGAACCAAAGGAATCCATTACTCGCACAGTAGAAAGGTAGAGCGTTCGTTGGACATATGTGCAGGCCTATATGTACGATTTCATATTCACAATCTTCTTTATTAGGTATATATATCAATGTTTTTATGTTTTTGGTATTTACTGTTTATAGCCCTCAAAGATTTATGTGTGTACCGTAAGTTATTGTTACTAGTATATCTTTCATAAAACTAACAATATATATATATATGTATACAGATAGATAACACTATTTTGTAAGATGACAACTTAAAAATCCTACCTAATAATTTGAATAGCAATTTTGTGAACATGCCTATAGGTCACTCAAGACCTGTAAGCTCTTATGACGAAACGCAGCATATAAAAATAACAATAAGAAGCACAAACCTGTTTATTTATATACACATATGATGGCTTCGAACAGCTGTACATTTGCCTACATGAAAGAAGTAAAGAGTAAAGATGCTAGCAATAAGATACTATATTGGATTTTATCGTTGTTGTTTTAATTTAATATTTATCCGAACTGACCGAAAATAATACAAATATGCTCAAATAATCAGTTTCTTTTATAAACCTGTAGTTTCATACACTAATATTGAGATTTCATATATTTTGATAATACTGTATGATATAATATGATATAGTATATAACATAATTTATGTTGGGCCAATTTAAACAATTGAAGTCTAAAACCTGCTGAAATTATCAATTACGGTCATTCAATTAATTGATTTGAATACATTCACGAGTACATAACTAATTATATTAAAATGTACGTTGATTCATTGATTTATTCAAGATGCATCTGTTTAAGAAATACGTATCCGGTACATTTAGGTAAAACAAAAATAGATGATAGAACAAATATGAAGAATTAGTGATATGAAAAACTAGTGATAATTGATTAGAGAATACGTGAAAATCTCTCATCTTCGGTGATGTAATACAGTATTTTCTGTTTCCGCTGTGTCAAATTGACGTATCCTCGAACATTGTTCACCCCTGTGCTGACAAAAATAGCAACCTAATTATTAAGTTTTAAACAGCAGCAGCCACGAGACATTATGACAGGTGACATAACACGACACATTGTAATACTAAATGGCTACTCGCTTATGCGTTCGTGTATATATATATATATATATATAAGTATATATATAAATGAATGTTTGAACATGGTTCCAACACAGACCCATCAATTAATAATTATACAAAATACAAGCAACGAAAATCTTATCCTATTTCTAACATCCCTAAGTCCACGACGCTCATTGGCATCTCTCCTACATTTTGTGTCGTATGCATCAATATCGTTCGTGACATTATGCTTTCAATGTCTTGTATAAAACCCGAGGGTTCGTTCTGATATATTTCGAACCCTCAGCCAACTGTGTGCGATCATGGGGGTTAATGAGAAAAGGGAATGAGATTTATCAGTACTGTGGTATTATTGTCGGTACCGGCGTGATATCATATATATATATATATATATATATTTATAATATTCCAGTCAAATCCTTCGAATTTATTCGGTTGTCAATCACTTTTTTTCGTTTTCTCAGGAAGTTACCAAGTCGACATATCGTATATGTTATGTGTGGTGCAACAAATATCTATGTCGCAGAGACTCACGAAGTTGGGAGACTATATTATACTGTAGGCATATACCATTACTGCTGCACAACCAATAGCACATCACCAGTATCCCATCACCTAAACTAAGCTTTTTAAATTGATTGCCAGATTCCATATTAATTTGAAGCACTGTGGCTCCCAATGGAATATCAATACAGATAAATATCAAAATGACATCTTCGTTCAATCACAAGAGGCAAAGAAAGTCATGAGGAGCCTATTTGGTAAACGACAATTATCATGCATCTATCATTCGTACATCTAATTATCACAAGCCTGAACAATCATCAAAATATCTTGAGTTATATTTGCTTAGTACTTGGAAATTCAGATAAGCGAAATATTTGTTGTAATAATTGTTAACTAAATTTCATTTGAGACTTATCCTGATGAACATGAATTGAGCTGATAATAGAAGAAACCTTTCACGACTGAGGTATACCTTTGGAAGGAGATATAAAGACTATGGTCCAAGTCAGGAACTTGATTCAAATAAAAGGTAATCGTTGCGTCAAAGATTTTTAAATTGGTGAACGGCCTCACTCATTGCAAAAACAGTATAGAGAGTTTGGCCAGCTTTCAGCTTCCCAAAGTTTCTCTACGCGGTGAAGGGTTTTAACTAAATGTCTTTTGATTGAGAATAATCACCCATCTCTCGAGGATAACTATTGCCCTTACTCCATTAACGATTAATTAATCAATTACTTTATTATACGTCAAAAAGTACAGAGAAATTTGAAAGTCTTGAGATTTACCCTATTCTTTTTTTTTGACGTAACGACATGCAAGACAAAAATATCGCTGGAGATTTTAGTGGGAGAAAATTCAAATTAATAAAAACTTCGCCATCTTTGATCCATCTCATTGGGTTGTAATTGTGCTACTCATTTATACGGAAGTCAATAAATTATTCGCCAACTCTTGAATGTTGATACACCACGCTTTATCTCTGACATGTCTTACATATCATTTCTTTCCGAGTATAAACATCTGATATCTGTTCTCCCTCTCAATTATCTCACCCGAGAACTAAAACCACCCTAGCTTGGTAACATGCAACATTAAATAAACAGTCGTACTTAGCTGAAACCACTGAACCTAACGTACAATAGTAAACATCGTATACATCTACATATAAGACGCAACTTAAACTTTAACTTAATACTTACTATCTTGAATTAATCATAATCAAAACGTAATTAGCTTCACCTTAGTATGGTTTTAGAAATTGCAAGCAGAGATTGTACGAACAACTTAATTCAGTTTCTGCTCATTTATCTTGAAGGTTTCTTGCAAGTTAGCGATTTCGGTACAGCTTCGAGTTTCTCAAAAGAGGGTGGGTGCGGAGGGCAGCTGTGGTCAAAACTTGGTAACTGCTGGATAATATTAAAGTCCAGCTGCAAATGTTTGCATTTATATAGAAATGTGAAACTGAAGTGAAGATTCTCCGAAACTCCCTGGCGAATCGAGGCATTATATATGGTGGAACCTCAACGACTTGTGAATAATGAATTGGCGTGGATACGGGAATGGAACCTGTTGGCTGTTGAGGATGGGTGGCGCGTCTTGACGGTGCAGGAGTCACGTCAAACGGAAGTAGGATGCACTGGACATAGAGTATTACTACAAGAAGATGCAGTCGCGACGTTGAGAAATAGCACATGTACATGACGAAACCGAGAGTGCTTTATATCCCAACCAAAGTTAGTAAGATTCATTTCAATCTTGATCAATTTTGTATTCACTTTTCGTAGTCTCGAATATCATCATTAGATTTCAGAATGCAATGGTAGGCCTATATATATAAAACAATGTTATTCGAATGAAGACTGAAGTCGAGTCGGACGTGGGTTCGGATCTCGCTTAAGTCATGACTTTTTATGAACATCATTTATAAATCATCCGCTCATTCGTACCCCCAAAATAAACTAGCCTTTGATAGGGTATCAAGCAAACACTTCATCATCATAATCAACATTCAAAATTTCAAAATTCAATACACACCAACACCAACCCTAAGACGTAGATTATGAAATGTCTCAGTGGTGCCTCTCTCGCTTGACACGTTCATTTGGAGGACAAGGGTGGCAGTAATAGACGCAACAGCACTACGCGACGACGAGGTTGACGATGACGTCGTCGTCGACGAAGACGACGACGACGACGCTTGATTTCAAGTGCCGTCACAAGAGTGTGAACATCTGTGGTAACTCGAGGCCATAAAACGCGCTATCTCTTCAAGATCACTTAACCAGCATAATGTTCGACAAAATGGGTCTTTTCCTTGGACTTTCGGCAGGGTGCATGGAGATAATTGACACATGAAACACGAAACATACGCCTAACCGTACATATTATTACCACGGTATAGGAATTAATGTTCATTTAGCATTTCTGTATGCGTCTGATAGTCGAGTAAATGAGAGATAGTAATACAATTAGAGAAGATGTAAGATTTCATTTTCGCCCACGTATTATACGGTTATAATTTCGTCGGTTTTCCTTTGCATATGCACCCATCTTATTCTAATCGGTCCTTACGTATGTTATGGAGCACATCGGTTTTATCATTTATTGTATCTATACAGCTGCTGCGTTCAAGTTTAATTCTTGGATATATTTTTAAGTAGACCAATATGGTGAAGAGGTTAATTTGTTTGTTTTATTTATATATTGTTTGGTTGTTATAAATGTGGTATTTCATTCAAAAGATGCTTATAAGTTACAACTAAAACCGATATTTACAATATTGGAAGGGTTTGTAATGAGCAATAAATATTTCCACAATTGAAATCAGAGTCATAAAATAAAAATCGACAAAAATGTAGAAAAATATACACAAACATTTGGGAACATTTCACATTCAGCTCGAAGTTTGGACGAGTTTCCTCTTTTTAAATTCAAACCAATAGTTTCATTTGAAACATCATTAAACAGGGAAAAATCGATCAATCCTTTTCTGCCAGTGACCTCGCTCTGAGTAGGTTGGTTATGACAACGACTCAACACAATTATATAAAAATGTTATAAGGCAATTATCTGGCCTATAGTGTCCACTGGAATTCAAGTATTTTTATAATTGAAAAAATCAAATGCCATTTGCAATACAGGCCTATATAATTTTCTCTGAGCTTCCGGAAACGACATTAAAAATGACAATACTATACGTTATAGTAGTATTGAACAGTAGGCCTACATATCAAACATCTTAGACAGAGACTAAAAAAAACAAATACAGAAAAAAACGGAACGAAATTGAAACAAAACGAATACAAACGAATATTTTTTGTGCCGGCTACAGTTACATGAGTGAGCGTTATTCTCAATTATTATATCTAAATACGTGATGACGTTTATCCTGAATGTTGACCCATGCCAGTTCAAATATATTGCCGGTGAAGCCTAGATAGATTTCACAGCCATGCAATGGACATTAAATAGTTGCGCAACTAGCGAAATCAACAATTTAAACGGTTACGCCTTGAAAACGATAAAATGTAAATGTTGGGTAATTTCGCCCAGATTTGAGTGAGCAGGTGTGTCTGTGATTTTAGCCACGTTGTACACGCCGCGACGCTTTGGGGGGAGGGGGGGATTGTATGGTCGGGGGAGGGTGGGTTACAGACTCCAGCGTTACAAGAAGTGAGGGGGGTATAGAGGGTATGGGGAGCAGATTACCTCACGATTACCTCTACGAACACCATCGGGATGTGTTTCTTATTTGCTATTAACAAGACATCTCCAACCCCCATTCTAGGTCCCAGGGAAGCAATGCGAATGAAGTTAGTTAACTACTTTAAACATAAAATGGCGCCCCTTAATTCTTTGACGCCGAACACACCAAGCAGCAATGTCGCTTTCATATTCTCGGGGGGAAATTATCTAATTTCTGCTAAAACTCTTAAGTTTTCTCTGACTGAAAATTACAGGAGCTATTTAATGTACCATTGTTTGTCGGTTTTCTTGGTTGGTGTAAGGGGAAAGGTTTACACGGAAGAGAAAGGGAGAGACTAATATACGAACTAGAAAGAGATTCGGCACAAAAGATGAGAACAAATGTCGCATTGTTAAAATAAGGTTGTCAATCATTTCTTGACACTAATGGCAAAAGTCCAGAATATGTATCTTTGAAATCGACGAAACAATTTAAGGACACTGCTAGCTGTCACCAATAATGTATTGAGTACACATTCAATTCACATAGTGTAGAAAAACTCTCCATTTGATTTATTTTAATCCACTTTATATTCGCTTAATTAATGTATATGCTGGATTTATAACAATCTATCACGACTCACACTATCATTAGGGAAAAGAATGTAATTCATTGAATATTAGCGGAAATCAGGTATGTGCTTCAAGGACTAAAAGGCACTTCCGAGTTCTGCCAGACGCTTCTATTTTGTGATCCACTCTCACGAAACCACACATCCCATGCGCCATTCGCGAAGGTGTATGATCAAATAGAACTAGAAAAAAAGTGGAAGCCAGCCATAACAATGATAAATCATCTGTTACCTGTTTGGAAGGCATTCTTTAATCTTTAATTAATTTGACAGATGGAAGATCACATGCTAAACACCTACTGGATCCGATCAAGTGTCCTCATGACGTCACTTTGAATGCTTATACAATTCTCTAATAATACACAGTTATTATACAAAAAAAATATCCATCATCTCTCATAAGTTATATTTATAATCCGCACGATTGTATATTTCGGTACACACAAACACACACACATTTAGAGAGAGAAGTCTACATAATTCCCATCCTCCGCCTTCTCTGCAAGAAACTATTCCAGCATCTTTTCCGATGTATGTTTGGGAATTGACACAACCCAGCTGTTGTGGGTAGCCAACATACATATACAATCACTTAAATACACACCAGCTAGTAGCTATATGTATTTCGCACATTTTTGAAATTGTTCCAAACACCAACAACCACAGCTATCATCTCTAGTGCTAGATTTTACTCATCGTACATTTTACAACTTAACAGGCGGCCGTTAGAAACTGGCTATCCAGTAATTACTATCAAACAAAATATAACACAAATAAAATGTGTTGGCATAATTCATTAACACTGCAAACTACGATAATTTAACCTGTATAATTGTACATAGAAAATGTTTACTTTTCATTTGCAAAATACATACTTTGTTGTCTCCTTTCTATTAAATATTTGACTTTTTTTGTAACCTGTTTTCAAGAAGGTGGTTCAAATGTAAAGCCAAAAACAATTGTACGAATTGTTTGTATGTGCCTGGCAGGGGGTCACGTATGGTATTGTTCTAGATTTATATGTGGCTTAGGTGAGATTCGGTGTCTCTCTCTCTCTCTCTCTCTCTAGCACCTCATTGGAGTGATTATAGAGATATGTATCGCTCTCTCTCTCTCTGTCTCTCTCTCTCTCTCTCTCTCTCTCTCTCTCTATATATATATATATATATATATATATATATATATATATATATATATATATATATATATATATATATATATATATATATATATCGTACACCAGCACACATTTTCGTCGTGTAAATAACTACGACGGCCGTGGAAGCGGAAATTACAGTCCGGTAATAACACAAGAGAGGACATGGCTTGTGAGGATGACAAGGATGTGGTAGGATTTAGACGGTAAAAAGTACTACATGCAATTCAAATACGCGATATACCCATACAAAAATTACAACTTCTGAAAAAAACAAGCGACGTCCGCTAGACTGGGAAAGTTGAGACACTGTTTTCAAATTTGAAGCTGGACTAGCGCGGGTTCGAGTCTCGCTGTAGTTTTATAAACGTCCTCTCACCTATCAACACTTGATCGTTTCATTATAATATACTCATTCGTACCCTCATATGACTTAGCTGTTGCTGGGGTCGTTAGGCAACAATAAAAAAAGCCTTGTATTTAGATGAAAGGATATATTATAAATAATAGAAGTCACGAGTAGTCAATCGTGTCAAGTTAAGATTTTATATCAACTTGAAATGAAGTATAGAACATAGCTTGGCTCATTGCACATCGCAAAACTTGTGTCGAAAAAATATTATGGAATATATATGGGATGTTTTACTTGTCAATTCAACAACTAGTTCTTATTACTTTTTACTCTCTTTTACTACTTTGCCAAATTTATCTCAGCTCATATAGATACTTATAGGTGTAGAGTGTGATCTGGAGACCAAATAAATGGTTTGTTTATAAATAGCTTCCTTCCCAAACATTGAACAAACGATATTAAAAAGGCCAAAGGCAGCAATCATTGTAATTATTCGCCACTCACAATATACAGCATTCAACATTTGAGTTCACACAGAAATAATAACAGGAATTATTGTCTCGACAAATACAGTGATATACCTAGGTTACATGTTACACACACGTTTGCCTGCATTTGGCCGATAAAACTATGCCTTGGTTATTATAGACCACAAAGACCACGCCCACTCGCGTCTAGGTACATAACAGTACGTATACACGTTGATGGGATTAGCTGATTGCCTCAATAGGAAAAGGAAACTGTGCGGACGTATATAGGCTGACTGGCAAATGCAAATCTTACACAACGTTATATCTAATCTATTTATTTAACTATTTAGGAAGCACTGCCCTAAAATAAACAATACTTTGTAACAAAGAATAGACAGATAAGAGAGCTCAAAATATGTGCAATTCGAATATGATACGTATACATATGGTAAGCGTTACAGTTTTTGTCATGTGAAAGCAAAAGAGGTAAAATAGAATTTTAGAAAGATATGTGATATTATAGGTTTTACGGAAACCATCTGAAGTAGATATGCAAATCAATTTAAATCAGTTGCCGTATATCTAAAATTGTTCCAAGGAATAACTATATTATAATATTTTGAATATGAAAATACATGGAACACAAAAACCCACCCTCTACCTGAAACTCCATGATATAATATTTCAACTTTTCGCCTATACATTTATAGAGTTGATGAAAACAAATGTAAATTATCAGCATATTATTCCGATTGATAATATAATGATCTCCAAGTGGCATATACCCATATTGCATTGTTCTGCATCTGGACTGGCTGCTATATACTCAAACATTTTTAATCATGATTTAACTTGTCTCCCTATAGGTTCATAAGAGCCATCTTGTTACACGAAAGCTCATAATTGAGTACCTATCTTAACACGTCAGATCCATGTCCGCATTGAAAATACAAAGTCTGCCTCGTAGCTCTACCCCCTGTCCCCCCCCCCCCCCCCCACCCCAGCCCCCTTCATCTCTTTCAATCAATCAGTCAGTGTGTAAGACTGCAAGCCGCGTACATCAAGCTCATACCTTAGGTCATACCTTGGGTCATACCTTAGGTCATACCTTGGGTCATACCTTAGGTCATACCTTGGTTCTTACCGCGGGTCAAACCGTGGGTCATTCATACCCATCACTAATCAACACTGACTCGAGCTCTCGCGAGCTTTATACAGGGAATAATAAAAACTGTAAACCACTCGTATATGTGGAAATTCAATATTACAAGTGTGTATGTGCACATTTAGCTAGGAGCCTATAATGTAAGCTTGCATGCTACTGGCATAATGTGTTATTTCTGTAATTAAACCCCACAAAAAAAAAGTTGCCGGCTATTTTTCTGTTCTCCGTATAAAATGGTGTGGGGTGAGAAAGAGGTGGAGGGTGAATTATCTATGCCGACAATATTATGAACACACTGCCACGAACTGGACACTGGTTCTAGTACTTAGTAAAGTTCTGTGGTGTACGAGGGTGGAATAGGATTTAGTTTCATATTATAGGCGTCGCGACGCTTGGTATGGCGTCGTGTGGTGTCTGCCCATTGCGATTAGGATTGTGTAGATATACCGTGTGTTGCGGGTAACGGTATTAGGAGGGGTGAGATATGGATGAAATAATATATTTAAATGAAATCAAATTTTAGCCGTGTGTGTCTTTTGTGGAGATTTTAATTAATTACTTGGAAATGACATTTCCGTAGATATCGCGTAAGAATTCTGTTTCACAGTTCATCATGAAGATTTGCGGACCACGTTTAGGCGGACCGTAAGATTCGCATATGGATCTTTGAGATAAATGTAGATTTTCATGCAGATTTTTAGAGATCTATAATTGAGATATATGGTAATATGTTGAAAATTGTTCATACTCATGCCTGACTGTTCCGAGGTATCAAAATGAAAATGTGTCACAGTGAAACTAATTTTGATTAATTCACGAAATACTAGTAAAAGTAATGCGTATGGTTTTTAGTTTTTACTGTTTTCATCCATTATTTTCAATTAAACTAGATAAATAAAGTAAATATAATTGATTAAACACAGCTATTTTCTCCGCAGTATACAGACTTAATTTCTCTCAATTTCAATTTTGTCTTTGCTTTCGTTTTTATTTGTATCTGCATTCCTATCTGTCCTATCTGTATATTTATTTTTATTATTCACTCATGTTTATGACTTCATGTACGTGCGACATTGTGAATAAGTCGTTTCAATACTGGCACTGCGTTTAACGATGCATAATTTCCACAATTGTTTGACATTTTGTTTGAAATACATTTATATATGACATAAAATTACCATAAAGTATTTGAACTAGTTTACATGTTCGCATATGTAAACACTTTGGCTTAAAGACGGTAAAAACTATAGGAAACAATTTGACTGATCTACACTGAACACAATATCCTGCTTATACATAGGACGTACTATGATAAATATGATGTTTTTGTCATTTAGAAACAGATTTAAAACAATTTATTTTTGTTCTCCAAAAAACAGTTATTCATCTATAATATATGCTTTATACCTGGCCAAAGACGTCTTAATATTAAAATAAATCTCAGCTCATGCATCGGCCGAGAATACACCTGTCTCGCGTTCTTTTACTCATCTTGAATCGTTCCATTCATTTTCTTCCCGAGTCTCTTATGAAGGAAACCATTAACGTTCTCACAAAATACCGATCCGAACCAATTTAACACAGGTTCACTACAATACCGACGGAATGAAACGTCGCGGCGCTAGAACTTGTGTCGAAAGAAACCGTAAGCCAACGGAGAAACAATTACGAGTCCATGGAAGTTGATTTAGCGGAATATCAGATTTTTGGTGATAACTTTTGAACAGTATGAGATATAGAAATTATCGAAATTCCAATATATTTTCAATACCTTCAAAATGATGTGAGTGATTAGTATTTATCTCATATCACCGTAATTGTCAGGCGTGTACGGTTGGAAAATGTGTTTTTTTCAGCCGTATACGCCTGTCAATTAGGCAATATTAGTTATATAGTTATGTTTTATACCAACTTAATGGTATTGAAAATATCTTTGTTTGCTTTTCATTAGATTTTCGATATCTTATACGTTCGAAAGTAAAAATATCATAAATGATAATGATAATTTTGTTCTTCTATTTCTTCAATAATCACACATAATTAGAAATACGGTGACATTCATTTATGATTTCCACAAAACCCTATGAGGGCTTAACTGTGGGTTTTCAAGTTGAATGATACATTAAAATCTGAACTAGGCTACTTCGTACACATAATTATAACGACAAATACAAGTACGAATAGGCTTACCATACTATTACTATTCGCTCGTCTAACAACGCATATATAGCGTTTTCCTAGTAATAATGAAAAGTGAAACATCCTTGTTTTTAATGTTTTGCAGCGTCCTATTGGAAGGATTTCCCATGCGCGAGGGGCTCAAGTGCCGACATCATGCTAACCCAGTGAACAGGTGCCACGTTCGTCACGCGGTTCGTGCCAAACAGAAAAACAGTCCATTGAAAGAACGACGCTCGCAGATCCAGAGATCGACGCTAGCCCCCGCTTCAATGAGGTGTGCTTATTTCCGTCGTGGAGAGTGGGTTCAAAATAAGACAGTGAAATACCACGAGTAAGTCAGAGAGAGAGAGAGAGTGAAGAAAGAAAGAGAGAGAGGGAGAGAGAGAGGAGAGAGTGTCTAAACAATGTGACAAAACACGTATACGAGCAGGAAAAAAATAAGTATTTTTATACTTTCGTGTAAACTATGTAGCTGCGGGACTGAACGAATCTGTTAGTCCACATAACGAAAAGATATATCGATCTAACTAAATGAAACGTACGGTATTATTATTCGCTTTGCGTCAATGGAAATGTGGCAAAAAACTGGAGTGAATATATATGCTTCTAGACTCTTCTTATTTATACATGGTATAACGACGCACTGCAATTATTAGTTGGATATATTGGCGTCGGATGAGTGATTAATGAGATGATCGAATAAAAGTAATGTAATGAGTAGGACAAATTGAAGGAAGCGGTCGTGGCCTATTGTATGGATAAACCTCTCGACATTTGATTGAGCTACAGAGGGATACTATGAACAAACTCTAAAAAGATGGACTGTGGTGGGGATCGAACCGAGGCCCGATGTACCTTCACCTCTCGGTCACATGGAGCATGAGTGTTAGCACTTCAAAGCAGTGGATCAGCTGTCTGAGTCGACTGATGGCTAATCGATATGTTACTATGTGTTACACCTTGGCGTCAAGTACTTACTATATGCCCAGTCGATGATCTTAATTAAGACACAACTGTAAATATGTCATTTTGAATGTTTCACGAATTTGATTATGTAAACTGCATATATTTTGTGCAGTTGGCTCGCTCATAATCGCATTTGTTGAACCTGCGATAGTTTACAATTTATACACTTCATATCACACAACTCTTTAAGCTAATTAGTTGAAGTTAAATATGCACACATGTCAATGAAACATAGCTAGTTTTCATTAGAACGGGCTGTAGGCGCAAGTTATCTGCATACCGGTACTACTCATTATATTCGGGTTTAATAACCACGTAAAAAAACTCACTGAATAAAGAACTTGTTATTTATTCAAGATCTGAATATTTAATATAATTCCGTTATAATTACCAGTTATTATAAACTTTCGGTAGTTTTAGAGTTAACAGAGACGGTAAACAGATATAAGTTATATTACCATTGTGATACTGCATGTCAAATTATAGTGAAATATATATTTCACAAATAAATGTAATTAATAATCAATATGTAGACAGCATTCTAGAAATAACATAATCTTTATTTGAATATGTTTAGTAAGAATGAAAATATTACCTCAACTATAGTTCTCATAATTGTATCAAATGTTGTTTTATAATAAGTATGTTTGCCATAGCATATAACTGGGCATTTTTCATCTAGGCCTATATATTTCTCTATCAGGGTTTCGAGGAGAATTAAATGAACGGTGCGATTCTATCTCACAACAGATGTTAATTATTGAAACAAATCTCACGAAACCAACAAACTCGTAGAGCTGTACAATTTTTCATTAAGTCTATGAATGATTCAACAAAAATAATCTTATACTAATTAGTAGAACCTAGGTACAAGAGAACGAGTGAAATTATCCTGGTAAACTAAATGTTCCAACTTTTTTCAGGTATTAAATAGATTGTACAACAAAACAACAGAAATGATGGTTCAAATAAGTTTGCTGAAACCATATAACCAGCGAGAATTATTTAATAATGTTGAGTGTAAGAATAGATACTATCTTGAGTTCTTGAAAAAAATAGTAGTTTTATAATTGAACTTATGCATTAGAATATTATTCCGTGTTGCCAGACACAAATTTTCACTAAAATATTCTGTTTTTATTTACCATCAAGATAGTAAGCATTCTAAATAATAATTACCTTATTGTAGGTTTCTAAATTTGTTAATTGGCATAAACTTGTGCATGCACTAATTTATTGCTTAAACTATGACGCTTTATGAGCCATGGTTCCGGGCATCAGCTGTATTTGGACTAGACCGCTGCTATCGAAACTCGAAAATTGTGACTCCGTTATAGAAATGGAATGCTGAATCCACTTTGGTAAATACACTATTCAATTTGTCTAATGAATACACAACCTTTATTCACTTTTGTTTTTAATTATTATATTATCCAATTTTTCACATCCCCAATTACGCGCAAGAATGACAAGACAGAATCGTGCGGAAGGGTCATCTTAAAACTCAAAGAAAAAATCAATCACGATTAGACTCGTTTATCAGAACGCAAATAGTTGAACTAATTTTGAACACTATAAAAATATGTACTGTACATATGTACACTGGTATTTTGAATCATCTATTTATTTATTTATCCATTTGCTTATACTTATTTTGAGTTTCAACGATGCTCTCCGGTATTTTGAAATAATGCATTTAAAACTTGATTATTTAGCGATATAAAAGCAGCTAATATAGCAGCTATATTATAGATGTGTATGTCTATGTGTATTGATTTCGAGTAATTGCCAATATAATCTGCCAATTATTGAAAAAATTAAAAATTTGAGAATCTCGGTTAAACTATATCCAAGAAAAGAATCTTGAAGATAATTTCAATCAATAGGATTTTTTCATGTAGGCCTATCAATGAACAAGAAACACATTGCTATGAAAGTTTTTCTTACAAATTTCTATAGAAAAAGTTTTCTATGACAAATTATCTACACACATTGTTTCCTGGTATGTTATGTATATATATATAAATATATATATATATATATATATATATATATATATATATATATATATATATATATATATATATATATATATATATATATATATATATATAATTATTATCATTCATATTTTATTTCATTCAATAGTAAAATAATGTTGTAAATGTCACTTCCTTGCTTTGAGTGATCTCAGCGGCGATAGGTCAAAAAGAAATGTATCATGTCAATATTCCTATAATGGGTGCATTGATGATAAGGTATACGCAATGTGGCAGGGGTAAGGTGTTGGGTAGAGAGCTCTTCGGTCATTTGTACAATAACACTTCCCTTAAAAAGAGACACAAAAACTGTTATTTGGTAGCTAGGTGATGAATGATATCGTTTGTTTTTGATGGTTTTTAGCGAGAAGGTTTACTGAGTCGACACGCATCCAGGGATACAGGACTCGTGGGATTTGCTATATTACACGTTAGGCGATTCCGTTTGATTTCTTCTTCTCTTTTTTTGGCAATACTAGTCTTGTAGGTATTTTTATAGGAGCGGTTGTGTATACGTTGGTTTCGCTTAACGCATGCGAGATCAATTGGCCATGAAACAGAATGGTAGTTGTCTATATGGCATCAAATTTGATTGAATATTAGAAGCTATTGGAAACGAGATGATTTAAATGATTGTATTAATTACGTCATTTTAAATTATATGTAGAAAATATTACTATGTGAATAAAACATGGTATACTATTCATGCGTCACCTGATTTTCACGTTTTTTCATTACTCAATATCAAGTTGCAACGGAAAATTTCAAAATCTTGACATGAAGTTTCATCATATATTTGATTCATTCTTTATATTACTCTAGTTTAGTTGGTTTGTATTGTCTTTCGAATGATTCTTCCATGCTCATGTATATTGATTTTGTCTGTAAAGAATATAGTTAACGTGAATTTCGATCTTTCAATTCAAAATATAATTCCACACACAATGAACATCCATTTCCTTCAATACAAGAATATTATTTTTAGCGGTAAATTCTGTTCTATCAAATGTGAACAATTTATATTACGTTTCCAAATGTTACAAATGTGCGTGTACTTTACAATTGAGCCGTTTTGGCAAAGGTATCCTTGATAAAACATCTCATGGACGAAGAGTACAGAGAGCGAAAAGTACAACTACTAGAGGAGAGAGTACAATGAAGTTCAAGTACAGTAGATATTATTACAGTCCATGTCGAACGTAGATATTACGACCAAAGTTGTATGTCTTCCGACATCGGTATTTATTTTATTGCTCTGTACTGAAACTGAATGAAATATTGTTCAGTCTTCTTCAACAAAATGCATGTTGATTAGGCCTACATCAAGTCACAGATGAATGACAAAATGATATACAATTACACATAAAGGCCTATATGAAATTTGACTTGAATTGAATGTTTGCCATGCCCATAACATTTAAACTGACGAGAACATTTCGACAGCCTATATACGAGTTATGAATATCAGTGTGACTTGGTTCACCGTTTAGATTGTCAATACATGCAATTTATTTATTTTATATAAAGTTTTAACGAAGCACTCTAGTGGTAATTATAATATATTATATTGGTGTAGGTAAATGGGAGTTCGAAAATGAGGTGAACGAGGTGATGGTAAAATTAAAAAATGAGATGAAAATGTTATTTTATATTACGATGAGCTTCGAACAGTGGGCAGAAAACGGTTGTGGCCAGTTATTGAGTGACCATTATTGATCAATTACCCATTAATGATCAACCAGGGCGGGAATCGAACCCGAACCCCGGTTATACTATAGAACTCTTCAACTCATCTAAGTGCCCACATGTTTCCTGGCAATAAGTAGTTAGGTTTTTTGCTCGTTTATGAGTTATATTCAATCAGTAATTCCAACATTTTCATTGGCGAGGTAAAAATATTTCTACATAGTGTCTCAAATATCTAGTGGCCAAAATGTCTCTGAAAAGGAGTAATTCTATGTGAAATTTGTTAAGATTATCGACGATGTAGAACGGCGTAAGTGACAAACAAGATTTATTGGCAGAGTAGAATGATGAATGAGATGAAGGGTAGATGAGACGAAAGACGAACGACGTTATTATAATAGGTGTTTTGGACAGTGGGAAGGAAATGGTCGAGGAACCTTACCAATATACACTTCAATGACAAAGGAAAACCGCGAAAAACCTCTGCCGTGATAGTCGATCATGGTGCGAATAGAACTCCGTTCACAAAATGATGGTTCAGTGCGCTAGTGACTGATACCCGAATCAATAATTCAAGGTTGTTGAACGATATTGAAATGTGCATGTTGCATAATGCTTTCAAATGAGATTAACTTCTTCGTGGGGCTAAGAATAAGCTGATGATGTGTATATCAAGAAATAAAAGTGTTGAACAAATATGCCTGTCGTATACAAGAGTCGAGCCTGCGTAAGTCAAACTTCAACATTTCAAGACACTACCCTACTGAACTGCATACTAAGATTGTGTAGTATTTTCATGTAAGACCTTATACTTAATAATTAACCGTGTATACATAAACCTATCTCGCTCCAATTGTATGGCACTGCGCGTTGTGTTCTATACATAATATAGTAGATCACATTGAAACATTGAAATCTCCATTTGCCATGGACCACACAATATCAAAAAGGATTCCATTTTCGGTCTTTTACTTTTTATATCTCTTTTATGAGAACTAATAATTTTGTCTATACTATTGTAGACAACTTGGACAATATTATACTTAATTAGATACTTAAAACTCTACAAATGTTGGATTTGAGATTATTTTCAGTATTCGTATTTTATATTTAGTTATTCGAGTTATATAGGTATTTAGTGATAGGTGGTAAAGTCACCCTTGTGGTGCCCCGTTCAGACGATCTCATCTTTCATCCGTAGCCTCAATTGGGGAAAAAATTCGGAAATGATTTTGTATCAAGTTTCGATGATATTGAAAAAAAATCAGTTATTCTAATCTCAATTTCATTAGTTATTTTCAGTAATTTCACTGTTATAATGTATTTTATCATACACGTAAAGGGTGGGGTTAATGCTATTAGTGTTACGGTGCTTTCGCTCTATTCTCATTGCTTGTATACAGTGTATTTCCACTGTATAAAAACCGTAAAAAATAATAAATAAATAGTATTCCATAACTTCTCTCATTGTAGGCCTACTAACTAGCGCTATAGTATCTAGAGTAGGCAGTTAGTTTCTGTTGTGCTTATATAGTATGATAATCCATTACATAACGTCATGCCAATTAGGTCAGTACTCTCTCACTTATGCCCACCATGAATAGGTCCTAGATACCTGGAGGGTAGTTAAGCCACAAATATAGGCCCTAGTAACAACTCCATCTTATGCTATTAGAGTTGTTTGCTAAATTATTGAAAAACAACTATAACCTTAATCCAAACAAGCTGTTGCCCACTTCAACTAATAAACACATTTGCCTCGGGGCTAGACAATTTGCTGTCTGTATGAAACGGCCTATCACTGCAGTATAGTGAACCAAATCTGGAATATTAAATAATACATTCTATTTGTTTTTCTTGCAACAACATCAATGCTAACAAATTGTTTTTGTGAATCTAAATATAACCAAAATGAATAATAATATTATCTTCAAATAAACTACTTTCCTGTAATTTATTTCGAAGATGTATTATTATTTGAGAAAACATTACAATATCTTCTGACTGTTGGAAGTAAATGAGCGTTCGTCAATGAAATTCGAATGTCTTTGCAAAAAAGTAAGATTATTGTTACTGCGTGTTTTTGGATAAACATTTTGGATACGAACCGTGATACAAATTTCAAGTGCCTTGGTTTTAGTGACACTACTGCACAACTACTTTTAGAAGATTGTAAAAAAATCATAAATATGTAAGAGCAAATTATTCTCTTTCTCATAGTGTGAGAAGTTACGATTTATTTATTCACACAATCGTATTTCAAATACTGGTACCCAAGATTATAGAATAACATACACGACCGACCGAAATTGGGAGTGAGCTTTGAAGTTGTACACTCTAAGTGTCAATAGTGATGAATAAACAAAGCTTATTAATTATTATTAGTATGATAGTGAAATGATGTCAATGTCAACATCTCGCAGATAATGTTTACAATCAACAGACTGAAAAATATACTGATCGTTTACCTTGTTTAGAACGACTATAAACCAAGAATAGTGCAAACAGTAGATTGGGAAAACTACAGGAAAACTAGACATGCCCAGCATTGTAATGTTCTTTCGTGCATAATTCATATAGATAAGTGTAAAATAGTCGAGTTTTACCGTAGTGAAAATTGTATTCAAGAAATAATTACTACTTGGTACATATTGGGAGATGAGATATATTTGGATTTTTTTTCTCCGAAATGAACAAATAAGCTATGCATAAACAAAATAGCATGCATGAAAAGATTCGTCTTTGTATCACGCAGCATCCTACGTGTCAAGTGCCATTTCAACCTCTATGAATTCGAGAGAAATTACAGCAGGAATAGTGTCTGCATTCGTCCCGTTTCTCCCGGTACAGTCCCGTGTTTGGACATCTTGCCCCGGCGTCCTCACAAATTTTGGATTGAACGCATTTCATTCCGTTTTAAGCAAAATGTATTTTAAACGTTATTTATTTCACATGCAATTGTTAAAAAATGCATACCCTTATTTGCATCAACACATACACGCCAACACTGAAGGAACAACAGCAAATGTCATCTAGTGAGGAAAGTGCATACAACTGATTGCAAGTCGAAAGTTTTCAGACAAATGTCAGGCTATATTTCAGCTGTCAATACTCACTATATAGTTATCTATGGTGTAGTGAGCGTTACGGTTTCCGTAGTTTTTTCATTTTTTTTTAAATCGATTAAAAAGCTATCAATAAGATCAAAATACAGAATGAATTGGATCGTTGCAAGATACGAAAATGAGCAACAAGTAGTAAAGGACACACACACACACAAACACACCACACACACACAGTACAGTACAATAGTAAGTAGGGCTGATAGTGGGTAAATCAAGGTGTGTGTATTGCTCTCTATTACATTTTACATAAGTAGGGTCTATACCTATCGCTCATCTTGCAACGCATTTGTTGCGTTTTCCTATCATTATTCATCTTTCTCTTGTGTTGAAATATGATCTATCATTATGGGTAATGAACGCTGCAAATTAGGAATGGACAAAAAAGGTGTTTCCCTGGTCTTGTGTGCCAAACGCATGTGATTGAACTGTTTAGCTTGACCTAAAGCTAGCTCTTTTACAAACAATATCTCAAGAAGTGATCAAATGGTGTATGTAACGCGAGATGCATGTTTTGTGACCATTTTCAATTAAAGCATAAATCATCGTAGTGGCTTTCCGTATGAACGTATTGTTGTGAAACTGCTGCACACCAGTCAGAGAAGTGCCTTCTAAAATATGGCCGATCCATAATAAACATTCACAATATTTTCAAAAATAGCCATCCTGGTGAGAACTTTTTCCCTCTGGTGACTGGGACGCCTTAACACCTAAATGCTTTGGAATTGAGTCTTGAGGTATCTGATAATCACTCATTCAATGTCACGTTTCCATAATATCGTTGTCATAATTCATAATATCATAATATCAATAATACTCATGATTTCTGAATCCATAAAATGAAACAATGGTGAGTATGCATTTATATTATATCAGGAAAGTATTATTTTTCCAAAGATATAAACATTCATTGTACTTTTTTTATTATTATTACTGGTACGTAATAATATTTTATTAAAATTTCTCTCAAACTATTAGTATACATAGCTCCTACTTCGTACACAATTCATCTTATAGAGCTCGTTCTGAATAAATAGCATATTTTTCAATAAACACTCTTTTATAAATACTTATGAAGTTGAGTACAACAGTAAACAGTAGGTTGTTACATCAGGAGTGAGGTATTATACACGTATAGTATATAGTATAGTATACCTTACACCTGCGTTGTATTCCTTCAGTTTATAAAGGGGGTAGTTTTCAATCAATTTGTTGAATTTAGAAAAGTATTTGTCCCTCACAGAAAGCCATTGGTAATAGCTACGTAATCAGACAATCTTGCGTGTAGTAGTAATTCTACAAAGACGACTAAACAAGAAAGTATATAGTGAGAAACCCAACTATGGAGACGGAATGACTTTCGGTCACATTAAAACGATTTCCAAATTTAGTTTTGTGAATGCGCCTGGCGAAGCTACGACGCCGCGCACCGTTGCTTTTCGTTGGAGACGAATGAAAACTTATTCGTACATTAGGTGATATCTCTCCCTTCAACCCTTTCATTTACTCCCCCTCCTTCCCACTCCCTCCCCCCCCCCCCCCCCCCCCCCCCCCCCACACGATCCCCGTCTATGAAAGCTGCTCCAAGAAATTGCTGCTTCACTGTTGTTTGACATGCAAACCTCTAATACACAGAATTACAATAAGCAAGGCTATATACACTATAAATGAATTGTTTGGAGAGAAATACTATTGATACTTAACTTATTTATGTGTCTAGCGCACCGTGAAGGAAGTATTTCAAACTTGAAAGCACTAAAACATTGTCTTTCGTGGGTCATTAATATACCGGAAGGTAACCACTTATCGAGCAGCTAAGAAGTTTCGTGATGTTGCTTAAGCCCATTCTACGTCGATGTGTCATATTGAAATATGTTTTTGATTATGTTATAATTTTGCTTCAGTAGTGTTAAATTTTTTTTAGCCAAAGAGATAAAATATCTATACAGTGGTCATTCAACTACAATAAAATGAGTGAATATAGAGAAGACGTACTTTTTAAACCTAACAAAAATTCACATTAGACCGGCTACATAAAATTCGTGAAACAAAAATATCTTGAACGCACTTATTATAATGATGATAACATTATTTACTTATACGTTTCAGTGTGATAATGCTATCCACAATTCCAATACACAATCAACTTGAATACACACATGCTTCTGTCAATTTATATTTTGCATTCACTCTTTCATCTCCGCTATAATGCAATGTAAGCCTATATGACCGTGTATTAAATGTGCATCTTCACACCGCAAACAGGTCTCTAACCCTAGAGTAACAACGCGTCCTGTAGTAACATGTGCTTCTTTTAATTATAGACAGATTTCATACACACCTTCGCGTAGATTTTATATTGTTTCACATCCAATTGTTTCCATGTACAAAACTCGTACCTGCATGTATTTGAATTAAACCACAATAAACAATAATATGAAAAATGTGAAATGAATTGTTCACCGATATTCTAGCACATCACACGAACAACACATCAATGGCTTCACGTTCGCGTATACGTACTTCTCAAAGTGATGGTCGTTTACTCGACGAGTAGATTCCACGCAATAAAAACTATAACACTCCGACACTGTACTACATTGCGTGCAACTAAATTAGTATGACTACCACACATGGTAACCATCAACAAAAGAACATACTAATTATGATTATAATATTCACGAGAATTACAAAGAGTGTAGTTTTCACGTTTCACATCCTTAATTAGATCAAAAACCCCTAGTCTTGGGCCCACTGAAAACTTGTTTATCCTTTAAATAGCACGATGAATATGTATTATTTGTTTATCATGAGTTTGAGCTGACAATAAAAAAAACTAGCATTATTGTCTAGTTATTATGAGAACGTTGCGGTATGCATAATCATAACTTTGCATAATAAATCTGTATCTAAGTCAACAAGGTGTGACAAAACAGCTCAATTTTAAAATAATTCATTTTTATAAATGAGACAAGACTACAGACCTCACTAAATATGAAGTGGTTATGTAACTACACAGTGACTTGAAAAAGTTACCACACTTGAAACCATTGATTTCTTAAAACATTTTGACAATATAATATATTATTCAAATGGAAAATAGTCAAAATACCATCTTGCTGTACTCAAAAATGGTGTAACCGGGTTTGCATCAAAAACTATAAGAAGATCTGAATGAATGATGATGTGCTATGTAGGTATAGTACGGATAATAGGTTTAATTTCGATCAATTGATCATTTTGATATGTGGAGAGACGACACAAAGAAATTATGTTACCAACTTCCGGTTTCGCTCGATTTCAAGGATATCCATTATACGTTCATCCAACAACTCAATTATGAAATCGAATCTAATTTTCCCAAAAATTATCATCGTTCCATGAATAATTATTTTTATTAAATTGTATACGTAACAAAAAGCGTAAAACCGTGTATTTGTAATTCGTATAGACTAAGCACTACGTAAGTAGCACCCACCCCCAATTCTTCAAATCGGTTCTGATGAACAACTACCTGCTTCTCGACCATTGATACTCCAAACCATATCATTTTAATGCTGCCTAATCATCCCACCAACAATAAGGTTATATGGGGTCACGAATGGACAGGCTGGTGATAACGGGATAGTAAATTAATGAGGTGAATGGACGCTTCCAAAAATTCATGCTAACAGTGGGAGTCGAACCCGCGCCCATCCGACATCTGAGAGCAGTGCCTTAAATGTCTGAGCCAAACGGACGGCTACTAAACCATAAAGTTATCATTGTAAGCCTATATGTTACATTATATTAAACTTCGAAAAATTATCCATAAGAAATAAACGCTTATTAATTCGCAGGTCAATACGTGCCACGAACATTCTATTCGCGTGAACAAAGTTCAAGAATAGCCTGAAAGAATGTAAAAAGCCACTCCCAGTTCTGTTCAAAACTGAGTTACCAATCTACTGAAGTTGCAACGAATTAAAAAAGCATATAATTTCCAATTAAATGCCACTTTTCTGGTTATTTTGGACCACCTTGAGCCGGACAGGCTTTTAGCGTGATAAATCATGAAAGTGAATTATATTATTTATGTGTTGTGTAATACCTATCTAACGTAAGCTAAGACAAACAACCTGGGGCGGTGTGTTTGCAGTCTGAATGCCCAAATCTCGATCAGCTTGCAACAAGAGACCAGAACCGGTCGGCGCGCCAAACAAGAAAGCCAGTGGTAAAACAACAGCTCTACCAGCCAGCTAGATGAATATAGGACAGTGAAGGTGGACATTATATAAAACTGCATTCGAGCCCAATTGCAACATGGTCATTGCACTTTAGGTGCAACTGCAACCAGTCTACCTCAAATCTTATGCACCTCATAAGAATGTGTGTGTGTGTGTATAAGCAAGGTTAGAATAGAACAATATAAGAATTACATAATAATTAATTAATCAACTGACAATTACAACTGACAATTACAACTGAGAATTAGAAGAAGAACAATATACGAATATAACAATATAAGGAATAAGAAATATACAACCAGTGGCTCATTGGTTTAGTATAGGTCTTGGTAAAATCTACAATGTGATTGAATACTTCATTTGATTAGTAGGTTTTATACTGACAAAATGAAACTTACAAAATTCTTGATAATCATTATTGCTCACTCTATACATGTATCAACGAAAGAAGAAGGCGCGAACCACCCGCGCGATAGTGGTGTGGTGTGCGGGGACGATCGCTCGGAACCTTCTTCGTTCTTGGATACACGTATACTGACAATTTACGCTAAAACTTGTGAAATAAATGATTTAATCTGATATTCGAGAAGTAGCACCTGTTGAGTTAAGTGACCAGTGAGAAAAATCAAATAATTATATACAAAATATAAAAAATTATATATTGGACGTATGAAAGTGAATATGATAATAATTTGATGGGTGTCATAATACGATGAAAATGTATGAAATATCCATTTCCTTTGGGGAAAGGATGTCCTGAAGACAGTTGTCCTTTCTTGAATACATTCATCACACTGGAGGTTGAAAATTAATGCAAAATGATGAAGATTACTTTAATTAACAATATTTTCTAGTTTATGAACTTATTGATTTATATCAATGTATTTATTGATGTGTTTTCGAGTTTGACGTATACATGATGACACAACGACGTAAAAAATAAAAATGATAATTCAAACATGACTACAATTTTCACTGTTCACTTAACTAATTAGTTGCATTTTATCTGATACTTCACATCAGACAATACTAGAAAAAACTACTACATATATTTTGTTTCATTTGAAACTGATTTTACTCACCACTCGTTCTGCAACGACTTCACAGACGACACAGCAACTAAACCACTGCAACAATAAGAGAAACAACATCCATAAAATAGTATTCAAAGAATTCCAATGCATGACAGTCTCAATTGATCGCCACATGGCTAGCTTTTCATTGCATTCGTATATTTCATGACAAAAGAAGGTGTCAACATGCAATAGGAATGCTGATTCTCCAAAATACATTCCCGGTCGAAAATTTGAAATTTAAATGATGTTGAATAATTTCCACGAGACTTTTTTCTATAGTCGTGTATATATACAGTATATCGGACGAAGGGGGAGTTTCTGAAGCAGTGTATGTGTGGTGTGGTAGGGGGGGGGAGGGTTGTGACCTAACATAGTATATACTGGAAGATGTTTTGGGCTGAAGAAGAACAATAAATATGTGCCCAAGTGACCAGATATCATCGATCAACAATACCATAATAAAGATTCAGGACTAAAGAAAAACAGGAGTCAAGAAAACTTGTCCATTCTACAGAACAACAATGATAATGTCGTGGACCAAAGAAGATTGTTCGATCGAGCTTACCGAGTCACGCCCACAAATAACTTATTTCTCAAGACTTTAATCAATCACTTCGTTTGTACTGAGAATCTTGAAATAAACTGATTTTATGAAATGGAATATAACAAGTCATGGAATTGGAATTCTGCGACCAGCATTTGGAATAATGAAGACAACTTTTCGATTCACTGATAAAAAATGATGGTATCATGCTTTCTATGATTTTGGTTCGACCTTTGTCCATATAAATAAAAGATTATACTTACAGACAACAAAGAATAATCATTCATATATTCAATCCACCAATCTTCATTTTCTCCCTTTCCATTCATTTATTATATATATATATATATATATATATATATATATATATAATATTTTCATTATGCATGGCTTTAGTTCATAACAAATTTCTCATTTCACTTCCTGATGGCTTGAATTTTTTAAATTTTATCTCATAATTACTTACATTTTCATAATCTATTATTTTCAATTATTCTATCTATGGATCGATTGTTCATTGTCACTTATGGCAGCCATTTGTTGTGAATGGCAGTCTTATTTAAAGATACACGTATAAATAAATTACACACAACCAATTTTCATTAAATGATTAATTATACAGTATTACTATGGAAATAGCATACAATGAATTGCGTAAGTATTCGAAAGCCACAGTTGAAATCAGAGAACTAGTTGCTAATATTATTAATATTCTATTAATTGTTGTTAATTTCAGTAATTAATATTGTATTTTATTGTACTGCATTTGGTACATCGAATTCGAATTGTTGAAATATTATTAATATTCTATTAATTGTTGTTAATTTCAGTAATTAATATTGTATTTTATTGTACTGCATTTGGTACATCGAATTCGAATTGTTGAAATATAATATATATATATATATATATATATATATATATATATAGCATTCATCTTATGATCGCTGAGTATTTAGAATGGTAACAAATAACCTCTCTCTCTCTCTCTCTCTCTCTCTCTCTCTCTCTTCTATCCCTCTCTCTCTCTCTCACACACACACTCTCTCTCTCTCTCTCTCTCTCTCTTCCTCTCTCTCTCTCTCTCTCTCTCTCTTCTATCCCTCTTTCTCTCTCACTATACTAACTATATATAGTAACGCTATATAGTATACGGTGAATAGACGACATCCCAATTCTATGTAGAATGTTCATTTTCTGACGGTAAACAGTTTGTTGACGAACGGAACAGTGCTAATATAATCTTCTGAATGGCTAAATGCTAATACAAATAAACAACATTGTGTCGTTGGCATGAACGCGTTGGCCTAGGCAGTCACTCATACAAGTCCATCTAGCCAGCATGTAGCTAGTTGGCTTTGGTCGCAGTCATGGGTTGGGTGGGTTTGGGTCCACTCATTGGTCCGAGGTAGTCACAGAATCTAACGTTATAATCAGGTTACTATTCCCAGTTGGTGTTTGTTCAGTACTGTAGACAACATAGTATACACAAGTCACTTGTATGAACGAAAACCGAGAGGGACAATAATAATTATTTACAGGGGTATACAAAATCAAATTATGAGAAAAATAATTTGGATACTGGTACAAACTAGGAAGTGTGTAAGGACGAAAAAGGTGTAAATATAGTTTAAAAAACAATTATACACTATGATATTTTCAATGATACGAAAAAATGAAAATGATATGTATATTATTGATTGGAAGTAAAAGTAGAGAGATTTTTTTTCATTTTAATAGCAAGTAAACTTGATACAAAATCATTGTTCCTCACTGAAGGCTATGGATGAAAGATGAAATCGTTTGAATGAGGCAACACAAGGGCGATCTTATCAACCCAAAATCATATTAATTAAAATACATCGAACAAGTGCCAGAGGTATGAAATAGCGAGTAGAAAGAAAAATTATACGACTATGTACTGAGTGGAAGACTTGAATAAAAAATGGTATAACTATTCACTTAATAATTTCAATGAGTTGCTAGAAAAGCAACTTAGCGATCAATTTTCGTTCAATAGATTCACTGAACTCGCTGCATTCATCATAAGTGTATCAGGTTACCAAAACTTTCGAGTCACTTTTCAAAATCATTTATCAGACCTATTCGCTACAGGTTGTCTATAGTCTACACCTATATGGTACTCACCAATTTCAACTACCAATTTTCCTAAATTTCAAATTTTTTTCGAATGTTAATACGAAACGGCCACAACGATTAAATCTATCTTGTAGTGTTTCATATCGGTACTACAGTATAACTGAGAATGCAATTAAATCAACACTTATAATGACCAATTAACTGTAACGTTAACGACAGTTTAAGCATCATAAATGTTGAATGCGGACAAGTAAAAATGATTGTTAACCCAATGCAATTACATGTAAATGCGTGTGATGAACGGCTACAATGACTTTCATGGATCATAATAAAACTGTATATTTTACCTACACTGACAGCAATTAAAACTGTTGGCTAACACTCAGAAATGTAAGTCAATAATAACATTTCTCTCTAATATCAAAGTTGAATCAGTATATCACATATACAACGTACGAGTACCTCCAATTTTCTAAATACTCTACTACAATTAAATACTTTTTTAAAATTCTATTTTAATAACATTATTACTCACGTATACCAGAAGCAATAATAACATTGTTACTGGACAACCCTGCAACACACGATTAGAGGTTTACGTCACAAAGTTGGCTATTTTCTAATTCTGGAAATGCCTCTGGTTAGTGTTTACGATTATTATTGTTGTGCAATTTCATCGTCGAATAACACTTGATCGTCTGTTGTTTTGGTGTAAAAACGAACTCAAACAACACACACACAAATTCACGCCATCAAGATGAAATGTATTGATCCATTTAATAGCTTTGCAAAAGCTCCTTTATCAGTAAAACATTCTGTAGGCCTATATTTGAAAGCAAGCCCAGTAAGTATAGTGTTGATAATCCGACTAGACCTACACAAGCACAAGGGGGGTGTTGGTGTGGAGGCGTGGAAAAGGGGGTTGGGGGGGAAGGGGGTGGGGGAGGCGGCAAATGCTGCTGTTTGCTACCCATGAGAAGAGTTATCCATGCAAAGACATGTTCCGTTAATACCTAACCGGAGAGATGAGTGAGGCGGGCTAGGCTATAACGAAGGAATAAACCATCTCTGTTATTTAATAATAGGATTGGTTGGTATACGAGAAAAGCAAGCAGTAAGGGTGTAAATGGGCCGCTGTGTCCTGCTGCAAATAACAACGCACCAATTAAATCGAGTGTGTCCCGAAAGCTTAACATGATGATAAATGTTAAGTCAAATCACATCGCCGCGTGTAAACGCGTAAGCATGAGAAAATGCAGAAAATCAAAATGGACCATTGCGATTAAAAAAACAATATAAATTATCATATTAAGATGTGGACTATTAGGTACGATTCAAACATCATGATAATTTAAACAATTCAAAAGTGATATGACCAAGTTTTGGCTTGTTTGCACTCTTTATGATCACAATATTTGTAATTATAGTGTAATTAGTCTTACCTGATTTGAATACGAGATTGTTTATTTTGTATAACTTTATATATTTTCTGATGAGTGACGCTGGATTTGTAATCAAACCAACGCTACAAATTATTATTGTTGTACTTGACTATCAATAATCAAAATACATCGAGAGCATATAAATACTAAAGCCTTCAATGTGTATTTACATTATTGTTATGGAGCTGTCTTGCCTCAAGTACACTAGTAAACAATGTATTTGTATTGTCAGATGAGCTCTAGCGAAGACCGTCATCCTACTATTACGGGGCAATGTCTGTGTATTTTTTGTACGCATTGCACAAGTCATGGGTCACCATTATTGATCAACATGGAACTTTTTTGGACACGCATAGACTTATCCAACTTATCCAAGGAAGGAAAAGATGGAAAAAATCTCTTCAACAAAATTCAAAATTTTACTCAATGTAAAAATGTAAATGGTACACATTATTACAAATTTTCATCCAGATCGGATTAGCGGTTTTGAAGACAGTAATGTAATTTTTTTCCTCAAATCGCTGGGAATAATCGTTATTCATAGTCATAGGACGGTGATTCAAGGCTTTCTGGCGTTGATGGTATTCAAATCGAGGTGTGTAGAGTCATACAGTATATTTCATACAAGTCAAAGTAGAGTTTTGAGTAGAGTTTTGGAGTATACATCATAAAAGTATCTCGCTCACCTTACAATTAACGCATGTACTGCGTTTGTCTAGTATATTATAAATATATGCTATAGGCGAACCAAGATGCATTGAGGGTTGCGTTGGTTCGCCGGCTTCGATATGGTGAATTTTCTTCCTATCCCTCCCATGTTAAAAATATGTACCAATTTAACATCCAAATTGTTAGAACAACCGATTATGCGTAGAGAGTAGTGATAAAAGGAACTAACTTTGTTTACAAAAACACACAAAATGATGTTTGCGTTTGCTCAGTTGTCTGAGACAGTTTCTTATATGAAGTAAAACGGAGATAGAGAGGTTAAATTGGGCATTATTTAAATTGTGAAGTAATTCATAATAATAATTCATAAAAACGCAAGCTATATTGCAAGTAACTTACATTTGGACGATTTGTTGCTGTAATCGAATTCGTGTGAGAAATCCACATGTCACAAACAAATAAGTATTCACATTTTATTCAATTGCATCACCAGTTAATATCCCTTTTCATAAGACTAGCGCAGTTGTTTACTTCCACCGCATCTTGGATGACATACTGTACTGCGACTTGGATGCAAATATTTGAGGTATATAGAAGGCATGACATCAAGTTCCTACAAAACAATACTAGGTAGAGAAGCGATCGGGTGTTCTAAGGCAAGAGATCAGGAAATGGAACGCATTTCCGGTTTAAGTTGAGACACCATCTGAACACGGAGAACCAACGCAACCCTCAATGCATCTTGAGGCAAACACACCATTATTAATTGTGAGATTAGTGAGATATTTGTACATAAAAAGTACTCCGACACTCCAACTCCACATACCTTGACTCAAAATATACTCGATTACTCTACACACCTTGACTAATTGGGTACTATTTGGTCTAGAAAGCCCTGAATTACTGTCCCGTATGGATCTGGATAACCATTTTCTCCTGACCATTTACTGTAGAAAATATAGGTAATATATACTTACAATTTCGAATTGAATTATCGTCAAATCGGCTAGTCTGATCTGAGTTACAAATAGTAAAAAATATGTGGGCCTATCTTTCTTGTGTTTACATTGAGTTAAAATTTGAGTTATTTTGCGAAAAATATGTTTTTCTACATTTTTCCTCTCGGGTTAATCTTACGAGGATTTTCGAAATTTCGTTATTCGATTTAAATTCATTCATAGGTTTTACGGTTTTTCCACTCACTTGATATGCTCTACTCTCGCGACGTTTCGGGAAGATTATACTTCCCATCATCAGGCTCTCCAACTGATCACAGCGACTCACCGACTCGTACGAGTTACGTTTCGGTGAGTTACTATGATCGGTTGGAGAGCCTGATGATGGGAAGTATAATCTTCCCGAAACGTCGCGAGAGTAGAGCATATCAAGTAAGTGGAAAAACCGTAAAACCTATCGACAACACTTATCAAGTCCACCAAAGTTATCGTCATCATATATATATATATATATATATATATATATATATATATATATATATATATATATATATATATATATATATATATATATATATATATATATATATCCCTAAGTATTAAAACGAAGTCCAAGACCTACGGTAATACTACCAATTGCCCAGTCAGCCTTTATCTGAGGGTCGGTGAAAACAAACAGTATGGTTAACCGTGGTGACTGCCAGTTAGAGCCATCTCCATGTTAGTAATTCAGGTACTAAGCTATAATAAACATGGCTACCGTACTGACACACAATAACTATAAAACAATTGTCATAAAATCAATGAATGAGTAACAATAATCATATTGCTACCTACAATGGCGTATACAGGGGGGGGGGGGAGGCACGCCCCCCCCCGAAACTTGACCGAAGCTGGACTGAAATTGCATTATCAGAATGAAAAGAATAAAGTTTGTGATGAATAAAATGAATGAAATATTATATATTGTCTTATGAAGTTGATAATTGGAATGGGTATGTGATAGTTATTGGGAGTGGGCTATATTCCTCCACAGAGCATACTTTCAAATTCATCCATTTTACACTTAAATTTCGGCACTTGAGTTTTTGACCAACCTCCTTAATCAAGAGGTTCTATTTCATTACTCAGAAACCATTTATGCGAACAGTTAATCATAAGTTCACGTTTTCTGTGATTATCATATCAAGTTTAAGCACCTTTTTATATTACGTAATTAACTAGTGTAGGCCCTACTATAAACTGGATTTAGATACTGTGAAAATATTATATGATTCGTGGTTAATTAATCATCACTTGATTATTATTCATTAATTTCAAAAATCTTCTTTTCAATAATTATTATTAATTATTACCACATTGTTATCGTGTAACACCAAGTGTCAAGACATGATAAAATTTTATATGTCAAGTAAAATATCAGCCCACCGTATATGGAATTTGAATGAAATCCAAAATCTTCATGGATTAAAGTTTCTATATATGTTTAAGAGACAATTAAAATTTAATATTATTAAATATTTTTGTTGTAAAAATGAAAACAATATTTTAACATCAGTCATTTCTCACCGGTACAAAATACACTTTTTTTTTACTGTACATGAATAAACCACTTCATATATAGACTCCTCATGAATCAATCAGAAATAATCGTAAAGTAAATCTGAAAGCAACGTTTAACTGTAGCCGGTACTAAACATGATGTACTATATCTGGTAATGTTACAAAGTTGTATATCGCCGCCTTAAGTGTCAACAAACAATATCTATTTTGTGCTACGTCGACCTTCACTAAAGTATGATAAGTAAAGAGACTTCACAGAAAAATACATCTCGCCTGTCTGTTCAGTTCGTCCTACATCATAAGCTGTTATAATAAATACATCACACTACGCTGTATACCGGTACACATCTTGTTTACACGAACTAAGGTTTCTTCGACTTGTTACATTGAATTGAATAGCTGGCCTATCTTTTATGAGCATATCCAGCGAGAGAATCCGTTCATGTTTGTTGTTATACAATCATACTCTGTATATAACAGTGAGAACGTAGCAAGAAAGGTGAATTATATATTATTTTTTCTCAAAATATAGAATGACAGATAATAAAATTGTTGAACACAATAAACGTACTAGAATGATCACAAAGAATTTGTTTAATGTGTGAAAGTTATATATTGTTATCCATAGTAATTCATGTAACAGAAAAGGATATATTTGAAGGAGTATAAAACGTTTAAAATGTTATTCGATCCTTTTGGAATTGAAAAAACTATCGTACACCAAAAACAAAGTATTTCGATATTTTTTCGTATTAATTAACAATATTTATACAATAAGGTATATGAATCATTTGAAAATATGGAATTTTTTTTTTTAATTATTATATATGTCGATTATTATCAACTCAATATTGTTATCGAAGTTCAATCATTTGTAACTTATTTCTTAAATAATGGATCATTTGGATTTCAATATCTCTCTATATATAGTCACACTGGTCTGGATGTGCTGTAAATAATGTCTATCATTTATCGCACAATTCCTGCAATGCTATGTATGTAATGTACAAGAAATACAATCGGAAAAAATGTATTATCGCATTGATGTATTATGGGAACTCACACACACATATATATATATATATATATATATATATATATATATATATATATATATATATATATATATATTAATATATATATATATATATATTAATATATATATATATATATATATATATATATATATATATTCAGAATAGAAATACAGATTTAATTTTTTGTGATTGTGATAGACCTATTCCTTTTTATTGATGTTGATTATTTTTTCCTGAATGAATCCATCAACAGCTGCATTATTTGGGCGTGAGAATAAGTATGCGAGATAAATGTATGATGTTTATGAATACCTATATCCCTTAAGCGGGATTCGAACCCACACCCGACTTGACTTCAGTTTCTAACCCAGAAGAGTCAAAGAGCGGCTTCAATTTTAGTATTTGTTACATTGAATCATGGATCTGTCACTGATACATGGATCTATAGTTCTGTATATCTCTTCTCTCTCCTCATTCGGATTACTCATCTGTTCCAAATGATTTATATTTGTTACATTCGAACACATTTAAATATTCATTATTCTTTGTTTTCTACGGCAAACTTTTAATATGAAAGTTACAGAGATCCTACATCAAATAATGACCTTTATATTTATATATGCCTAAATTCAAATTTATAATAATGTATAGTGAATATATTTCGTAAACCTTTATGAACTTTGTTTGCCAAGTTTAACAAAGATATAAATTTACTCGTGAGAAGTTGATTCGAATAGGCAACGCTCAACTCTTATCTAATACTTCCCATAAGAACTCGGTGTAAGCGATTCTGAAAATAATTCTGGCAATTATGTGTATTTTGTGTGCTTACTATTTTCATATACAAGCGACTTGATTAATTAAATTAAAAATATTCAACATATATTATTCAATATGGTTTATTCCTGAATCCATTAAAACTAAACTTCTTTTTATTAAAAATTTAACTTTGTATACCATAATACAGGATACAAATTATTGATTCAAAATCAGATTGCGAGCTATCTCTCTCATAAACGCTGTATGCCTATACACATCCAAATTAGAGACTTACTAAAATGATAAAAATCTGTTGAATAAATCGTTTGATATTCGAGATACAGTAATAATATCATGTTCGGTGAGAACTCAAGTCATCGCTATGCCCATCCAGTCATTATAACATCGTCATGAATATTCAATGACTACTGTAGGCCTACCCATCTTATGCAATTTCTGATATAAATTCCAAATATTAAATATCTTGAAATAAGTAATCAATTACTATAAGTATCTTCCATTGAGGATCCATGGGAATCGATTTAGCGGAATAACAGATTTTTTGTGATAATTTATGAACGGTATGAGATATCGAAATCCTAATGAAAAGAAAACAGATATTATCAATACCTTCAAGATGATGAGTAATTACCATTCATCTCATATCGCATAATTGTCAGGCGTATACGCATGACAACTGGAAGATATGATATAAATAGTAATTACTAATACCATCTTGATGGTATTAGTAATAAATCTGTTTCTTCTTCACCAGAATTACGATGCCTCATACCGTTCAAAAGTTATTACCAAAAAACTAATACTCCGTCAAATCGACTCTCATGGACTCTTAACTTGTTCCATTCTCATTGATTTATTCTGATCAATTATATGTTTCTATTATAAAATGACTGTGTTTCAGATTTCGTCTGTATGCAGTCTCCGAAGACAACTGGCGTGACATAGCGGGTAGCCGGCGGACCTTACAGCAACCCGCCTGGGCGCATATTTAATACAAGAAACTGGAACAACCAGTACAGCTCTTGCTATGCAACAACTAGCCACCTCTCAGCTATACGACTAGCAAACAAAACCAGCAGACCAACAATCATTATTGGTAGACAGAAAACAACAGACATCAAGTAGAAAGACAAAAACTGGAAATGGCCGAACTGCTATTACTACATCAATGTGATCCTATGCAATTTGAAAGTGGAATTGACATCACCTGAATGTAGTGTTCCCATACTCTCAGATAGAAAGAAATTGGATAAATTATTAATTATTACACACACGATTTAATTGAATATTATAATTATTGACGTGAAAGTTTCTGTAAATATATTTTTTTAAATAAATAAAACTTATGAATAATTTGAATTAGTAATCGATCAATTGAAACGAAACTGAAAAAGATGAATACATATATAAAAGGATGAAATAATCAATGCATAGTGGGTCTATACTCTGACATTCTTCGTCATTTGAAACCTAAAAGTGTAACGCAGCAGCAGTGAACACGAACCAAGACATAATTATATGATCGGAATAAATTAGAATTATTATGCACGTAGCAGAAACTATTGTATTACACCCGTACCATTTTATTCGCATAATACACGCCAATCACCATTAAACTATGCTCGTTGAAAAACTCAGATTGGTGACAACCTCTAGAATCTAAGTAACATAGCCAGGGTAATGCTAGATGACCCCACCAACAGCTCCGTTATTTGGGATACACCTAACACAGTTCATGCACGACGTATGCTGATTGACTCGTTCTAGACTCAACAGATGGAATCGATTACAAATAGGCAAGTCTCTGTTCGATTGATGTAAGGCCTACTAATTGGCATGATTTATGAGCTAATAAACTAGATTGTTTTATAGTAATGTCAGTTTTGTAAGTAAAAATGAGATTGAAAAGTTGTAACCACGAGTTGACAATAAAATGGCATATTCGATTTCTTGGTATTCAGTTTACACACACACACACATATATATATATATATATATATATATATATATATATATATATATATATATATATATATATATATATATATATATATATGCCTATGTGTGTGTGACTAAAACAAAAAGTATAGGCTATGTCTGTAGCCCATTAAGTACAGGTGAAAACTGTAAAAGTACAGTCCTGTCAATACATGCAAAGCAAACACATGAAATATAATTGACAATTTACACAAGTACACTATGATACAAGTCTTGATTCGAATATCTAACCATGTGACAAATGAAAGATGACTCAGAATTACACGAGCCTGTTCACACGTCGGAAACGTTCAAAATACGTATCACACAACTAAATATTATTGTTGGGAATCGAACTCGGCCTGCAAGTTTAATTAGGCAGCGATCTCGATCACTAGAAATGCTTGATCGAGCCTGGGACAAGCAAGATTCTAAACAATAATATTCCTAATCAAGGTATACGTGTAGATGTGTTACGTAAATAATACTATTACAATTATGTTGATGAACTGTATTTGATTTATTTTAGCGGTATTATTCAATAAAAGTATACAAACCGAGTTCGAGTCGTAATTTTCTTTACAGTGCAGTCAGTGCAACCGATTATTGTCCTAATCGTCTGTATCGATTTGCTATCAAACTAGATGCAATGCGCGCTACATATAAATAATAAAACGAAATCAGTTGTTGATGTCAACGGTCCGTACACGTGTGGTTCGTCTTCTTAATACTGTCACAGCTGACACCTGTCGCATTGAAGAGATTGACACGATGCGATGTCACATGGACGTATTGCCGGTCGATCTACCATGCACATGCACTACTCGCACAGTTTTCACGTGGACTAACTAGCTCTGTAATGGTCTATGGTTGAGCGCGCTAGTTGCTGGGTCTAGTGAGAGAGAGACGAGCATGCACTGGCAGGGCCGCCGGTACACCGCGTGGAGCCTGTCTCGCGAAACTCGCTATTGAATCAGCTGTGATCTCGTTCGGATCTACACACCTCACCACACTGGCTGAACAAGTTGATCGGCCTGGTTCTGTTGATCACAACACGAGGTAGTGGGAGTACCGAGTCCCAACCGTCGACAAGATCATGCTAGACGCGTTACAGACGTCAAATCGCGATGACAACCGTGCCTAATAAGAAAATAGCCAACTTACCAAAAAGTGTCCGGTTCACCGTTTGGGATTCTAGCTGTCGTAGATACGCCGGTTGCCAAGACTTGCTATGCACACAATAACGGGTTGAATAAATACAAATAATATCACTGCGCGCATGACCAAAATCGCTCTACTTTCGAACAAACAAAATAAGTATTCGCGTAATACTCCCGAATGTAAAGGGGGAAAATAAAATCGCCTTCGTATATAAGCGATGATATTCGAGCCCGAGCGTCAAGCGGTTCGATAATGGTAGGTCGGCGCAGAACGTATTATTCCGAAGGACTTACTTTCTAACGCGGAGGGAGATGTTGTTGTTGTTCCGTTGTTGTGTCATGACGTCAGAGAGTAATGTATAGGCCTACCTGCAGAATAAACATCTCAAACAGATTTACAAATAGGTAACGCGATAGTGGTGAAGGTTTGTATGGCGATATGCAGCCGGCTTACTGACGAGAGGACTGAATAGCTGGCCTCCTAGAGTTGGTTGAGTTGACCGTACTTTTGACATAGATGGCGAGACGAAGAACTAAAACAAGTTTTGTTGTTTGGACCTGGTCTGTGAACATTAACGGCATGGTAGGACCACGACTTCCTTGTCATATGAGTGAGTGAAATGAGAACGAGAACGATTGGAAGAGAGCGAGAGAGAGAGAGAGACCCGCGCCAATCAATGGACATTAGATTTAAATAAGCCAGCAATTCACATCAAGGGTTTACAAAACGCCAATTTATCCTCAGTGCGTGCATTCCTAAAACAATCATTCAAAGTTATACCAAACTTTATTTGAGTAACTGTCAATTATACTCTGCAGAAAGTGTTATCAATGTATCAATATTTTGTCTCGTATAGGTATTTCAAAGGGAATGCAATTATAGCCTACGATATCACAGTTGTCATACGTAAAACACATGACTATAGGTGGCAGATAATCGACAGATAATGTGAAAAACACAGCTGATAATATGCAACTAAATGTGTTGAATTTGGAAAACGAACTTCGTGCAGCGAGTCACTCATCTGAAGAAGAATGGTAAAACCTGGCACCTCCATCTAAAACTGAGAACCATTTCGCTTACTTATGGAAATGTTGCGTTATTTGGGTTGCTGCCTAATCACTACTCGACATAACTTGCAATATGAATTGTGTGATATTTTAGAATTTATCCCTATATTTTAACTATTTCAAATATTACAAATATTAGCTGTGATTATTATTTGTAATATTATCATACATATCGATTATTATCTTCTTTTCCCAGAACAAATTGTTCTATTGTTCACTATGTCTGAAATTATTACCTCAAGAATTGTTGTCTGTCAATGAGTTACTTTGATTTTTGGTTTGTTTTGGTGGTAAGATATATCCTATCCTTCATCTGCCCCGTCCGAACAACACCCCACCTTTCTTCCTTAGAGAAAATTAGAAATTAGAACAAGGATTTTGTGAAAAGTCTCGTTTTTATCACTATAATGATAAAAAACATTTCGACTTTATAAGTGTATACAAATCAACATTGAGAGATTAAAAAAGATCGTGCGTCACACTAAGTTAATATCAAGAAAATAATTCGATCAACTTATATTATTCAGATACACGTATGTAATGACAACACTACAAACATTGCCCAGCGGTATTGTTTAAATAAAGTTTTTATAATAGTATTGGTTAATTTTATCAAATATTTTATATGATTTTTGTTTTGTTTTTATGTATTGTTATGACCAGTGACAGGTACGTCACTCATTCAGATTATATACGCTCACTGTGTATAGAAGTTTATGATTCTATGCTTTATCATAGGGTCACTTGTCTATTTATATCTTTACTATCTATTTTGACTTGACATATTTTCTCATTTTTGTAAATGTCAATCGTGTGGTCAATAAGGAAATCTAAACCTAAATCAAAATTCGAAATATATATGAGGAATATCAGTTAAAATACTGACGACTGAACTGACGCATATCTTTAATAATGCCTTTTAACTTCGAATTCGTGGCATGTAGCCAAGCCCCAGCCTCTATAGTAGGCCTACCATATTGTTCCCAATAGTCATAGAAATGGGAAAAAATTATGAAAATAGGAAGAAAAAAATATATTTTGAGATTTCGACCAGCAACATCGATCATTGCTCAATCAGCAACATATTAATTCTATTCAAAATCAAACTTAGCTTCTTCTTTATAAATTCAATTGACGACGCTTGCTATGTTAATTGCTCATTATTCCTCCCAACACCCAACTTGAACGATATTATCAGATGAGTGTAGCGAAGATTTTCACTGAACTCTTACGGAACTTTGTCTGTGGGTTTTTTTTTGTTTGTTTTTGTTTGTTTTTTTGTTTGTTTGTAAACACTGCACAGGTCGCAGGGTTTGACCGATCGACATGAAACTTTATTTTTATATGCAAACTTATCCAACTTAGAACTGTATAGTTTTGAGGTCTAATCGGTTGGACCATTTTTGAGAAACATCATTTAGAAGTTTCTAAAAACCCCATAAGATTTGGCTGAGCGGAAAAAATTTAAAAAAAAAATCTCTCCAATACGATTCAAATTTTCCACAAATGTGAACACAAGAATAATATACATGAATAAAAAATTGATTTGATATTAGGACCAGCCGTTTTGGAGAAAATAATATAATAAATGTATTTTATACATCGAAAAGATAGAAATATTAGTTGAAAAATGTTGCATTGTCGAAGTCACGGCTTTCTAGATTAATTGACATCGGATGAAGTTCATTTCAAATGATCAAGGTTTGTAGAGTTTTCGATTATACTTTATATAGACATCTCGCTCATCGTACAACGCACATCCTGCGTTTGCCTAGTAATATACTAATGTAATGACCATCGTACGATTGAAAGTTGGAAATAATCGTGCTATTAGAAGTTTTGTGTCTCCCTGAGCCTTAGCTTGTTAATTGGCATATCAGGTTTCCCCTGGTGTCTCTACACTAGACAGTCACGTGTATTACGGCATAGCTAGCGAAACACGAAACCGCCTCATTCTCAAGACGATCTGTCGTTCTTAACCGTTGTCTTCAATGACAATAGGTTTATATACCCCAACAACCCCCCTCCGGCCACCCTCCCAACACACATACACACACGCATATATATATATATATATATATATATATATATATATATATATATATATATATATATATATATATATATATATATATATATATATATATATATATATATATATATATATATATATATACTATTTATGAACATATTAATACATAAATATGGAAATGTCTAAGATCCATCGTTACAAAAAGGTATTACAGTTACATTGGTAGGTGAATTCGATTATCGGTGATCTGTCGAGTTTATAGCAGACGTGTGTGTTCAAAAAGTGCCAAAATACCGGAACTCTGGAGTGACGGGAGGTTTACTCCCCCCTCGGAGTACGATAGCGAATATAAATCATACTAAAGGAGTCGCTCCATCTCGAAAAAACAAGTTCTCCTCATTTGAATAGTATACACCTTAGTAAAATAAAGAAGTTGAGGAAATTCAAATTAACATTGTAGAGTAGAATCATTCATTCGATGTATAAACGTCTATATTTTATCTTAAAACGTATGAAAAACTGACTGATTATTAATATAGTTACGTGCGCGGTTGCGAACGCGTTTGTTGAACCAATTTAGTCCAGCGGAAGCTCGACCGGAGCCAAGTCCCGCGTTCAGCTGGCAATTGTTCACAAGCACTTCGATCGCTTAAAACAGGATTTTAATCCTATTATATATCCGAGAGTGAAAGACTTGTACCTCTGATCCGAAGCAATTTAAGACTAGCAGTGCGATTCCGGTTCTTCAATTCTTAACTTGACACTCTGTAACTACTGATTTAAAGATCTTTACATCTTCATATACATGTTTTTATTTTCTGAAGTGTGATTCCATTTCCTATTTTGAAGATTATGACCTTCAAGTAGATTGTTAATTGATATTTTTCTTATGATCGGCAAAAAGACTCCCATCGTCACAGATTCTAGGGACTGCATAAAATGGCGGTCCATGTCAAAATTCGAAAGAATTAATAATTAACATCGAATAAACGAACATTTCTTGAATCATTTTGTATTATTGAGCGTACATTGTGTAATGTACGTCATTACTTGCGGAACAATGTAGTTTCTCCGTCCTCTCCTCATCTCCGTCCTTCTGCCAGTTGATTGTGTCGGTTTTCATTTACCCTCCTTGGATTAGGTTTGGGCTGGACTGAACTCTTCAAAACTGAATGAATAAATAATAACTATGACTGATTTTCATTTTGCATATTCAAATGGAAATTAAACTCGCGGCAAAGAAATACAAGAAGTTGAAATTGATTAGAACTCTAGCACTGTCTAGATAGCGCGCCTCTATCAATCTTGTATAGGCTCTTTAGATTCAAATAATAAATACAATTTTCATATTGTGTTATAATATGTAATATATACGTCATAAAATATACGTCATCATTTTAAAAAGCAATGTAACAATCTTGACCGTTATATTGATCATTGATCTTCAAATTCAAATCTTCGGCCATTGATCTTCAAGGATCTGGTCCTTATACGACCCAATCTATCAAGTTGTTGGCACAAAGTGTTGCAAATGAATATTGAAAACGGCTAAAACCATATGTTCCTACTCCGATTTCACTATGATCATTTTCATCGTTTTTTTTTATGACTCATATTTTCATTATGCATTTCCAAACGCGGAAAGAATAATAATCAATAAGAAGTATAAACGTAAGTATAGACCCATACCTTCATAAACCCATATCTAAATCTAACCTATGAATCGTCCTTAGTGTTTTATCTAGAAGAAGTATAAACGTAAGTATAAACCTATTCCTTCATAGACCTATACCTGAACCTAACCTATAAACCTTCCCTACTGTTTCATTTAAGGAATATCAATTGTAGTATTTGATGATAATGCCTATGTACTTTCTATTATCTTTAATATGCCTGGAATTGTTTATACAATATCACTGGTAAACAAACCGTAGAATAAATACAAATACAAATACAATACAACATAGAAATGCCATCAATTCTGGTTTCAGAACAGCCTTTTCGGTTTCAAAATAACTATTTTCTGTTATGGTAGGCCTACTACCACTACCTAAAGACTAGAGATATAGACTATAGTTACTAGTAGTAGCCTATATCAGTGTATGTTTATACATAACAATTTGGTAGGTAGTATTGGAAATTTGTAACGGTACGGAAACAGCTTTACTAAAAAAAACTCACTTTTCTTACGGTCATAATTCCTATTACCAAGCAAAGAAACTTTCATGAATAACGTATATACTTTCTGAAGTAATTTGTGTAACTTTTAGTTACCACTCTACTTTTATTGATAGGTCCAACTTTCAAAAGTTACATATAAGTTACAACGCTGCTATTACATTAATACGAATGTATAATTTCATTTCATTGCATTTATTTATTCATCACGCAGGTCAAATTTAGTGACGATAATGATAATAGCTTGTTGATATAATTATTTATGGTTATATTATCAATACAATTTCAGATAATTCATTTTCAATTTATAGATACAAACTCATTCTAAATATAGATAACCACATATATTATGAAAGTTTCAGCCATTTCAGAATAGTAGTCAATTTTGTGATTTATAACATAGATGAAAATATGACTAAAATTATTTAAACTCACACAATTATTCACTAGAACGTACTTGTATTGATCTGAGATTATAAACGCAATGAACCAAGAATTTTCAGATATTTGTGTACCGGTATATACCCACAGATGTTGTCTGGGACCCGAGGGGTTAACAACTCCTGAAATCAGGTGTACACTTGTCATGAAATCCCATGAAATCCCCTTGAAATCCCTAAAATCTCCTGAAATCACCTGAAATCACCTGAAATCCCTGAAATCCCTGAAATCACCTGAAATCACCTGAAATCACTTGAAATCCCTGAAATCACTTGAAATCCCTGAAATCACTTGAAATCCCTGAAATCACCTGAAATCACCTGAAATCTTGAAATCTGAAATCAGGTGTACACCAAATTTTCGAGTTGTAAACCCCTCGCTGGGACCCCTGCAAAACTTGATATTGGACAAATATAATATTATAATGACTTTTGCCACAAGTTATAGAAGTGGTTTATTTTTCTTCAGAAAAAGATGAAGGGATGGTTAGTTATAGGACTAGGTAGTGGATGTCGAGTAATCTGGACATATACCTCAAATCTACCTTTTTTTTTTTTAACTTTCATACTTGGAATAGTGTTTTTTTTTGTAAGGATATGTGTCAGATATATCTACAATTTTCAAAAATCGAAAATATAAAAAAATAAAATGTGTACTTTTTTCAACCTGCAAATGGAACGTAAAATCTAAATTCAGTGAAAATAAAATGGGGCTCTCAAATGATACAAAATAAATTTAAAATGTGTATGAAGGCTTCCATATAAGTCAAAAAAACCTCAGTAACATCAGTCTCATAGATATTCTGGAAAAAGAGCATTACGAAAGCAAGTTAAACATTATAGGTATAGGCCTTTCCATCTCCCCTCAAAATATATTTCATTTCGAAATGAAACTAGGCCTACATTTTCTTCAAACTCTTTTTTTAAGAAACGATATACATGATTACCTTGGGTAATTTTCTTCATGTTTGTGTATCACACAACAAAACATTATTTACACTGAAATCTTACAAAACGATAGAGGCGGGCTCATTTGTTTCCTATATTCGAGCATTCGAGGAAACAAATTATAAGAGGGCTTCAATCACAATTTAACGATGCTTTTTTTATAGTCCTTTCTTTGACATCAGTTACAAACTAGTTAACAATAGTGCCTCAACAACAATTTATTTCTTTAGAAACAAGCAATACGTTATTGAACAATAGGCGACACAGCCGTTCAGTTTCGTAAAATTTATTAATTGTCCATTGTGTGATTATTTTTAAACAGCATTGTGTCTGTTTCCTTCTGTTATCATGGAACTAAAGTTGAACACATCAACAACTGAACAATTATTCTCAATCAATTATTCTTTAGCTAGCAAAAAGAATGTCCCTATATCTTGCCTGTGAAAATACTACTTCAACGTTGATGATTGTTATACTAAATAGATTTTTAACAGGAATTCCATTATTCGGTGCCAACATTCACTAGGATGAGGAGTTATGTCCATTGAATCACAACAACAACAACAATATCAACAAAAAGGTACATTCCCATTAACAGAGTGAAGCGACGTATGTTTCCAGTTTCTGGGCAGCAGCAGTAAATATAACGATGATATTTTTGTGAAGGTATCAACTGCACTAAATACCAACTGACCTAAAACCCAACAGACCTAAACTTATACTTCTTGGCCAAGCTGTACAGAAGTAAAAGTGGGAGGTTTGACTCCTCCCCTTCAAAAATTTCATTGGACACACACCTAACCCACCTAGCCTTGACCATAAAGAGCCTTTAGAACATTCGATATGTGGTAACAATTTGTAAAGTCAAACCCCTCAATGTTACTTCTGTACAGGTTGCTCAAGAAATAGAAGTTTAGGGCAGTTGTTTTTAGGTCAGGCGGTTTTTAGGACAGTTGGTCGTTTTTTAGGACAGCTGGATTTTTAGTACAGTTTACCAATCCCTACGTTACCAATGAGATCAGAGATCTAAGATTCCTTCTCCCCAACACGAGTTGTTGAATTGCCCAATCATTATCTATAACCTCATCAGGTAACCATTTAAAGTTTGTTGAATTATAATTACAATTTCAACTAGAATCGTATTTTCACCAGTACAACACTATTTTATTAACTATATTAAGCCATTAATCCAACTCTAAAGTTCTTTTACAACATCAAGAAAATCAAGAAAATAAGAAATGGGCTCAATATTAGCCTGAACGTTGGGTAATTAAATATTTTACTATTGTAAATTGGAACGTCTTATTCTATTCCCACACATGATGAAAATAGGCGAATAGATGACAATAATAATATAGGCCCTACTATGTCAAAATAAACAACATTAAAGCTTGAAAACAATTATATATATATATATATATATATATATATATATATATATATATATATATATATATATATATATATATATATATATGTATATATAATATTTATGTGCTATTTTTCAAATATTCTTTTGTTTATATTCTGAATAAGGAAGTCACAAATAATATGTAGTATTTGGCTTATTTACTCAATGACGTGAGAGTGTCTTGACACCTTGATTTGCCTTTCTTGACAAATAACAAGAGAAACAGAAAATCACACTAACAATCCTACAAACATTAAACAAATAAATGTTTGTCGTTAAACTTCTTTAGTTGCCTAACCCGTTTGGAGAGTAAATAAAATATTGTTTGTGTAATAACACCATTTTGAATGGATACCATCACAATTACAAGTGACAATAGGACCATATATAAATATATATATATATATATATATATATATATATATATATATATATATATATATATATATATATATACATATATTCAGGCATCACCATATCTTTGAGTTGACTAACATCCATGTGATAGATAGCCTTCGACTTTTTGTTGGTGCTATTGCCAGCAAGTGAATTCTTGTAATATAGACTGAAAGTAATAAAGTAGACGCAAACACCGCTTTTTAACACATAATTGTATTTACACTTGGCGCATACCTTGATCAGACTCAAGGTATACGCCAAGTATTTTGTCAATCTGTTTTCATAACGTTTCAAATAAAATATTGTTGATGAAAATTTTCTTCAAATTTTGAGGATGTTTTCATCATATTTTTATTGAATCTGCCAATATTTATTCAATTTTTATCTGTATTCTTTAATAGCTTCGTTATATTATCGAGATTAGGTTTGAGCATACTCAATTTTACAGAAAATAACATAGAAAGTTCTGTTGAGAAAGATTTTACAAATACTTTTGGACAAGATTTACAAAGTTGTTTTGGAAAACTCCAAAATCATCGTTGAAATGATAATTTTAATTCTTATCATTCTGATTTCAATGTGAATATGTAAATATTGCATAGTTTATTCCAAAGGTTTTCAAAATTATCTTATTGTGCTGAAGAATTGACATAAAAACTACTGCATCATTATAGTTGAAATGTTCACAATTTGTATTGTTATTCGTTGTACTGTAATAGAGCGTCCGTATCTACAATACATCTAAGAACCGAAGTGAGCCATTATATACTTACGGACCGAGGAAATTCGGATTCTTTTTTTTTTAGTTATATAGAGAGACAACCTTCTGTTCTCAGAGAGAACCCAATCATATGAAAACACTTGAAAAATGAAATATACTCCTTCATATTCCAAAATTATTTCTGTCTCACTATAAAAACACCTGAGCTAGCTATACTGCTTCTGGGCTCCTGATGCGTGTATACCGGAATAAAGTCGACTTGAACCCTAACCACATTTTAAACCATTGAAATGTACTCCGAAGCCCATGTCACACGACCGAGTCGACTTTATTCCAGTACACGCTCTTCAGTGCCCCCCCCCCTATTTCGACTGAGATTTAGCATACATTTTGTATTCAGGAAATCAAATAGTTGTCTACAATTACTACAAGTGCAGCAAGTATCACTGTTTGATATTTGTGAATGGACATGGCATATTTCTTGAGTTTGAGTGGTGAGATCTTCCTTGCAGTGCCCCGTTCAAACAATCCCAAGCTTTCATTTTCTACCTATTGGCAAACAACGGTTTTACGTCAAGTTTCCGTTTTTTATGAAAAAAAGTATATCTATATTTCTGGAGTATTGTGATTTTCCAATACGAGGCTCACGATGAGAAACACAACTGCATATTTCGAAAGCTTCAAAAGAGCGAAATGAAGTAATTATCTATGGTCTTACTTTTTGAAACCATACAATTGATAGGCGAAGTTCTTTTTTTCGCGAATCAAGGAGTACCGCTCTGAAAAGTGTTTCAGGAGACCGCTGGATTACCGGGCGGGGCGGGGCATTGGTGACTTCCATAACATTGCATTACCACTATACTTCAATCCATCTCCATCAAAATGTTATAACTTTATATGGTTTTATAACAGTATCTTATTCTATCTCTCTCTATATATATACATATCTTTCTCTCTTTCTCTCTCTCTTCTACTTTCTCCTCTATTTCTCTCTCTCCTCTCTCTCTCTCTCTCTCTAGCTCTCTCTCTCTCTCTCTCTCCTCTCTCTCTCTCTAGCGCTCTCTCTCTCTCTTCTCTCTCTCTCTCTTTCTCTCTCTTTCTCTCTCTCTCTCTCTCTCTCTCTCTCTCTCTCTCTCTCTCTCTCTCTCTCTCTCTCTCTCTCTCTCTCTCTCTCTCTCTCTCTCTCTCTCCTCTCTCTCTCTCTCTCTCTCTCTCTCTCTCTCTCTCTCTCTCTCTCTCTCTCTCTCTCTCTCTCTAAAAATGAGTAAGAGAGAAATAAATATAATCCTAAATTAAAGAAACCCAGGCCTCCTTCATGATATGCTTACTAAAAGAAAGAAAGACGAGATTATTAGGTAAAATATATAGATAATGAACGTGAGAAGAGATGTTATTTAATGACTTATAATTCGCAATTATAAACGTAGAAAACTTCAAAAAATATGTGATTTTTCATCTCCTCCCAACTAACCCCATAAATAAAGTATTGATTAAATTATTTAATTATTATTAAATATTCAGTAACATTTCCTTTAAACTGTTTATTTGTAGAAAGAATTCATCCATAGGTAATAATACATGATTGACTGAACAGCCAATTACGCTAATTGATAAAATGATTTTTTCATCAAAAATCTTCTTCTCATAAGAATAACGACACGAAAAAACAACCAACTTCTGAAGAAAATGACAATAAAGGGTCGTCAGATAATTTAAAAATCTTTAACGACTCTCAAAGTGAAGGAAATAATTGTTTGATTGGATTTATAAAATATGTGATTCCATTGTACTTTCAGATAAATGATGAAGTGAATCAGTAACTTGAATAATATTGTAATGTATGTGATATAATGTAATGTGAAGTAATGCAATATAAATGGAGAGTTTTGCTAAGGAATCCCTTAAAATGTAAGGTCAAATTGATTACTAAACCGTATGATACAAGATGATGAAAATCGGACAGTAAAATATTTTTAATTTCATTCTCAATCAACATAGTTCATTTGTATACAGCAAATTTGTTTAAGCCCTTGAGTTAGTTGTATATGTCAACAAAATGGCTTCCCACGATATTTCCATGTCACTAGATGACGAAACGAAGTGAAGACAGACAAACAGGCGTGTGTCTTTGTTGTGTAGAAGAAAGGACACGGTCGTGATAGGTATAAGTTACGATGTATAGCCACAAGTTCATGGTAGTGAATCAAACCCACGTCTACTGGACCACAGCTCATCATAAGCAAGTAGTAAAACTACAACGATTCCTGCTCTCTCAACATAAGTCGAATCAGATAACATTTCATAACGTAATAACATGACACAATAACATTTCTTGACTGGACAATTGGAATTAAAATAATGCATCTGAAGACATCTTAAACTGTCAGTTTGTAAGTGAACGTGGAGAACTGTCCAGACGGCAACTGTTTTACCGACATTTATACGTGGTAGTTGCTAATAGTCGCGCTGTAGGTATGAGAGCGCCACTTGCCGTTACGCCTGTGAAACGAATGAAAACTAGCCAGCATTACAATCATTTTATTTGAACTGTGATGAACCGTTACAGTACCCTAATCATCAACTTGAGACAGAATAATTTCTCAATTTAATGAGAAAATATACTTTTTTTTATTAGCATGTAATCTTCTTTCTTCTCACTTCTTTCCATAACAGTTGTGAAGTTCATCATTAGGAAACAAAAACACAAATAATTTTTGTGATGGACCCGAAAAGTATAATTATAGGCCTTCATCCAAGCATGCATCGAGGACTGTGGGAAACCACGGATAACGAATAAGGTGGATAAGAAAATGTGTTTGTTGTCTTCTTTTTCTTTCAATTTCTTCTCTTCTTCTCTTCTTTTCTTGTAATGTATGATTTTCTTGAACTTATTATTGGTCGTGAAATATTCACTTCCACGATTCAAAACTAATACTATTATTTTCTTGAAACCTTGAACGATGTGATCACATGAATGCAAGAGCCACCAAGTGGCAGTGCAATGTCTTGTTCCTCCATAGCCCCCTGAACGTTGATGGCATCCTTTTCCTTTCAAGGTTCTGCATTCTATTGAGTGATTTTCAGACTTTTGGGACCCAAATATCTTGAAAATCCTAAACATAATAAGTGTGCTTACATACATCTATGCCAAAATACTGTTAAATACAATATAATGGAATAATATTATCAGGACTACACCTCAAAGTCTTAAGAATTCTGTGTGAACAATAAATATCATATCAGCTGGATGTCAGCCTTCCATCTGTTTCGACTAGAAGGCAAAATCTTGCAACGTAAGATGTAAAATTTTGCCTATACGCAATGATATAAAGAGAAAATATTATGATCTCGAATTACTTTCTAGAATATGAACAGTCAAAAGTCAACAAATGCCCCGTTTATTAGTATGGTTGCTTTGATAAAACTTACAGTTAACAGCACAAAAGTTGATGAATATTTTTGAAGTCAATACTAGTCGAACAGATAGTAGTTGTGTTCGAACTTGTATCAGGAGCTCAGTGAAGTTTGAACGGTGCTACTACCTGTTCGACTAGTATTGACTTAGGAACTCTGAAATTCTCAATTTTGGACTAGCATTGAGATTATAAAACATTTTACGAGATACAATTTTATAATTTTCGTTTTTTCATAGATGCAATATGGATTATCAAAGATTATCGGCATTTTCAGTAATTCTTTATTTTTTAGTTATTCAAATGTATTATTCATATCTATTATTATTACACATTTGATCACATAGAACAAATCATACAATGGTCGCATAAGTATTTGAGACCCAGTGAGATTATCTCGTAGGGGAGCAAATGAAAATTAAATAATTATGATGTATCCGTCGTGTCTTCTGAGAAATGAAGCGATCAAATAACATATTGCAACCAAAAATATACATTTCAAACCATATTATTATTGTCGATTATGAAAATACATTCTTATGACAAATTTCTACATGATGTAGGCCTACACATGATTATCTATAGTATGTATAGTTATATATATCTAAATATCAGAGTGTCTATATTGTTTCTCATAAGTAATCAAAGTAATTTAAATCCTATTCATAGGCCTATATCTTAATTTTATATCATTTAATCCTACTTCTTTGAATGTATATCATCATTTGTTTTATTACTAGTTTGATGAAACGTCATTATGAGAGTCTTTATCTCAATCACTTACAGATGAAATGATTAATTGGCCAATCTCTCACACATTATCATTTTTGAATGTTTATACGAACATATCGTTGGAATTTCATCTAAATCTCTCACGAAATTATTTTTAAAAATAATAAAATCTTTAAAAAAAGGGATGAAATGCTTCTCGACTAGATATCGTGAAATCAAACATCAATACCCGGGAGATGAAGGTAGATCGATCCTCGTTCGATCCCCGCCACCGTCGATCTTTTCAAGAGGTTTTTGTAGTTTTCCTCTGAAGCTTAGGCAATTGCTTGGAATGTTTCTAAGCCTACACAAAAATTGCCGTCGTGGCCTTGATAAAGCCACGGCCGCTTTTTCCTACTTTCTTTCCCATTTCCCATTTGAACCTTCATTTCATCATTCTATCATCTCATTAATCATCCATCCGACGTCAACAGATCTTAGCTATCATCACATTGCGTCTTTAAACCCAATTAAGAAAAAATATAAATGCCTATATAATGAATGGAAACACGATCAACTTCTACTGCGCATATCCTTCTGCGCAGCGGCACCACAGAGACGAGGCTTTTTTTAATTTGAACCCTCTCGTCCACCACAGATGAATTACGTCGCGTCGTCCCACATTCCAAATGTTTTAGTTTCGTTTGTTCATTTCTAAATGTTTTCATGTGATATCAACCAAAACCTAACGATAACGAACGCAATATTGAATTGGCTTCCTGGCCTTTTATCTAATATTTGCAGGATATTGGCCCAACAGGGAAAAGAAAACCCCATTCAGTTTTCAAATAATACTAAGCGTTCATTGGCTGATGAAAAAATCCGTTGGATAAAAGAGTTTCAGCCGCAAGGTGTTTCATCGTTTCTACCGCCTGCACGCTTCATGACACAAAATGGTGGTATGTAAAATGGACTCAACATTCTAATCGGTAAATATTAGGCCTACCTCCGAAACGTGTGGTAATTGCTAATCAATCAAATGTTTCATGAAACACTATATTCCCTAATTATGTGCACTAACTTCAATTCATTAAAATCCACTATTTGCTATAAATAATAACTTAGCTTGCTGATTCTTTATCGCCCTATAGGCTCCCTTGCTATATTGACACTATAGTTTGAAAATAAGGACACATTTTGGAAAAACTTTTATTCTGCAAAGTTACAAGAATTTAGGTAGTTTTAACATGCAAATTTAATTCGTATCTTCTTCTTGTGGAACGTTTCATAATGTTTTTCTTCTCATACTTTCAAAACTAAGTCAAGATTTCAACAACTTCAGCCATGGACCTACATCCTGGATCTTGCATGGTAGCTACCAGTGAGCCAAATATACATTTTGGATTTAAATTAATCAATGTAGAGCTAACCTTGTCTTATGTAGAAAACGCCTAGGGCAGGACTTTGCTCTTTTCTCTGGATAATAAACTCATCATAAGGCCTAGTCCCCGGCCGGCCGTGCTAGGTCTATATTTGCAAATGTCTTGACCGACTGAGGCACTTGTTAAGTCGAAGCCCTGATTCAATCACAAGGCTCAAATCCTTTCAACTAGATGGACTCAATTAGTCAATTTCCAATCAATTTTCCAATTAGTCTCAGAAAAAAGGTTGCACGGTAGGCTCAATGTTAACAAAAAGGACGTAGTTACCTGAAATGTGTTTTGTTTCTTCGACCAGAAGGCAATAAGCCGAGCCACAGGTAGAATAGTATACGATCAGATTCTGTCTGCATGAACAGGACCTAAATATATAATCGTCGTAACACTAATCAAGAGTTGGGGAATGATATCATTCGACTGTTGGACTGTCCAATCTTGGAATGAGCATCGCCACATCACTATAGATGAAATAGTGAGGATGGTGTGTGCAAATAATAATTAAACTGTTAAATCTGTTTCCGAAGTGATTAAATTGCTTTTTAATTGTACGAGTTTTGTACGATATCACTTATGGTGATGAACGAAGAACATAATTCAGTTTTGATGACTGATCGCAATCGATCTGAGGTGTTGATACAAAAGTAAAAATCTTGGAATGATACTAAATAACCAGTAGTAGATTGTGCATCTTCTGAATCCCATTGTTGTTAGGCGTACTTACGTGATATGATTGATATTTAGACGCATTAGTAGGTCTACTGAGTGCATGCTAATTATAACCTTACGACACCAATCTATAGTTGAGAAACTTAATCATTTGAATATTGGATCTTGGAAGGACAATCAACACATCACTGGATAAAGTAGTGGGATGGACTACAGAAATGGAAATTGAACAGCTAATAAATCAATTTTTAGAGTAATTAAATTTTTTTTTAATGAGTTTTGTATGATAAACGAAGAACATAATTCAGTTTTGATGACTGATCGCTTTCTATCTGAGCTAGGTGTTGATTACGAAACTCGTTCAGACTAGTTCCAACTAATAATTTTGCTGTGCAATTTATCCTACAACAACGATTTAACCCTACAACAACGATTTGTGACACATTGTCGGTTATACAAACCGATTCGGTAATGTTGACTTTCTGGGAGGATTTGAAAGCTTCCGTCTTCATTCTTTATCGATACTGCAGATATTTTGTATCAATAGTTTGTTAGTCTTGTACAAGAAACCAAGGTGCACTCTACCATTGTATGGTATCAGTTGTTCAACAGTAATGCAGGTCTCATGAGAAACGATATGAAGAAAAAAAAAAATGAGGAACTACACCTCCAGTTTACTTGCAAACATATCTTTATTATCACGGTGATCAGAAATAAGTAGTAGATTACGCATGTTGGGATAATAAACTTTTTAGGTGTACTTATGTGTTATGAGCGATGTCGAGAAGTATTAGTACGGAATCCGCTTTATAACAGTACGAAACTGATCAACAGTTATGGAACCACATCATCCGACTGTTGGACTATCCAATCTTGGAGCAAACTACCAGAAACGGGAGCTGCAAATACTACCAATAACGGTATGGGATTATCAACGAAAATTACACATTCTCTCGGACTTTTTAGTCTGGGCAGGAAGTTATCTGAATACTACTCAGTTTTTAAAGGTATTCAAGGAAAGAGATAATGATTCTTTTCAACTTGTCATTTGGTTTCTCCAGTTTATTTTTTATTTGAACACATTTTTCAAAAATAATGTTTATACAATCCAGCTCAATATCTTCAAAGTTGTGTAAATTTTCACGAAATAGCTAAATGTAGCGAAATACTCTGAAAAAGACACTCAGAGTGAAAAATAGTGAAATAGAATATGATGTTGAATGAATAAAAATAACAAGAAACATAAAGAATACCAAAAATACATATCGTTGTGAAATATTTGGATTTGATAGTCTTTTCCATTATTGCTAAATTCGTACATCTCTATTAATTACCCTCAACTAATGTTCACATAACAACTCGAGAGTGATACACGGATGAATTTCCGCATCTTTTCTGGTATGCAAACCATTTTGCATTTGTATAACTTTCTGGGAGCAAATTGCTTCCCAGCCATTTGGTTAATAATCCATAATATATGTTCTTGTTACACACATTGTCTTTAATGGAATCCAATTGGCAAAATAATGTTAGCTTCCTCAGTGGAAATCTTCATTGCAAAATATTGTAACGGTGAGCACTATTTTGTGCTTCATGTGTATTATAATGTTATGAGGCCTACTTAAGTGGCATAACTGCTATTTTACAATGTAATACGGTGCTTCAATATGTTGCATGAAGGTACGAAGAGTGTCAACTGTTAGGGGTCACACAATGGAGTCAAAGAAAGGATTGGGGAGGTTAGTGATTATTCTAGAAAACCTGGTACTTCGAGATAAAAATATACTCTCCACTTTTTGAGTTTTGCATGACATCATTTGTGATGATAGACTAAAAACGTAATTTGGTTTTGACAACTGATTGCCTTCCTTCTGAGGTGTTGATTGCAAATCTCAATAAAAGCTATTGTCTTATTAATTTTAATGATTTAATTGATAATAATTTACTAATTATATTTATTTCATTTCTCCAAATATAATATTCAATATGTGAACTTTGCGGGGTGAAATGAATGCTCCCAACAGCATTATGTGCAATGCAAGACATTCTTACAGTAGTTTATGTTTGCATTTTCAGAGAATCATACTGATGTGTTTCAACTTTTTTTTTTTTCATGTTGCTTAACGACCCCACCAACAGCTAGGTTATAAGGGGGTACGAATGAGCGGATGATAATGAAACAATGAAATGATGATAGATGAAAGCACGTTTACAAAATTCCATGCGTCATGCGGGACTCGAACCCACGTCTAATGGTGACTTCAGTTTCTACTGCTAGCGATAGTTGGCTTAGCCACCGGAGCGGCTTTTTAACTGATGATTATTGTTTGCTTAACGACCCCACCAACAGCTAGGTTATACGGGGGTACGAATGAGCGGATGATAATGAAACGATGAAATGATGATAGATGAAAGGACGTTTACAAAAATCCATGCGTTATGCGGGACTCGAACCCACGTCCAATGGTGACTTCAGTTTCTACTGCTAGCGATAGTTGACTTTAGCCACCGGAGCGGATTTTCAACTGACGATGATTATTGTATCCTCAACGACCCCACCAACAGCTAGGTTATACGGGGGTACGAATGAGCAGGTGATTATGAGGATATGAAGTGATGATGAGTGAAAGGGTGTTTACAAAAGCCCGTGCGTTATGCGGGACTCGAACCCACGCCCAACGGTGACTTCAGTTTCTGAAGCGTGCCTCAGCTGACTGAGGCAGGCCTGACTGAGGCCTGATGAAGGTACTGCAACTTTCAGCCGGTGGAGAACCACATCGACCAAGTGTCAACAAGGTAATGCAAGAAATGCAGCCACTTTAGTTTGTACATCTTGTGAATCATGCTGTTGTGATCAAACTGATATTTGACAGTATGAAACTCCAATAAGTTTCAAAGACAATGATTTATAATTAATTATTTCAAAATTATATTTTAAATATTGGAACATTCAATATTCAATCTTCCTGGGTGGAAATAAATGCTCCCGACAGCATTAGTTGCCTATAATGCAAGAAATGTTTAATGTAGTTTATGTTTGCATTTTCAGATAATCGGGTCCACTGGTGTTTCAACTGATATTTGACAGTATGGGTAGACCAGATGGGTGGACCATGGCTAGCAGGCTGAACCGTCGTCATTCAGGAGACAGGGATTCAATTCCAGCCACGGTCGACCAATAAAATGACCTTTTATTACATTTTTCCATTATCTAATTCATCATTCGCCGACACCAATATATCTTAGTCATCAGTTAAGTGCATTGTTGAGCCCAATATAAATAAATAAAGTGCTAATAAAATTGTTCAGCAAGGATTAGGTTTCATGCACTTTCTAAGGAGGTAATGCCACAGTCAAAGCAATGTCTGTGACAAACTGGCAACTAGACTGAGTAAGAAAATGATATGGTCATTTAGGTCTCATGCAAGACAAACAAAAAGTCATTGCATGATATTAGGCTTAAGAACCCCTGCAATAATGAAGACATAAATTTCATATTATTGCAAAGGATGTGTTGACACAAAACGTGTTCCCAGGTCCGAGATACGCATGTGCAACTAGCCAACTACATTCAAACATTCTAGAAAAAAAATTGCGCCAATATAGGCCTATTACGTTGCATTTGGAATAAATTGTTTACTCATCATTACTTGGCATAAAATTAGGATCTAAATAATTATAACCACATGACGTGGTGGCATAGTCTTGATCGTACGTTTTCGGACGAGCCAAACTTCTCATTGGGTCTAGACGATGATTGAGCGGATGTGGATTCGCCGAGTAGACCTGCGTAATGACGCAATCGGTGCAGAAGTCCACCGAGTGCTTGCCGCAGTCTATGCAGTGCCATCTGGTGCCGATCAACGGCTCCTCATGACAATAGTCGCACTAGAAACAAATATTGACAAAATCAATTTTGATCACTAGACCCGAAATATAACATGTTTCCCAGAAAGGTACGATATCAATGTTTTGATGAAAGTTTGGATCTGGCACTTGCTGTAATTACCCACTATTAAGTTTTCTTCCTAAATTATAAGTTTGTAAGGAATGTAGCAAGAGTGTCAAAGATGGGAAGAAGAGAAGAGGATATATAAGGAAGGAAGCGGACAATTTCTTTACGATAGAAAGAAAAAGACTTAGTGGGTGCGGGCGTAAGAGATGAAAGGTAAATTGGAGAATACCAAGAGCAAAGTTTGAGATATTAGAAGAGGCAGGAGTGAAAAGTAGAGACAGAAGGGCAAGAATGATCAATCGATCTTATCCCCAGTACGTAGGCGTCAACTAAATTGTATATCCGACTTGGGCCCTACATTTTTTTTAGTCTATATGTTTGATTTTGTATTCAAGAGAGAACAAATAAATAGTCATTGGCATCCTCTTGCAAGCTGTTTTATAATTGGTTTCATTGCAGGGTTATTAATTAGTCATGTAATCATATCCCATTTTATACATAGCCCACCGATACACATTGGAAGTGTGTATCGGAAGTTATTGGAATTGGAAGTTTGTGCCAACTGTTCCAATTCAGTATCACCTTGGCATTCCATCAAGTGCTGTCAATCGAATATAAACTAGGAAAATGATCACCATAGTAAGTTGCTGAGTGATCACAAGAGTTATGCCATAGACGTCTTGAATTTGTTACAATCTACAGTGAAACCTCAATGCATCGTTCCCGTTTCATATCCCCGTTTCTCTCATATTGGAATTTTGATTTTTGAAAAGTTATAACCAAAAAATTGATATTTCGCTGAATCGCCTCCCATGTGCTCTTAACTAAAATGAAAATACAATGGAAAACCATAGTCAATGACCAGCAAGCTTACCTTGTAGCCGAAGTGTTTGACACTAGAATTATCACTAGAATCCTTTTCTTCGCTAACAAGTTTCAATAGGTTAGCCACACGTGACGTATTAGCTTCTGCTACTTTCTCCTGAATGTTCATCGTTACATCGTCTTCATCATCATCAGACATGTCTTCATCATTTTCTTCGCCACCTTCTTCACCCTGGAAATAATATTGATAAAAACATGTGTTGGAAGTGAAAACCAAGTTGGGCAACTACTCCTCTATCATGTATTTCCAACGCCATTTTAAGCCTATTATTAATTTTTCAAACTACTTTGGCTTGTACATTATTCAACCTCTTGAAAATATAATTTGTTTTATGTAGATTTTAGTTTGCCTATTGAGTTGCTTGCATAATAAATCAGAACGTCAACTTACCGGATACCTCCCGTCCAAGTCACTCATATTGCAGAATGACGTATCGACACTAAAGGAATCATTCTCAGTCATCCGGGGTCGTGATGGGAAGAAAGTTGTTGGTTTGAAAAGCATGTAATTGTTACGCTGATGTTGGTGCCGATGACCCATACCAACGACCTTCGGGATTCTGCCCGGTACTGGCAAGCCTGCACGGTGCAGTTTTATGAAGTATTTCTGGACTCGGCTTGATACTTGTTTGCCAGTGCGGTTACCTGGGAAGAAGTCATCGGAGGGAAAAGTTTTAATAATAGGAAGTTGTCAAAAACAACTGATATCCCAACATGATAGAGCAAGAATTGAAATGTTAATAATAAATGCAGTTACTAAACAATAATAATGAGAATTATCACAAGTACAAAATTATGTTTTTAATTGTGAATTAAATAACACTAGGTTAGGCCTACGTACTTTCATTTAGTTTCAATTTGAATTTTTAAAAATTGATTAACATTATTTATGCATTTCTAGAACCTAATATTTACCTAATGCCGCTGCAATTTTGCCCCAGCGTTTAGTTTCCACTTCTTCTGGAGGAAACTCAATTAATAACTCTTCGAGCCGCTGTTGTTCTTCCATGGTCCACAGCTGATTGAAAGTTTCGGGTTTAGTGTCGTCAAAAGCACGGCCACGAACTGTTATCCTATTCCTTTCATCCTGCAGCCATAATCAATCAAGATGATAAATTATCATTTGTTTAAGAAACAACATAATTTTGATTAAAATTTGACAAAAGCTCAACAGTCCCATATTTTATATTAACGATGAAAAATATATCATGTTCTATTACACAAGTTGAATAATAAGATATGGATCACATATACCTGTAAACAAAACCATTACCAGCAAACATGATGATTATTTGCTCATCCTCATCGGCTACTAGGATATTCAGAGGTACGAAAGAGCGGGTGATGAATGATGTTTACAATAACTAATACCTTATATGGGACTCAAACCCACACTAGACTTCACTTGGGTTCACAAGGCAGAGCTTTGGTTAAATGAGCCAGAGGAGCAGAGACCCAGATGGGCTGTTCTATGAATAACAATAATTTGAGCAAAGATATACATACTAGTTTATTACACATTTGCACAAATAGTTTTTAGGCCTTAAATGCTTGGGCTCAAGAACAAGTGTAGGCCTACATCCAGAGTTGCAAAGAATTTTCATTTTTATATTCTACTTAATTGCAGCAGTATACATTCAAGTACCATGAATTTGTTTACCTCTTCTACTTTTATATCTACTGCACTTCGGGATGCATTTCGCGTGACATGTTTTAATGGTTCCGGTCGTTCAGTATTGTAGTTGGACCAATCAATTGGTGGTATCTATAAAAGACAACATTATTTCTATAGTCCTCAAGGAATGTATTTGGTACAGTAAAATAATTCTACAAAGTTAACCATGAAAAAAAACATTCAAATTGATTGATTAATTAATTAATTACATATTGACTTAGCTGTTATTCATTGGTCCTGAACATTTGTAGTTATGTTGTTTGTGATGTTTACGTTTATGTCTGTATGTTATGTCTGCCTAAACACTTCCAAGGAATGCTTTCAATTATTGATTACTCATCGATCATTAAAAATAACGATCAGAGATTGGATCACTAAGGGATCTGCATCAGCCAGTAGATAATGTTTTGAAACGCTCCACAAAAGTTTGCGCCATACTTCCAAGACAAATGATATGTAGAAGGCGCATATCAATATGGGAAAAGCACATTACTCGTGCAGGCACCTACCTTTTTCCGTACTTGTTCTGACATATATTGTCAATGCTATTTATTTAATTGTATTTTTGTTAATAATTTCTCTGAATAATCAACTAATCGATACATATAAAATAATAAATTGAATCGAACGATTGATTACCATGGAAAATTGCATTACTCATTGCCTGGCCACTTTTTTACATTGAATGACAACCTCACCAAACACCACTGATATAGCTATTCTTGGGTATTTATTCAATGGTAGATAAGAATTATGGTTGATGTATTAATATGAACTATACTCAATGAAAACTAGTGATGCCTTCGGATACCTGGGTCGGTTACAGGTAAGCATTACACTGGTATTATTCTGTTACCCGGGTACCCACAAAACTTTTCAAGCATGATCGATAGCCATTTCAGCAAGCTCAAAGTTGTATTATTGTTCTTCATATACTTGTTCACCTACATGATACGCGCGTAAAACGTAAGAGTAAAAACGTTGTAGCAGTGCTTGAGCATAAACTTTCTGATCCAATTGTTGGGGAATAAATACATCCAACCATTGGGACTAGGCCTAACAAATAGGATGGACAGTCAATTCAACCCTCCATATTTTGGTATATTCAATATAAGTATAACTCTTTACCAACTATGAACGAAAAAGAAACAAGGAAGTCCTTTCAATATGTTTTTATTGTCAAATATCAACATTTCTTTTTACAAATCAAAGTCCCCCCCACCCCCCTCCTCCTCCCAATACCACCAGTAATAAAGGTGTGAAACCTTTGAATCTTCATCACCAACTTTATCTCACAACCAATTCTCTCACGGTCTTTTGCCTGTAAATCTGGAGATTTGTCAGAGATGGGCTAGCTGAATGACAGTTAACAAAGCAAAGAATTCTTTCTTCGAAGTCGAAAGAAGTACGCTCTCATTAGACAAAGTTCACAGCAGCATAAGCTCCACTCATCCCGTTTTTTTGTCATTTGCCCCGGTGACCCCACAACTTTCTGGCTGGATGCATTTCGTCCCGTTTTTAGCCAAATGTTTTTCGTAAATCACAACATAATTGTGAACAATTTAATATCTTTCTATCATCAATACAACCCAATCAAATGCCACAAAACAAATGAAAAACACTAGCAAGTGCTGTGCATGGAGAGGAGAGTGCGGACAACTAGTTGACTTTCAACTTTTTTTATTTCAAAATTTCAAAACTCTGTGAACTAGACTAGAATTGAGCTGCGATTAGTTCTTTACTGTGCAATGTTACTGTTTCTCGAATCTACAATGACGATAATGCGTCGTGATTTAATTAGCGATAAGAAATAGCATTTCCTGTTGAACCGTTTTTCAATATTATGAAGAAGATTTAAATTTTGAATGTTGATTTTTCTTGTTATGCATCACATTTATTACCAGTGTTCATATCTCTTTTGTGGTGTAATCATCTATAGTTGAGGACGAAAGACAACCCAAGTTAACCGACTAAATGAAAAAAGAATTATCGTCTTCAAAAGAGGTATTGATGGAAAAAAAATAACGTTGGAAGCAGTTAGTGTTGAAGCGCAATTTTAGAAGCTAGATTATTCCTGACTCAACATTTAAAACCAAGTAAATTTCCTAAAATGATGCTCCGCAGGTGCTCCATGGGCCATGGGGAGTGGTGAAAAAATGTTTGAAAAAATTTAGACCTTATTTGCTTGTATCTAGAAGTATTTGACCGTATGTTTACTTTTCATAAATGGACATCCTAGCATGAGCTGTACACTGCTGGTAAAGGACCAGTAGGCTTATTACACAGGTAATTTCGGCGGATGCCCAGTTCTTAGTTTACCCCAATATCTCACAAAAACTAAATAGATCTCAATAAACTAATCAGTACACACTTGAGCCACAATAATTCGTGGAGGTATTCCTAGACTTTCTCCATTTTCAATCTTTCTGACAAAGGCCATTGGGTCGCTCAGTGCTTCATCCTTTATTCGCATTACAGTTTCCAGGTCCTGAAAAACAAAACACATTTATTACAATTTTACCGTACATCCTATGGTAACAATAAATTGAAAAACACAATAAAGAGAAGAATACAAGTATTGAGACAAGGCTTCGCTAGGCCCTAAAATTCTTGATGGCAAGGCACGACCAGAGAGATTGGAGTGTTGGTAGTGCACGGCAAGGCCAAGGGCCTACATATTCATGAATATCGGTACTTATAATTTCAAAATATTTACATCTTGCAGGGTGTTTATGAATACTTGAGGCCTATACAATATGGCAAAACATAAATAGGTTTGAAATCTAGATCTAATAAAATCACTATTCTAGGCCTACGCAACTTACAAATCCCAGACCTTTTATCGTTCCGCAAGATTTTATCGAGAAAACAAGGTCAATCCTGGCAAAACTGGGGCTTCTAGTCACCCTACTCTATTATTGGATTATACACAGCATCTGTGCTTGCAAACCAAACTTGAGTCACTGTGGCGTAAAGTAAACAGTGTATGCCAAAATACGAACGAAACACGGTATGATAATTGTATTAGTTTAGTTTATTAGTTGAGTTATAGTGCGTTGAAAATCACTATACGTAAGTGACATATACTAGGCCTACACTTAATAATATGTTGGACTCCTCTGATAGGCTACAATATAAACATAAAATGATTATGGTCAGTTAGAGACAATAATACCCAATAATTTAAGTCAAGTATGACTAGAAAAGGAAGGTGTGAGGCCTACAACGTATTACTACACTCAAGTCGAGATACTAGCATAAACCTGAGAAGTAACTGTAGATGAACAGAAACACTGGCCCTGTAATGACGCAAGGGTAACTCTGTGTAGATATGCTGTTTCATTGACTGATCTTTTCAGGGGTATGTTTTATTCGTTTTGAAGGATTTTTAGTTATGGTCAGGGCATTGAGATCGGTCAGGGTTAGGTAGAATAAGGTTTGTGTCGAATCGACAACACGATTGTAATTTTAGGGTTCATGCACTGCCCTACCATTAAGGGCCCTAATAACCGTTACCATTATCATTGAATTTGCATCAATGCCATCATCTATCACCACCCAACATAATCCTAACACAAATCAGTTATGAATATGACATATTAGTAAATATGCAGCATCCTTAACCTTTCTGTTTTAGGGTTATGTTAGGTGGTGCTAAATTGCTCAATGGTTGTGATAGTTATTAAAATCATGAACGTCTCTTACATTTACTGCTTGGATTCGCTGTGCTTCCAGAATAACAACTGTTCTCAGGAGATTTAAATAATCTTTATTATTTTTCAATACAGCTTGATCTGTCTCAAAACACCATTCACCACTGGCTTCTACATCATTAACACTTTCCACATCAAGGGGAATTTCGTTTATTTCTTCTTGTTGTAACGACTCTTCAGGGCTAATATTCATTTCTTTCGCCATCATAATAAGCTGAGTACACTACGCTTTATGCCTAGTTCGCATCACAATTCACAAACACTAAGATCACAATAAGTCACGCTTTGCATAGCTGGCTCTATGGTTTGACGTTTCATTTCGAGGTTATGTGTAAAGAATCAAGATGTTGGTAGCAACGGTGGTGGAGCGGGTCGGGATAAAAATGGCTAGCGACTGCCCATTCAATTATTAATTAAATCTACGTCGTAAAAAAACTTCTGTCGGACGTTAGTTCAGTTTTTTATTTCAGAAACGAAAAGTATCTTATCCAATAACCTTATAGACCAAGTTCCATTCCCATACACTCAGTGCAATCACAGAAAAATGTTCTGTGTAAAGTGCGCAAGAAGCACTGTCTGCGCGACACCCATTTTGTTAGGGTACTAGTATTGTGACCCTTGATATACTGTACTTTATACTTCAAATTAACGAAAACCTAGTTGTTGATAGTGTCCCTTGATTTTGTGTACCCGCAGAACGAGCTCTCATGTGCAGAAAGATGTATTAACGCAATGGCCTAGCCATGGTTATATTATGCATTCTATATTATACTTATATTATCCCAACCAATTCAGGGTCTATGTCCAAACTTCAAGTGGCTTAGGCCTAATTGTAGGTCAGTAAATATACAATGATCCTAGTAAATAAGTCGTATCTTTCAACGCTCTTTTCATTTTTATTAGGTCTAGGCCTACGTTATTTAGTGGGTTTATATAGGTTTTTGTACTGATGGTAAGGGTTAGGTAGGGGTTTTTGTTGAATGTTTGTATTTGAATGTTTGTATATATCGAGGTACACTAAATCAAAGTACAGAATAACCACATTGAGGGACAGTATATCAAGGGACACAATATATGGTCCCTTTTGTTACCTACCCGCACGTCTTGCTCCTTCACACTCAGGGCCGGCCCGTGGGCTGGGCGACCTGGGCGGCCGCCCAGGGCGCAACATTTCCAGGGGCGCAAAAATATACTGGCGCTTTAATGGCAAAATACGTTCCTGAATTATATATCAATTATAGACGACTATCGATTTGAATAATCTCTCCACATCAATAGAAGATTATAGCTGCTTAGCGCGAACTAGCGCTATCTAGGACGTTTTCCACGTTGCGTTCACACTAAAGAATCCATGACTTCCAGAAATTTCGTGTAGTTCTCAAAACTTGTATAGTCGTACATAAAAAGAGAACATTTAAAAAAATTCCCTGCGGGGCTTCATACCTACTTCACTTGCATTCACTTTCACTATGCACACCTAGTTTGAGGGGCTCAAAATTGAGTCCTTGCACGGGGAATGGGACTCTGTAGTAACAGTACCTGTGATTGGCAAATATCAGTTAGACATCTCTAGTTCTATTAAAAAATTAATTTGGACATCTACATCTCATCTGAAACACGTCAAACCATATTAAAAGAGGTGCAATTTTTAAAAAAATCCCGGCGGGGCTAGAAGGGGGCCTTCCCCCCTTGCCCCCCGCGGGTCACCGGCTTCGCATCAACGGGCCTTTGCACCACTGTTCGTATATGACATTTTCTTCTCCACTAATATCCCCTGTCCCCTTCCATCACCATCGCGATCGGCAAACTAGGATCGCGTATCGTCTCAAGCTTCTTCCTAGATTTTATAAAATCCACTCATATGTCGCCCAGGGCGCAAAAACATCACGAGCCGGCCCTGTTCACACTAATTATAATTCTTTCAAGTTTCAATGTTTTACTTTTTATACCAAATGTTATTACTTTATTTATTATATTCCAATTTTTGGTTTTCTGAGATCATCAGAAGGTTCAACCTAAACTGATCATCAACGAATTAATGTTCATTGAATTTGTAAATTCAATGCCCTAGTCAAACATGTACAGGTAATACTATACAGTACATGCTTAAATATCTCATATCTCTTTAGCTTTGGTCTTGATTTAAATTAATCTTTCACTAAGAATTCTTGTCTAAGTGTTCTACATGCCACATTTGTTTCTTAGATATATTTGTGATTAATGTCTGTACTTAAACATTGTATCATCAAAATTTTAAACATTGCATACGGTACCGGTACTTTAATACAGGATATTTTTTTTTATATTATTGCAACAATCAACTTGAAATATTTAGGTGTTGTTGACAACATCATTTGTTATGGCACAAACTAAAACAAAATATCTAGTGCTATAAGTATTTTACCATTTTTTGTTTATCAAAAAAGTGGATTTTCAATACATTTTTTACAGTTTTTAATACTTATATTTAAATAACAATTGAGCCCACATTAAAAATAATATTGTAGTTTGCGAAATAAGCAACAAATAGTTGAACATGCTGTACAAATTTCATGCATACTGTAGGTCATGAAATATCTTGTATTAATGATGTCTGAATATCGATTTTGAGAATTTTGAGTTTCTTGCTGAAACTTTATAGGCACCAGCACTGTAGGAATTGCCTTCTCTAAGTGGAACAACTCTACCTTAATAATTCTAATAAAATAAACAATACGTCACTAAACTCTTCACAATATGAGGATAAAAATAATAAAGAACATGAAAAAAAATGGAAAACAATGAAAAATATATGAAATGCATACAGTTTCGAATCGTCCGTGTAAATCAAGGGTGACAATATGTGTTCTATTCTTCTGTCAGTTTTGATCATGAATCCATCCATCATCTTTAAAGAGCCGTGAATGAGGCACAGAATCGCATGCTTTTTTATAATCAATATAAGCCGTTATGAATGTTCCTTTTGCTTCTCATTGCTTGTCACATATCATTCTCAATTATCAATTACTATCATTAATACCGGTATCAATAATACCATCTATTAGCACTATTATTATTTTTTCATCATTAGTATTATCAATAGTATTGTTGTTGTTCATTTGGTGTCGTTATTAAATTTGAGGTTTTGTCACCGCATGTTTGTGCTTTTGCCAGTGTAAATTGAAATCAAATAATACAACAAATTACTAATAGAAAACCATTCCAGTTATTTTTAAATACTTTATGTTATTATGTAGGATGTTGAAAGTGAAACTTGCCATAGCAAGTGATAAATCCAATACTTGTACTATAACTTATACCAATCAATAGAAAAATGACACAATAAAAATAGGCGTACATCTAAGTACCAATAAGGATAGAGATGGGATGGAAAATGACATAAATGTATGGTATAATTCAATAAACTTACATACCGTCAATTTATTGCTACATATAACATAATGCTGTTACATGTAGATATTTTGAATACAGTTTTCCGTTCAACAATTATTACAAATGAGCCTACCAATAAATTGATCATAAATAACAATCTGCCTACAAAATTATTATTCAAGTACGAAACAACGGCTTATTAATCTATTGATTATCGAAATCATTCTCACCTTCCATTACGCATATATCATGCAAATTATAAATAACAATCATGATCAATGGCGATAGGAACCTGTACCACCGGAACCGGAAGCATGGAGAAATCAGGTAATTCTCACCATTTCCTATGTCCTATGTACCAGCCTGTCTGATTGAGATGCTGCAAGCAGAATTCCGTCAAAATAACAAGACGATTAAAAATCATGTTTATCTAAATAACAACAAGATGAACGACAATTCACACTTCATTTTGGAAATGAAATACACATTGTTCACATGGTATGCTTTCAGATTAGTGCTGAATTGACCTCAAATGTGAATTACATTCCCAGTTTGATAATATTCAGTTGAATAACCTATAGTATAGTTGAAAAACAAAAGAAAGTAAAACATAAAAATCACACGTTTCTTTATTTTTACATATTTCTAAATTCATTCTGATTCTAAGTAAAATAAATTTATTTTCATACGCAAAGAGAAAGAAGCTATTATTCAAATTTATTTTGATTTAAAATTCGATTAATTGCCAAGTCAAACTTTGAAGCCACCGAATGTGCATAAGTTTTCCCTGTACCATGTACAGCGCATTGAATCCATCAACAATTTATTAACACACTATAATTATCAATCAGGAAATGTTTTATGGATGTCCTCAAAATTGTAAATCAACGTCAAATGTTATTCGTATCACTTTTATAGCGTAAAGAATCACCCTCTCCTCTCCCCCTCTTCCTTTCCCACAAAATATATTGATACTGCCAACTCCTAGTTAGCACTTGAGTACCACTTTGGTCCGATATGCCTTTGGTCTAACAATATTGATCAAATTAAGGTGGCATACATGTATCACGATGAACAATTAATACGATACCAATTGTTGAACACGTTTTACAGACATACAAAATACCGAAATGCATGAAAGAATTTGTAGTACTAATCGAATAATCGGAACAAGGGAAAATTTGTGCTCAGTTTGAAATGCCAAGGTAAACATATCAAGAAACTTCTTAGAATCTAGGAAGTATAAAAGAATCAAGAAATAATGGAAAATGCCAATACCTCAAATTGCATGAATAACAGTACAGTCTCAAAAGGATGAAAAAAGTGATACACGGATGATACACGGAAACAAAATATGATTCATATCCACTGTAATATCACTAAATGTGACTGATTTGGCGGCCTACTGAATTCAATCATTCTACATAAAAGTTTACTCTAGTTATTGAAAATCCAGTGTTCTGGTCGCTTTCTATAATAAATAATTATAAAATAATTATGGTAGCTCGGTCTACATACATCATAGGAAGAAAAAACATAAATTTCATTGACTGATAATACGGATTTGAAGCACTGGTTCTATATTACATTTCTTTACAAACTGAATAAGAATACGTATTTGAAGTCAGGTATCAGGAAATTGTCCTACATGCCGAGAGAAGGAACATACGTGCCGAGACTGAGTTTGTTAACATGACTGAAAATTAAGTAAGAAACGTTCCTACAAAGCAATAATGAGGTGAATCATAACAAGATCTCGATTAGCCACTCTTATGCCGGTTTCGTGATTCAAGATATGCATGAGTCAAATATATATATTTTTTTAATAACATCGAAACTAAATACAAAATCATTGTTCCCCAATTAAGGCTATGGATGAAAGGTAGGGTCGTTTGGACGGGGCACAACAAGGGCGATCTTACCACCCCAGTTTAATTATGGAAAGATCAAATATGATCAAATAATTTGAATTGATCAATCTGAATTGATCAAATAATTTTAAAGGTCAATCTGATTAAATCAAATAATAATTATTTGAAATATCAAATATGGTTAGTAAGTTGCAAAACACCCTACACAGTTTCTTCCCTTGTTCCAAGTGTTCGTCAAATACCGTTTTTTTTCAATCCAGGAGTTAATTTTACCAACACAATTGAAAACTAATGATAGAAATCTTCTAAACATTATGTAAATCAGTTGATTGACTTGATTCTATAACATGGAATAAACTGTATATATATATATATATATATATATATATATATATATATATATATATATATATATATATATATATATATATATATATATATATATATATATATATATATATACGCAAAACAGTACGCAACATTGTAACGAGAAGTAGACATATAAGACCACTTGGTTCAATTTCTCCAAGATACTAGATCTGATTGAACACAGTTTTGACAATAATATTACTATTTTTCTTATTTGTTATTAATTGCTTTTCATTATAACAACACATAAAGTATATTAGTACATTCATAATATATAATACCGATTACAGGCAAAGACGTTCAATGTATGACATAAATATTGAACATAAATATACATCAAATATTAGGCTATGCAATTGTCATGTAAACTTCCATATAACCCACGGGTCAGAATAATCGCAGAGGTTATAAAAAATACTCGTCGAGTAGAGGACATTGAAATACGATAAGGTTCATTCATGCGAGGAAGTTTGCTAGTTGAATGATTTTCTTCAAATCACTTTTATTGTATTTAAAATGCAAAACTGAATGTTAGATAATGTTTAGTCTGAAAAGGTGTATGAGTTGAGTAATATCATTATTGTTATTAATTTTATTGATATATTTTTAAATATATTTTAATTATTTTATTATTATTGTTATGCTTATCATGATTATATATTATTAAAAGTACAGTATTTGATTCTTTATTCACGATGTAGCAACACCAACATATATTATCATGATAGGCATGTGTGTACACTCCCTGCACCAGGTGTGATATTGATGTGATTGATTATAGATTTAGAGTTGACAGCGCCAAAGTACTCATATAAGAACTAATTGTGTGAATAAATGCATATAGGTAATAGAATATAAGTACTCACTAGAGCCGAAAAATGCCTCTATCTTACTGATTTTGTAACGACAACCAGGCAAGAAGTAACAAACTTTGGCAACATTATTTACATGGATGCTAGTCCATCTCAATCACCAATATGTAGAATATGTTGGTATCATTACATCGTGCTTTGTTCAAGGCACATTAAATGAGAAAAGTTATTAATTGTCCAATAATATGTTGAAAGATCGAAAAATTTCAAACAATGGCACATTTTGTATCATATACAGTTAGTAGCTCATAAAACCAGAAGATTTTTTTTCAGAAAATATCTTGAATTATAATATTTCTCAATATCATTTCTGTGAAATTATATTGGTTGATAGTACATAGCTAAGCAATTGATTGACTTGTAAAATAAACTGTTCGGACTCTTTAACAGGTGAGACATAGCACACGAGCTCATGGAATAGAGTAGACAAGCATGAGATGTCATGCATTCTGATTTCTGCAAACAACTTTCATTCAATCTCTCCAAAAACTCCAAAGACTTGACAACTCACAATTAGAAGTACACTTACAGATAGCAAAACACCCCAAGATTCTGGACCCAATATCAGGATTTCAAGATGGTCATTGTCGCTTATTTATTGTGTCAGCAATATCATCAGCAGTAGACAAGATCTGACTAGAATGTGTCCCATCCACTACGAGTATTTTTGTGAAAACAAATGGAAATTGAGACTATTATACATAAATTAAATTATTATTAGATTCTAACACCCTGCTAAAACATAAAATACCATTAGTTCAAACAAAAATGTTTTTCTTTGGCATCATGAAATTCAGACTTTGGTAGATTACAGTAGTTTTACTTTTCCCACGACACTTAGAACATTTTTGAAACATTCATCTTATAACATCAAATACGTATAACATTTTAATAAATAACATTCCAATCCAGTTATTCTATATCCACAGTCGTGAATTACAAATTTTATGTAAACATTTTAATAGATTAGAAAAAATATATCTTTTGTTGTGAAGATATATTAAACAAGAATATATACTTCGACACTCTACCACTAGATTCCAACATTAAAATACATCTTTCACAAAATAGTTTGAATAACAATTGATATTATCCATTGAAACTTATCATTAATGATTTGTACGTACAACATGATTGGTCAATAAGAAGAGGCGTGTATATTTTACGTCGATGACATAGGTACATCCATACTACACACGACTATAGAATATGTAATTATATATTTAACTTACTTAGATTTTATAAGAGAACAAACGTTACATATAGGAAACCACAAACAGTTGTCAGACTATTCATGCAAATAGTACTAAATGTTTTCATATTTATTCATAAATTCATCATTCATTTTCTAAATCTCCTCGGACTTAATATTTCTGACTCACTTAAAATGGTCCCAACTAAATTCAGAGACTCAATTCCATGATACTCAACCGATTCTGCTGAATGTTTACAGCTGTTAAGTATTCTCAATATCACAATCTGGATCAATAGCAGTTGCATCAACATCATTAACATTAATATAACAATTAACACCATCATTAGATGTCGTCGTGTCAACTTAGTCATTGACAGGCATCAATTTCATAATTTCCATGTCCCCTTGTTCATCCTTTTATTCTTCCTTACTTTCCAAAAATCATTATTAAACTCATTCTAAACGAAAGCAAAAATACTGACATGATTGCCTACATCCCGTTATTCATAAACTCTATAAAAGCCTGCCCAGGCCAAATTCTCATATGCAGTATAGATAAGGTGACCAATTTCGAGATATGAAAATATCGGACATGAATAAATGGAGGGCGAATGGGAAATTAAATTCTTAAGGTACACTTGCCGAGGCTGTTTCAGAAGAAAGTGAGCTTTTCACTGTTTATTTCACTTGCATTTCATCAGCAATAATCAGTTTTTCACCAACTTAAATGCGATGTATTGTAGACTTGAAGTATTCAATCTACTTGATATTATGTGTGATTTGATGAAACCCTAACAGGCAAATTTAAAAAAGTAAAAGACTGATCACTTGACATAATAATTCGATGATCTTCATCAAACATTTGAATACCGGTATTTATTTGTTGTCAAAATACAGGTCTCTCAACAAAAAGCAGGATATTTAGCGTCTCGTTTAAGTTCAGAAAAAATGTTGAATAGTGATACAAAAAAACGGGACAAAATTCCAGAACAAACGGGACGGATGGTCACCTTAAATATAGAGTCACCTAACCACCTTATAAAAGCTATGCGTTTTCCGTGAAAAATACTTACTCCTCGTTCTAACTCCAATTCAGTCGTTGAGCCTGCATTGCTTCATCTCACTGATGATTAAGGCGTTTTGGTTCAAGTAGCAGACTTCTTACGAGGAGTTCCAACCGAGCCGATAGAGGAGGTCGAGAGACGCGGTGGGCGAAACACGGTGTGCTGCAGGGTGCGCTTCCATTTATCTTGGGTATCTCTCAGTTTCAAAAGCCAGGTTTGCTGAAAAAAAAATTGCAACAACGAAATTTTTGAAAATGTTAAGAAAATCATTCTTTAAATCAATTTGAAATGTTCAAAATGAGATTTTTTGGAATGTATATATGAAATATGAAGTATATTTTCTCATTGAATATAAAACACTAATGTAGATTACAAAATTCAGAAACAAAACTGAAAATTAGACTAAGAAAAATTGTATACATTTCTTTAAATAAATTAATATTTTGTAATGAATTTAGTGAAACAAATATTTAAATAAACGTACAAGGAGATGTACTGGAAATAGGACGCAAGATAAGTACCTTGTTTTGATCTGATGGAGCTTGAAATGTGTGAATGGTGACCACTTGTTGAAAGCGGTTCAGACTGACCAACACAAAGGCTGCTTCCAAACGACAACTAGCGCTCTCTGGCAAGCTAACGTCATGGATGAAGAAACGGTCCAGTGACAGAGGCTGTTTGTAAACCACGTAACGCATTGAAGACTCGTGGGCCGCCGAACCACGACTGCAGGAACTAGCCCAGTTCTCAGAGAGGGATGATTTCTACAACAAGATACATCAATTCTTGAGAATAGATAATAAAATACTATCAGATTATAAATCATCAAAAGTAACATTTCTATACATATCAGAAAATATTCCGAGTCCCAGCAGGTTTTTCTTTAGATTGAAAAACTGTTTTTCTCATTTTCTGGTTTTCTGTTATTTACAAGACTTTTCTATAAAATAATGTATACATTAATTGGAATATAAAAATACCTGGTCGTGAACCATTGAATTGTTTGGAAGTTGGCTTGTCAAGAGAATATGGAACATTTTAGAAATCACAGTGATTGCTCCATGCACTATTAATGCAGCATACGCGAGTGAGATAATGATGGAAATTTTAGAATTGATAAGTGATAAGTTTTGTAACAATGTTAAACTAAAATCAAAGAACTGTCATCACTCTTAACCTTTTTAGAGAGTCCTTTCTTCCTCCTTGTGATGAGAAGCATGTCGTCAAATAGCACCACATACATTTCTTGCGGCTTGCCCGAGTCCCAGATTTGTAGCGGTCCTTCGATGATGATCTGCCTTCTTGGACTGACAATAATCCGGTCACAGGGTTGGCGGGTTAAAGCTGCCTTCAAGAACTCGGGGACGTACATCTTCGGGTCCAGTTCGAACACAGACGGCCAAACCACGTTTCGTTGGATCTCCAGCAAGCGTTCAAAGTTCTTCAACCATTTCATTTTATCGTCGAGTTCACCTGATAGAAACACAATTAGAAAACTTACTCCGTTATACTGATGAGATTACAACTCTGGAACATAAATCTAAGAATATGCTTCCCTCATAAAAATGACGAAATAAAATTGTAAATTAGGAAATAATAATTAACTCGTGACAAAAATTTATCTCATCGACAACACTGACATCAAAATGCAATTAATATTATGATAATTACCAGATAAACAATGAACATTGTATAAAAAACATACAATGTAGTTATAATCACAGATACTAACAATGATGCATTTTTATGGCAAGCAGAGTGAACAAAGATTCACAGATCATCAAAATTCGGTCAACTTTTGACGATAATGATTGAGATCTTCTTGAAAAAAATATATGCCAAGATAAGTTTGATCTATCCCAACGTTGATAGCATACATCATTAGCATTCATTTTGTTTTCATAAATACCTTTATCATCATATACTGGCCTCTCTAAAAATATAGGCCTAAATCATTTACAGGCCTGACCCAATTGAAATTTGGTTTTCTGGTGTACGAATAGAAAATCATGCAGTAACTAACGTATTGAATTTTCTTCAATCTCTAGTATCTCGCCAATCTGTTGTCTTTCTGAAGGCTCCTCGGTTCTCGTTTCGACTTCCTTCAGAATTAGAGGCACTTTCATTATATGCTGTACCGGTGCCACTAACAAATCTGTGAGCTGTAGCTTCTTACAACGAGGATCACGACTGCACCACTGGAATCACAAGAAGCACTTTTATCACATAACGAAATATAATTATGGAAACAAAAATAGAATATGTAATAATCCCAAAAATGTATCCTTTACACTGACATGCTTCATAGCTGAGGAGAAGTAGATAAATAATAGAGAATTTCATACAAGATAAAAGTCTTCAAATATGGAGTCGATTTAGAGGAATATCAGTTTTTTGGTGATAACTTTTTAACAGTGTAAGATATCGAAATTCTAGGAATAAGAAAACACAGATATTTTCAATACATTCAAGACGATGTAAGCAATAACTATGAGCAACTTTACACGATCAATTAATTCCTGGAATTAATTTCTGGAATTAATTGCAGAATAGTTGAATACCCACGTACCCGATGTTGCCTACACATGAAAATGGGAATCTTCCAATTGCATGCCAGAAGTCCACAAAGTTAAAATACGTTCAACTTTACTGGAATCTTTCACCTAGCTCACATGTTGCCCACAGGTATCGCTACTAAAATGAGAATTTCGCAACAGAAATTGCAAGCGCCTTTACACCACTGAAATTATTCAGTGCAATTGTTGAAATTTCTTGCAACGAAAATTGATCGTGTGAATAGTGTTGATTCATTTCGAAACGCATGATTGACAGGCGTATACGGTTTATAAAAAAACACATTTTTCAACCGTACAAACCTGACATTGTGCGAAATGGGATGAATAGTTATTACGTACACCATCTTGAAAGTATTGAAAATATCTGTGTTTTCTTCTTAGAATTTCCATATCTATATGGAATCTATATATCCATATCATATAATCAATCGACTCACATGGACTCTTGAGTAACTTGAGAGAGTATGAAAAGTATTTGAACTTATAAAATCGTATTTATGCATTTAAGTAGTCATTTCATCAATTTATAAGTTGTAACGTTGCATAACTAGGCATGCTCTACAGCTTCCTTCTCTTTTCTTTAACTTATTTGTTTGTACTATTCTATGCACAAATGTTGTCGAACGAGGTCAAACACACGTCAACTCACGTATATACATACATAAGAAACTAAATTTATTGAAAGTCAAGATTGAAATTAAAAGATGAATTTGTGTTCGTGACCATAGATTTAAATTTACTAACTCGATTGTATTTAAATAATGTGATTACAAAACATATCTCAATTTTATTATTTTACAATTTGCAAACATATCTTATTTTGTACAATAATTATATTCAGAATCCAGACGATGTATTATTTTCCTTATAATAATTTTTAAGTATTGTAATTCGTATGTAAACCCGCAGACAAGCCATTATTATTTGACTTTGTGGGTTTACGCACAACTTGTAACTTGTTCTATAATGTTCACTTGAAAAAAAAAAAAAAAAAAAAAATAATAATACAGGTACAATAAATTGTAGGGTAGTTGTGCTTTAGGTAAATTTGCCGCATTCAACATTGGTTCCAGCATCTAGTTTCAAGTATGATGCAGCATAACAATAGCATACACAGAACTATGGGACTACTACATATCAGTTCGTGAAAATGATGGAAGATTTATCACATCTTGTATATCAAATTGATATAAAACAGCACACTTTTCTATTTTTGTGATACGTTATAACATAATATTCAGGAAACATAATTATTCAGTAAACAAGTTTTTCAATGCCCTTCCTCCACCTTTGAAGCAATTGAATGGTATAAAATTTAAGAGTGCCCTGAAAGCATGGCTCATTAAAAAATGTTTTTATAGTTTTGAGGAATTCTTCAATGACACTGACTAACTTTTAATGCCATTTTGTAATTTTTAATTCAACTTTTAATGCGTTGTATGCCATCTTTCATGCCATCTTTTATTCTTGATAAAAGTTTCATGTTCATCTTTATTATTCATTATATAACAATGTATGTATGTATATATTTTACTTTCACTTGTATACCGCAACCGACATGTCCAATATTACTAATGTAATTCAATTGGGATGAATAAAAAAATTATTATTATTTTTATTATAATACGAATCAACTTACTTTTTCAAACTCGCAAAATTCCACATGACGTCTCAGAGTCTCCAAGTAGTTGAGTGCGTTTATGTAATTCAGTGCGTAACAATGGTACGCATGCGACACGGAATCAGCTTCTGAACTCTGTAATACAAAGGTTAATTACATTATTGTACAACTTGGGAATAGTATAATAATGGTAAGTCATGAGAAATATCTCGTCGGAAAAAAACTCGTCGATGTCATGTCCTAACGTATATTCTACCGTGTCGGTTCTTGAAAAATATGTTATTTATTGTAGCTATGAATGTTGCATTATAAAAAATCAATGAATAACTGTTGAAATGTTGAGTATTTCAACTTTATACGATGAAGTAAATTTTTGAGTGGAAAAATATTCACATCAACAGCAAAAGTTGAAATTTCTCAAAAATGTCAACAATTTTCAAATGTTGAACAAAAATATGTATGAAGTTTTCAGAAAAACAGTGAGTACATATTTTTTTAAATGTAATACCAATTTGTAAAATATTTTCTACAGAAATTCTGAAAGTATATCAACCAATTTTCCACATATTCAAAAACAAATTCAACCAACATTTTCAAGCAAGAAATCGGTGATATTGTCGAACCTTGTGGAACTACAGTGCAGTAAAGTGAACAATAATAATGATATGCATTACCTTTTGAAACAGTTTGACTAAAACCTCTGTAGTAGGAAGTTCCCCAGTTGGTCCAACGTTTTGTAGTAACAAGTTGATAAATTCCTTGCAGAAAGCAAAAGTTACCTGCAAAAGAAAGAGAAATAACACGATCAAAGTTCAAAATAAATATATGTTTCCATCAAATTATTAAATATAAAATGCTAACAAATTTGTAAATCTACCAGATTGATATTGTATTACATTATCATGAAGCCATAAGCTATCAAATCAACTTACACAGCAAAGTTCATCCAAATTACCAAAGAGAAGTTCTGGCTCAGCAAACATCGCAAAACCTTCCACTTGAATTTTCTTCAGTGGCTCCATAAACACCTGTATAGGTAGACATAAGACATAAGATTTTCCAGTCTTGATAATTCTGATAATTCTCGCAAACAAGAACCAAAACTCAGTTTAGCACCAGCTGACTCGTTATAGTATGTTACTTTCAGTATTATTTCAATTTTCATTAAAAGTACATTGCCAATTCTAAGAGAAACTTTGTAAACAAATGGCACGCTGTTAGTCTGAAGTTGGAGTATAACCTATAAAATACTCACATTTTTAAGCACCATCAAGTGATCATATAGGAATGCACATTCACTTTGGTAAAGGTCCCATACGGCTTCCCTTCTCTTGCATTCAGCCCTACTCGTCGTGGACACTGGTGATACCAACAGGTCCTTCTCACTTAGAGTAGGTTCAATAGGTGTTGGACGTAATGGAAGTCCTCGATCGAATCCTCTGAAGATACTCTTGGCTCCGGCAATCTTACGCTCAAAGCACCTCTCGCTTTGGGCGCGTACCAAACGACCTTTTAAACGTTTATTAAATGCTTGACGAGGTGGGGAGGCGGGTGGCGGCGGCGGCGGCGGTGGTGAAGGTGGAGACAAATGTTCAGGACTTGATGCAGAGCTTGAACTGCCACTTCTGTGTGCTTTTGATTCGCCAGCATTTCCTTGTTCCTCTACATAAGCAACAAACTCCGGCCAGCACATACCACGGAACTTGGAGAGTTGTTCATCTTTAAAATCCACTTGCGGTAGACAACCAAGGACTTCTTCCAAGCCACACAGACTACCTGATTTTCCGCGATTAGATCTTTCAAACTAATTAATGGAGATAAAAACACAAATTGGTAAAGAGTTAGCGATCAAGTTTTACTGTATATAATGTCATGCACGATATCCAATCACTTGGTTCATTGAAAAAAGGGTAATAAGAAATCAGATAGAAGTAAGATATGTTATTGTTTATGGGGACGTCCATGAATAATTATACCACACTTTTTAGGCCACTTTGAACTCCCCCTCCCTCCCATATAACAGTTGGTAACAAAACCTATTACCCCCCACCCCTTTTTAAATACGTCACAAACTCACATACCCCCCTTCTAACAAAAAATAAATCAATCAACAGGCGGCAAAGGTACAATAAAGTTATAAAATTTAAATATTAATTTCTTTATGTTTGCTTTCATTGAAATCATGCGTGTTATACAATTATGCATAGGTAATGATAATACGATTTTGAGTAGTCAAACTTAATAATTATTTGATATGCATCTGCTGTTTCTTGGGTGGGTATAAATATGAGAATCTATAAGAATGGTGCCAAATACATGGAACAAAAAAATGGTACGTCACACAGTTGATTCCCCCCCCCCCTTGTCACAGATCTTGACAACTACCCTCCCCCCTAAGCTGTGACGTAATGAAATGTTTCAATCATACAAATCATGCAACGTGCTATAGTGAGGTAGCCTATAGTCTTACCAGTCTCAATAGGGACCACGTGTTTTTTCCTTTTCTTGAATTAACTCCATCTGTGAATAAATTGGCACATTATCTATCACTTGCAGCATATATAAATATATATATATA